>CM021110.1:386105396-386242656 GCA_007115665.2 Sequoiadendron giganteum
AATTCAGAGATAACCTAAAGAGTAGTTCATCAAGACTAGTTTAGTAGGTCAACCCAGATTCATATTTGCCCCTAGGACACCGGCAAATGGGGCTCAAGCATTGCTTGTGCGGCAAACCATCAACCCAAGTTAGTTTTTGCCCCAAGGACATTGTTGAATTGTGCATATGTGGTGCTTGTATGGCAAACCATAAATGGAGAAGCATGAAACTAAGGTATCAATTTTCCATTTTTGGGGTCAAAAGAGGTTTTTTCCCTGATCAACGAGATGATTGTAGAAGGCAACAAAAGTTGTGAAACCTCAAGGTAGACATGGTGACAACACTATCAACCTTAATGCCCAAGGCTTTGATTGGCCTTCTTTACTGGCTGACAAATGCCTAAAAAAGAAAAATCTATAGATTTTTCAAGTTGGATAGTGCTAGTCCTTCAAGGTTCACATTTCAATTCCCCCCCTAACTTCCTTATTTTTGTATTGTGTTGAAGTAATAGTCTAATGGGAAAATTGACAAATGCGTGGCATTCTCTTTCATTCAGATTTTTTGTATGAAGCATCAATCAGCTGTCATATTGCCAAGGAGCTCAAATTTGAAATTTCATGTTTGCAAGAATTACACTCTAAGAAGCATGGAGCACGTTGAAGGGTCTTTTAAGTAAAATTGGAGTTGTTAATTTTCTTACCATGACCCTTTGAGTTTTGACCAAATAAAAGATGTTCAGCTGAGATCAAAGTGATCTAGATCTCAATTTAAGGAGCGTAGAAGTGATCATAAGGATCCAAGATTTAATTGACATTGCTCTATAAAACTTGCAAGCTCCTTATAATGTTATTTCACCCTAGATTTCTTACCAAAAACTCTTAATGAAGGAAAATAAACAGAATCTTAACTTTGATGAGGTGTGTTTCCTTGTTAACAAACATAACAAGATTATTTAAAATGGGAAGTTGGAAGCTAAGCAACAATCTCACATTATTAAGGACAAAAATTGAAGAAGCTCAATGGGTGCAAGAATAATGAGAAAATCGATAAAAGAAAATCAAAGCACGATCCAAAGGAAGGAAAAGAGAAGGTTTGCCCATGTCGCGGAAGAATGAACATAGTGCAAACTTGCAAAGAGACACTTCAAGAGGGTAGATGATATTGAGAAAGAACACAAAAGATGAGAAAACATCAAAGGAGACTTGACAATCCAAGGAGTACCAAGGTAATGCTTTTATGTCAGTTGCTAGTTTGTTCATACTTACACTCATCTTGCGTAGGTTGCACACCCTAGATACTCACATCATATGGTAAAGGATAACACTTAGATTGATTTCCTTGGGAAGGCCAAAGATGATCAGAAATTTATTGTAAATATTTCCACCATCATGTTCTTAGTTGAAAACAAATCAATTTTGAGAATGGCGTTATAACTATGTTATCGGGCTCACCAATAACAATGGCCATACCCAGCTCAAACGGGACCAAGTTCTGATTCAATCCTGGTTTGCAACTGGATATGCACAAGGTTCTTATGGTTCCAACTTCCAAACCCATATGAACACAAAACAACTGACCATCCCCGAAAAACAGTTTTGATTTTTTTTCCTTTGCTTGCTCTATTATTTCTCTTAGCGCACAATAATATCAATGTTTTTCATACATTAATTATAAGCTGTCAGATTTGCTTTCTTTGTAGTGCATGTTGCTTTCACTGTATGGTTTCCAATGGTTGTATAAGGCACGTAGGGATTGTTTTCCTCGTGTATGCAAAGCTCAGTGCAGAAGTAGATTTGAACCAGGGATTTGCCAAAGGTAAGGATATGATGCAAAAGAAAAACCCTGCAATCAAAAGTAATCCCATCATAAGCCTAAATGGCAGCCCCTTGGCAGTCAGTAGTATTTGTTCGAATCTTCCTACCTTCAAACTTGTAATAACATTGTACGAGAAAGAAAGAGGTGTGCCTAATGTGGGATCTAAGTAATGTTTATCTCCATAAATAATATTTAATATAAATTAATTTAATAAATAAATACATTTTTAAAATCATATAGATTTATTATTTATTATTTATCATATATATTTAATATTTATAAAAGTATATATTATTTATTTATTTTAATAAAATATGAATTAAAAAATATAAATAATATATTTACTATCTTATATATTGTGAGCCAAACCCAATCATACTGCTCCCAAGAAAAATAAATTGCCAAATCAATGAGCCCCAACCCCAACCCCATACCCAAATAGGCAACTCAGGTTATGTGTATCATAATCCAATTTGAGAATTAATAATTTCCGACCTATTGATCAAATAATTCAAACTAGAAAGGAAGTTGAATTTTGGTTGGATAAATTTGTACTAAAAGGCATTAGAAACAGGGATGGGAAGGAGGCCATTTTTAGGGGGTGGAAAGGGACGGCTATTAAGAAATAGGGAAAACTTAAAAAAAATAGAAAATTTCAAAGATTCATATGATAGCATTGATAAAGCAATCATCATATACATCATATCTAACCTTAACACATAATATTAGAGTTTAATTGATATTTATTATTTTCATTTCATAGAGAGCGACAAACAAATGAAGTTTTCACAAAATTTAATTACATTCCTTGACAATGTGCATATATATTAAAAGGCTACAAGTTTCAACTACAAAATGACAAAAATGAAAAATATATAAATATGCAGCTGTCCCTAATCAGCAGCCCCCACACCCCTTTATTTTTTATTATCTTTGTGTTTTTGAAAAAAAATAAAAATTCGGAAAGTGGTTGGGCCAAAGGGGATGGCTAGCTATCTCTGGGACGATCAGGGAACGTCTAGATGTCCCCTAGCCGCCCCAAGGATAGCTAGCCATCCCATGGCATTTTCAATTTTTTGCTAGCCGTATTGGGGATGTTTTCGATTTTTGGTGAATTTTGGGGACAGCGTGGGGACGTTTTTGAGGCATCCCCGAAACGATTCATGTTGGGGACACCCCTAATTTGGCTGGGGATACATAGGAAACAACTTGACAATGATGAAAAGTTGTACATATTCAAGTTTCATGATGAATTTTAAAAGGCTTTCACATGTTGAAATGAGGATATTTGAGCCCAATTATGACACCTTTGAAAAAACTGAAAAGAATTGAAAAAATCTTGAGGAAGTGTGATAATGTGATATTCCAACAAACAAATTATCCTAATGACACCTCCAATAGTGTTGCTCTAGAGGATGACTATTTTTAGAAGGAAGATGATCTATCAAATAATGATAGTTTTAGACACAATGATGACCACTCATGTTTAGCATTGTACTTCCTTATGATTTAATTCTTCACACGCCATTTATTCATCAAGTATTGCTTCTTATGATTCTTCAAATCATAATTGAGATGATGAATCTCACTCAAATTATAATTCCTTACATGGGAGTCATGGTTATTCTTATAGAGAATTAGGTTCTTTGCATAATCTCGTAGTTGTCCGTGGAAACTATGAATCCAAGAAGTTTGAGAAAAAGAAGTTGGTCCAAGTTACTTTAGATAAATGTGACAACTAATGAAAGACTTTGCAATACAAACAAGGTATTGCTAAACCGATTGAACCAAAACTAAAGACCACTAGAGCAACCATTAGATATTTTGTGTCAATCCCTAATGAAGATGACAAAAAGGAGGGTTCTTTAAATGATTCAAATAACAAGAATTTGAAAGTGGACTTCTAAAATGATGACCATTCAATGGCTACCCAAACGGCATCTCCAAAGAGTTGAACGACATGACTTTCAAAGATGGTGTCTCCTTGAGGACTTATTCAATAATTTAGCAAGGAAAAACTTGGATGATGAAGAGCTCATAATTGAGAAGCCTCATTAAAAGAGGCTCTTATTCTAGAAAAGAACTTGTTCTTTTTCCTAGAAAACTAACTTCCATATCATTTCATTGCCTTCATGGACTTGTTTTCACCCATTTAGCTTAAGGGGGCAACCTATGACTGTTTACCAATACTTTAGCTATGGTTGTGGTTGAGAGGCCTATATCAATGTGAAATACCTATCGAGATGATTGGCTACACCATATTTGATGTTATGTACCTAAGCTTGCATAGCTTTTATAATTTCCAATCACTTATTTGAGATTCCGTCTTTGGTACTTTCGAGGATGACCTTGTTACTTTGCTATCATAAGAAATCCTTGGTTGTTTGTGAATAGTAATGATACTTTACTATGATATGTCATCCTTAGTTGATTTGTGGATGGCCATAATTGCTCAACTTGGAGATCTCATCTCTTGCTTGATTTGATGGATGGCATTGTTGCATTTGTGATTTAGGAGATTTGTACATTGCTTGGTTAGTTGCTTCTACATGACATCCATATTTATAACTCTAAATCGATATGTTGTGTTTCATATGAGCTTGTTGATGTGTACCTAGCCATTCTACATTTCTTGCTTCCAGTTGGATGAAGCTTGCTTATGTGTAACTACATTTTCATACACTTTGACTATTGTTTCTTGGAGGTTAAAGCTTTCTTGTATGCATTGCTTGTTTGGCTTAACTCAAGTATGTAGTTGCTCTATACGATGAGTGTGGCCTATCATAGAAAATCTTGTGGCCAATGATGTTTTATCATGTTTAGTCACATTGTTTAATTTCTTCTTGATCCAATTAGCTTCAAATATGGAGTGATTGTAATGTCCCTTTTGGGGATATTCCTAGTTATTTCCCTAAACCACAATTCCAATTAAAATAAGAAATGTAATACATTTAAGAGTTATAAATTTATACATTTACCAATTGAAATGCCCTTTTATAAGATAAATCTTGGTTTAAGTCCTACACACAATGTTAGTCACTAGAAATTGACGCTAAATCATAAGCCATGACAACATCTATAACATCTATTAGTGGGCATAATGATATCATATAAACAATATTCATATTGAAATCCAATTAAAGCAATAGCCATTCCAAAGTATGTTCCTATAATAGTCTCATTAGGAATTCATTTGAAACGTTTACAAGCTGCAATCTCAAGGTTGTTTGCCCTTTTATTGTGAGAGCATGGAAGGTGGGTTGCCCTTCCATCCCTCAGTTCACCTTGGAGGCTAGCCATTCTTGATCAAGCTCGAAAGCATGAAAGGAATTTTGGTTCATTCCACCCCCTAGCCTATGAACATGGAAGGTTGGTTGTCCTTCCTATTTGCAACCCGTTTCTCCTAAATTCAAATTAGACTATCATATGAATCTATTATTACATATTTATAACAAAGGAAGCATCTAGATTATTCCCAATCATCAATGATTTTTGCAGGTATCACTATTGCATGATCACACACACACACACATATATAAAACTTACTTCCCAATAATATTCTTGCTAAAAATAATATTTATTCCAATAGATCTCTTATTATGATTTCTAATTCTGTTTTTTTCCAATCTGCTTCATTCATTCATGCCTTCCCCAATTGAGATTTCTCTCTTTTTATATCTCCCTAAGTGGAGGGAGTCACACCTCTTCATTAACAATTGTTGCCCTTACAAGAGTCACACCTCATCATAACCAAACGCTGCCCCAAAACTCTTAATTTTATTTAATTAAATGCCTCTTTGGAATCATTGTTATTAATATCCTTTTAAGTTTTTAACCATGATCAATCTCTTTACTAGGATCACTATTTAATAGTTAATTTATTAAGGCTACGATATCCTTAGAGGGGGTTTGTGATTTATATCGGGAGCATGAATTATGGAATTATGGAATTGATTTTCTTTGTGACTTTAGTAGTAATTTGTATCTAGGGTGAGCCACTTTGTTTCTGGCTAAACTTTAGTAACTCTTTTACAAGCTCTCATGATTGGTGGCAGACTTCATTAGCCCATGGGAGATATTTTGAGGTTCAAAATTCACAATTATGTTGATTTCCTCTTTGCTCTTCTTAATGTGTTCTAGTCTGGACACTTAAATCTTCTACCGACTTCAAAAGAGTGATTTACAACAAACAAAAAATAGAGATTATGTCCCAGTTGGCTTGAAGAACACCTTGAGAGATATGTTAGTATAATACCACCTTATTTGTTTAAAGTGGGGTGCTATCCACAACTTTATAGGCCTTGTGTCTACATGTTGTCGATAAACCGATTTGTGATCTTCCTTGGGATTAATGTGTTACAAATCTTAGCTTCAAATATTGAGCTTGTCATGAAAATAGCCCTTTCCTAAAAACTATCTCAACCCCACTATCAAGATTGAAAAAGGCAGCAAAGTTTTCCCTCTTCCAAGTTCTCAAAACCACTTCTTCAAACTCCTATTGACATAGCTAATGGCCTCTCTCTCAACTGTGCATGACAAGGACCGATCTTTTGAACGCCTCCAACACAATCATCAATGGTAGAGTATTGTGTTTGTTACATCCCTCTAATTAGGTCAAGCTTGTAACAATGGAATTTTGTTGGCCGTTATGGTAGTTACTGACAATTAAATTCATGAGATAACCAAATTGAGAATAAAATAATTATTTTTATGTGGGATCATAATGGAAATGCTTTTATTCCTTATTGTGTAAATGTGAATGATTATTTAAGTTATGTGGGGAATTTCTTTTACTCACTAGAAATGAGTCAGGAATAAATTTGTGTGATGTGCATATTATTTCAATGATAAGAACGTTCTAACCACAACTTCCGTGTTAGGGGATGTAGGCGCGTCAACGCCGAAAGAAAAAGGAATATCATCCGGGAGAGGGCTTGATTATTAAGGGCCATTTTACCAACTGCTATGAGCCGGCATAAGATCAATGTGTCGAAATCATACCTTGGCCTCTATTAAATTAAATCAATATTTTCTTTTACTCAATAAGTAATTATTGAGTCGAAACTCCTTAAAAGTATATTTTTTTTTTATATTATGCTTAAGTCTAAAATTAAAATCAAATTTTTAACAAAAACTTAAAGACTTGAATTCCTTTTAATTTGGCTTAGTGGAAAATTATTTAAGAGAGTGGCGGCATCGGGAGTTTCTTTCTCCATTCGTGTCTTGGAGTAACAGATGGGAGGAAAGCCACGATGGCTACTTGTGGCTCGGTCCTCCTCTTTTTGGAGCGCTCGCTCTTTGTTTTACGTTTTTTCTCTGGCTCTGGAGGTATCAGGAGGTGCGAAGGGTATTCTAGGGAAGGATTACATTTCAGAGGGGTTTTCTTTTCACCTCGGGAAGAATCGTTTCTTGGGACGTAACCATACTGCGTCGGAACCTCCAGAGACGTGAAACCGCGAGTGCCTTGAGTCGTTATTTTTTTACTTCTGTTGGGTTTTTGGTATCTGGTTTTCTCGTTGAGGCAATTTCTGTCATTGACAACGCCTCTTGCATCAGAAGACGTCTGAGAACTGTCGGCCAGATTCCTATCAGGCACGTAGCTATTTCTTGTTTTTCACAATGATGTTCTTTCTTTGTTTCTGTGCGATTTCAAAGAGAAACTCTGTATATCAAAATTCTTTTCTTGCTCAGCCTCTAGTTTCAAATGACTTCATGAGTATAGTTTTGGCATCGAATGTCCCTTGAAAGTAACACTAGTGGTATTGGGTTTTCTGTGTGTATCTCTGTTGCATCGAATGCCTTTCTGAATGCAATCTCTTTGTATATCGAATAAATTTTCTTGAACCTAGTCCTGGTTTGATCGAATGCCTCCTTGCATGTTCAGTGAATATTTGCAATTGGTCTATTTACTGTTCGTAACCCTATTGTCTTAACTGTGAATCTCATTGGTAATGCATACATTGTTTCTTGGAATCTGAACTTATGTTATAAAATGGTTTAAGTGGTTTGTCTCCTTGATCCAATTAGCTGAGATAGTCACCATTGGTGATCGCAAAGTTGTTGACTGTGAAGGAACCACCTTCCGTAGTTTTATATTATTTTCTGAGTTGTCTTCTCTTTGTTATACTAAAGTATTAGTCTCCAATTCTTATCCCTGATCTAATGTACAAAGACTTCAGTCAAGAGAAGCCTAAAATGTGATTGATCCTTGAGTTTCAGGAGAAATTAACCTTAAAAACTGAACTTAACAACAAAAACCATAGCTGAGTTTAACTGCTCTGTCTGTACTAAATGGGGAAGCAACTTCAGATAAGAAACCCTTGGAATAAGATAACTTTAATAATAAATTAATGGAAAGGAAAAATTTAATGCTGAGTAAGGGTGAAGGTGCTGACGGCACAGGAGTGCCAGATCTACCTAACAAAACCTTGGCCAAGGTATGATGCTGGTTAGGCATAGGTCAGCCACCATGAACCGGATGCACTTAAGGTCAGAATGGTCCTTTCAAATAGGGGGTACCTATAGAGAAAGGATCGGCTAGCGATGTAGGTTCATGGCACCAGGCTTAGAAGGGCATGTTGGTAAAGTGATCCATGAAAATTACCCTCATGAAGGGACGGATTCTTCAGTCGAAGAACACGGGAGGCCAGCAGGTCTTCGGTTGGGCGGTAAAGCCCTGGATGATATATCTTTTCTTTCCTTGATGACAGAGAACCCAACTCAAGTGAATCAACTTCCTTACTGTAACTTTTGAACCCTCTTTCTCTCTCTTGTTCATTTCTGTTAAAATGCTTTGAAAGATAACTGTAAGTTGTTAGAACAATTATTTCTTATAAAAGTAAAGGATTTAGTCAGTTAAGTTGGTTGTAATTGTCAGTTGGTTAAAATGTGCTAGTAGTTATGTTTCAGCTGAAATGGTGACCTTATTTAGTTGCGAAATTGAAATTTGTATTTTTTTTAGATTATATTTCTTTCCTTCGTGCAATCATTAACATCTTCTTCAGCTGTTTGGGTTAGTTTGTTAGATAGTTGGTTATTCCTAACCGTGGATTAGTTAGGTTCTAACAGTGTTAATCAATCTTAAGAAATCTAGCCTGATAAGTATACCCAAAAGCAGAATCATTCTAAGATAAAAAAACTAATTCCTATAGATTGTTAGGATTGTGAAAGCACATAAGAAGCAAGATCAAACAACAGACAAGAACACCTTCCATGCACGAGAGTTGCAAATAATGATTTGCTATTTCCTCAAAAAGAAAAACTTACAAGAGATGAAGAGCTTTCACTGAACTCCTAGAGATCTTCAATACAATGAAGGAGAGTGCTTAAAAAAGAAAACTCTATATGAGAAAGGGATTAGATCATGACAAGTCTCAACATCACATGTGATGAGACATAATCATCTAATAATAGCTTAATCTAATAAAAGAAAAAAATCACTCCTAAGTTTAGCTTAAGTGCATAAAGTGAAATTAGCCTAGTAATCAATTAAATATTAATTAATTATTAGCTAATAATTGATTACTCTAAAACCCCCTATTAAGGTGTAACTTAAGGAGTAGCAAAAAACTATAAAAACGAATGCATTAAAAACAAAGAATGCATGAATGGGTCTTGGCAAACAAGGCTTGATGACCTACCCATGTACAAACAATTTAATCTCTTATAACTAGAGAAAAGAAGAAAACCTCATGGGAAAAACTCCTCTCCGAAAGAGAGAAAGGCGAATGAAGGACTAACAAGCCTCTAAGCAATGTCCCAAAAAAAAGAACATGAAGAACATCGTTGAAGCATGAAGAATCTGAAGACAACTGTCGAATGATGACTGCTATCACGTTGTAATGAAGAACCTCCTTTAAAACAAATGATGATCAAGATCAAGAAAACAAGAATTTGCATGAGTGCCCCTAACAACACTACTCAAACATTGCTCTGATGGAAAACAAAGGCAAACATCTGATAGTCGAAGATACAAATGGCACATGAATCTGCATGAGTGACCCAATGACACTACTCAACCATGCAAGATGCAATCGAAAATATAGATACCAATAGTCTGAAGAACATTGATCAAGTGAAAATGGAAGGCCACTACTAGAAATAGGAATGAAAGAGTGTCCATATGGTAAGTGCTCCATCTCACCAAAATGCATAACCAACCGTTGCATTTGCCTAGTACATAGGAACAAGAACTAGATACATAGATCACTCCAAAAATGAAACAAAGGAAACATTAACACCAACAGTAGAAACACCCCACAATGCGGAAAAGGAAGAGCCATGTGAGGTCCACTAAAACTATGTTTCACCAAGAAGTGCATGAAGGAGAACAAAGAAATACACATAAGGGCAAGAATCACAAGGTTTCGATGTTGTCGTAGAAGGAAATACTCACTTGACAAAGGTGTGATGGCAAAACAAAGGCACTAGACAACCCCCCCAAGGCACTTTGTAACATAGTGCGAGTACAAAAAGGCACAACAAGATGTGCAAAATCCCCAAAATAGATACACCAGAGTGACACTTTAACTCAGTGCATCTACAAAAAAGAAAGGCTTAATGCGCAAATATAACAAAATGCTAGAAATACATGTAGAACAACAAAAAACAAGTCATCCCATGCAAACAAAAAGCTTCCAAGAGCTAAAACGTCCAAGTAATTCACCAGAATATAAAAATACAAAAAACTGAATAAAATGTACCTAGAGAAAAATCTGGAAAAGTGCATGTATAGCTGTGAAGAACTTTGAAAGACCTTTCCAACATCGCAAGAATCACAAAAACTAGAGAAACTAGTCAAAAAATGTGAGTTCAAGGGTGAAAACAACACATCTGACTTTGGCAGGCTATAGATTGCACCAACAACAAAAAATGGTGATGTGACACACACCACTGGAAAGTACACATAACCAACTTTCTAACAATATCTTGTTTGCCCAATTTCAATACCATATGCCCAAGTTATGGCCAAAAGAAAAAAATTGCTCCTTTAGGGCACAAAGGAGGCTAGGAGGGGTCCTACCAATGTTCGTACCACTAACATCAGCATGACATCAATGGAATATTTTGTAAATATTCTTTGTGGCCGAAAAAAATACAACCCCTTGGAAAAATTAGCATCAAAATATACCAATTCGGCCATAATAAACCAAAAAGATTTGCTAGAAAAAATTTGCACTACTAGAATACAGTTGTCAAAAAATTTTGAGGAACACTTGAATAAATGTGTCGATGGTTGAAAACAAAAAGTGATGGTTGTAATTCCAAAAGTTGTCACCAAAAACTTAGTTTTGGCTGTCGATCGATTGTAAATAACTGATGGTAGCAAGCACCTTGTTGGGCGGTTGTAAATAGACAGCCTTGGCTTGTATGGGCTCACAAGGACTTGTTGAGGTAAGTACCCTACAAGTACAATAAAAAGGTACCTTGTGCCCCTTTTTTTAATTAGAACTTAATAATAAATTTTTTTAAAATGCCCTATTTTTTTTTGAAACACACGTACAAATGGACCATACAAAGGCCCCTGTACTAAAAAAAAATTGCCTCAGAAGCTCCAATCAACTAAATAGGACAAATTCATAGTCAAAATTTGTTTGTTCGGCCTCTTGAATGCAATGGTGGGGTCCTTTTAGCTCCAAAACACACCAAAAAATGTCAAATCCCAATACCTACAAAAAATTATGAAGATTCCAGATTTCACTTTTGTAACCCTAGTTGAGAAAAAACCCTCAAAAATGGAGAAGGGGTTTGTTGAATCCACACTCTAATACCATTTTAAAATTGTGAAAACACATAAGAAGTAGGATCAAACAACAAACAAGAACACCTTCCATGCACACAAGTTACAAACAATGATTTGCTATTTCCTCAAAAAGAAAAACTTAAAAGAAATGAAGAGCTTTCACTGAACTTCAAGAGAGTTTCAATACAATTAAGGAGAGTGCTTATAAGAGTAAACCTTAAATGAAAAAGGAATTAGATCATGACAAGTGTCCATATCACATGTGATGAGACATAATGATCTAATAATAACTCAATTCAATAAAAGAAAAAAACACTTCTAAGTTTAGCTTAAGTGCATAAAGTGAAATTAGTTTAATAATCAATTAAAGATTAATTAATTATTAGCTAATAAATGATTATTCTAACATAGAGTAGTGTTGCCACCCGTAAAAATGATTTGCAAAGTATTGATATATCTAAAATCCCATAAAAGATACCCTTTCCTGTACTTCACATTCTAGCTTATGTTTGGAAGACCCTCTCACAGCTAAGAAGATTGGAGGGAATGTTTATCAAATAAAACCAAATAAAAACAAGTTCAATAAGTTCTTTTATGTTCATCCAATTTATACCCATGTAACCGTTCTCTAGTTCCATTTGTTTAATGTGTCTCTCTCCACTTCACCATTGTAGGCCCATATTAGTTTATTGATAGCCTCTCACACAATGGTAGCAAGTACTAACTATGATCTGTAAACTAGAGGAAGCTATGCCTCACTACAAGTCATCACATTCAAATTCTTAATGAAAGATAAACCACATGTACTTTAGCAAAACAAATAAACACGAACTCAAGGAAATTAAGAACAAATACCACAAAATGAAGACACAAGGATTTAGAGAACCCAATCTTTTGGAGAAAACTCCAACAATCAGTGAGGAAAAACACACTTTCCACTATCTTCAATTGGAATTACAATATTATGCCAATTGGGCAAACAACTAGCCTGAAATTAACTTATTCCAAAACCTAAGATCACTACAACAACTCTCGTATGCATTCAGCTATGTTCTTTTGCCTATGGCACTGTATTGAACCTCTGAAATCCAACTAGAATTCAAACAATTCAACTGCAATCCTTCTCTGTTACCTCTGTGGGTATTTACACATAAAATTAACCAGAATAGTCATGTTAGGAATCCTAGAAGTCTCTAGAAACCGATTGAAAGAGAGATTTGAAGCATTCTTCAAAGTTTCTAATTGTCTCTATCATGTGATGGAACCACCCTGGCAAATATGAACCCACCACTTGACATACCACCTCCTTTCAATGGTCACAAAATGAATGCTCTGTGGACAAAACTGCTGCCTGTTTGAAACCAACAGTTTCACACAGAAGCCCTAAATACTTCATTTCTTCCCAATTTCCAACTTTTGATGCCTAAAATGTGTTTCACGTTTGTTTTGAGTTGTGTTCCACTTCTCCAATGTCCAGTTAAAGGAACTATGTTTTTTAAGAACAAGTTGATCAACAAAAAGATCAAATGACTTTTGATGCCTAAAACCTGCTTAGTGTTTGTTTTGAGTTGTGTTCCACTTCTCCAATGAAGTCAACCAATCTTTTTATTGATCAACTTGTTCTTTAAAAATATAGTTCCTTTAACTAAACCCAAAGAAAGAATCAACAAGTGGATATGAGGACAGGCATAAGTGTTTGATGATATTGACAACAAAAGTGAAGATCTTAGCAAAAAAGAACTATACAAAAACCTAAGAAAGAGTTTGTTACATTTCATCAAAACAAAATGATTTCTGTTGAATTTGATTACAAAACCATAAAAAAAATTAAAATTCATCCATAAATTTGTCCATACAAACACATACGAATTTGTTCAAATACTCTTAATAAATTTTTTTCAATTCACCAAATAAAATTAGTTTTTTTCTTTTGATTAAAGTATTAAGCTTTCAGGGTTTTTCAATTTCCCCAACCAATATTGTCTTCAAATTTGTTGTTTGGGTGTTTGTTTGTTAAGGCTTTTTGTTTATGGCCTTATATTGTTTAGAGTTTTTTGTTGGTTGAGGCCTAGAGAATTTGCAGTTAGGGCTTTACTGTCAAATATTTTTTGTTAGGAATTTTATCAATAGTGCAAGGAAAGCATGACTCTGTCAACTCTAACGTGATGTGCTTTGCTCCCATGTTCTCCATCAACTTCCTATGCTATTGCTTTGCTTCCAAGTATGTATTCATTAACTTCAATGGTAGGAAATTTGTATTTACACATAGATTGTATAGCATCAAAAAATTATATATATCATGTCATATTATACCATTTCCGAATATTGGTCCATTAAAAATATTTTTTTGATAGAAAAGAATGTATAGTTAAACGGTAATATTTATAAGATCACAAGGAATATAATAAAATGTATGTGCCTCATTTTCTATATATCAATGAATGTAGGTAAATAGTTTAATTTATTAAATCATAAGGAATAGAAACACATTTAAACAACTATATGTGCCCCAATTTATGTGTTGATGTTTGTGCGTCAATGTCTCCCACCTAAACCCCTTATGGTAAACAGGCACACAAAAGGATTCGCTATATGTTAAATTTTGAACAATTGTTAAGAGATTAATATGCTTAAATCCAAAGGTCAGAGGCAAATTTACACTAATTCCTCGAACTTATGATAGCTATAGATCAAATCATCTAATTTGAGATGATTCTTTTTAATTGTTATATTTATTATTTCAAAACTTAATGGTTTTATAATAACTTTTTATATATTGTTTTTATTTTCGTATTTGTGTTTATGGTTCATTTTAACTTCAATTACTTTTGCATATTTTTTTTATAATTATTTATTGAACTTAAGATCCTTTTACTCAAACTAGAACACATTAACTTTTTCATAATATCTTTGTAGTTAGTATTTGTAACCAATAACTTAACATTTTTTTTTGAGAGAGAGTTGAATGAGGGAAAACCAAGTCTAAGCTGACAAGATTAACCCAACCTAGACACTAGACAGAAAACAAACAAGGCTCGGAGAATAAACAAAATGAGACGCCAAAGCCCCCAATGCTAAGAACCACAGAGAGAAAAAAAATAGAGACAGAAGTTAAACAGCCCCCACCCATCCACACATCCAGAAACATCAACAGCACCACCTTCATCTCTCACACATTACCTAAATGCCACAACCTCTTTAACAGGAAAACCAGAAAAGCTACAATCTGTTAGTGTTTCTTAGATCAGATTAAACAATGAAAGTACTTAATAATATTGCAACACATAAGACAATAAACACAGCAAGATACCTTGGGAAAACCCTCCTCTTGAGGGAGAAAAACCCAGCAAATGAATCTCTTATATAAAGTAGAACAAGAGCAGAAATCTGCTTACAACTTAGGCCCAACAATGGCCAATACTTGATACAAGGAAATCGCCCTTCTTCTAGATGCAAACTATGTAAAGAATATGATATCTTCCTTGAATCCAAACTGCTGCTATGAAAGTGCGAATTCTGCTCTGCTCTTAATTGCGAACTTGCTTGAATTGAATGGATGATAAACAATGACAAGAAGACCTTGTATAAATACAAGAGAGGCGCCTCTTCAAGTTAGGTCGGCCCCTTTAGGAAAAACATAAATAATGATAAATACAATTAGGGTTGGCCCATGAACAAATAGTAAATGCGAATCCATTAGGGTCGGCCCTTTGTCATTAATAAATGTTGTAGTCATGAATTAAATAGCCGAAGGCTACTTATTTAATTCATGTTCTTCTCCTTGGAATTTGTGCAAAGGAAGTGCAGCCCATAGCTGCTATAACATCAACACAATCGTCCAGGTGTGAACTTGATAGCATGCATCAGCTCCCTGCTCTTGGCTACCCTGCAATAGAAAACACCCTCCAAAGCAAGAGGGGTGGGTACATGTGCTAGAAGCTTCTAACAGGCCATTCGTATGAGAAACCAAATAAATTTTTACCACCAAATTCATATCAGAGCTGTGTTTTTTACCTCCTTTAACAAGACTTTCCTCCTTAATTTCTTGTTTCAAAGCCCTAATCTTAGCTTTGAATGCCCACAGAGAAGCCACAGAATGTTGAATAGGAAAATCCATCAGCTCTTCATCCTTTATTTGCAACAATGCCTGTTGAAATAAAGTAGCTTCGGTTAGATATAAATGATGATTGAATATATTCAATATCATCATTTATATATAAACGAAATTGCTACATCTCAAGTATATATATTCGATCTGCATTTAGAGGTCAGTAATTGCAGATTATTGGCATTTGATGTTTCATATAAGATCCCAATCAAGCATCATTATCGGTGATCATTTCCAGATTGGATATTAACTGTATGTGCAAAATAAAGTCAGATCGAACTTAGTAAACATTTATGTTTATTAAGCAAACTAACACTGATTGATGATCAGGTGTTTGGTTAAGACTGAGGGGCACATCCATAAGAGACGTCCCATGAGTGGACATGCCTCCACCTCATGGAGACATGTCCGCTCATGGGACGTGTCTCCCATTTATGTATATAATGCAGATCCTATCCACAAAAAGCAGATATTGAAATGAATAGATGTTTTGCTCGTGTAGATCGAATACCACAAAGGAAAATTCAGATTGTTTTGCTCATGGTCATATCTGATCCTTAACCTTAACATGGTATCAGAGCTAGGTTAAGAATTCACAAGTATGAATTTTTTAATTTTATTTTTATCTATATCCCTTCAGGCGTGCACTCCAGACTAGGAGTCGCGTCGTCACTTCCGCAAGATCAATCCGGTGGCTGCGTGAATAGAAGATCATACGGTGCCTAAATCTCGAGAGATTAGAGCTCTTATCCTCAAAACTTTGCGTCATCTCACCTCCAATTGGATTTCACATTGCTGGAAGTTAAACATACAAATACCCCCAGATGATGAGACTGTCGGCGAACGATGCTAAGAGAATGTTGGACGGGCTAGCCTGGAGCTGACCGCTGTGGGTTTGATTCAGGCACTTTTTATAATAGTGCCTAGTACATCTAAAGATGGCGATTTGAGAGAATGATGCTTCAAATGTGTTCTTCTTGGTGTAATCGCTCTTGTACGCATACCAAATGTTGTGAGCCATAATACTAGCGATGACCTGTAGAGACTTATTGCCTAGCGGATATATAACCGATTATGATCGTGGTGTTCTATGTGATTGATTGTCATCGTATCTTGATAGCTCCTTAATTCTTGATGATCCTATGAGTGTTGGTGTAAGCTTCAGTAGTGATCACTAGCTAGAAGATTATTGGGTGGCCAGAGCCAAAGGCTCGGCCACCAATTTACCGCTTCGAGCGCTATTCTGGGGTCTTTCTTTTCCGACCTGCAAACGGAATTATTGGAGATCAAATGATAGAACAAACGAAAGGCAAATCAAGACAAGAGTTCCTAGGTGGCAACTACGTCCCACCTGGCAGAGCATATTTAACTGGGAGCACAGGCGCATCTATTCACAAGAACTCTATTCGGATTATCCATTCCCAGAGAAAGCTTCTATTCACATCAACGTTGCTATAATCATCATCGAAATCTCTGTTGGGGCTATCTAGCGACGCCACCTTGGGCGGAGCTTGATGACATCGCTCTATCATATTTTTTCGGGTTTACCATCCTTGCAATGGATTGTTTACCATTATGGGCAAGTAAGTCGAAGGTAAATTATTTAGAAGGTGATCGTGATTTGTTTGGGTGAAATTCTTCATCCTTGGGTTTTGCCACGAGAATGTCCATTGGCGTTGAAGTCAACAGAGATAGTTGAATGAGTATGGCAGCGTTCACTTTCAGTTATTGATTCTTCTTTACTGTCTCTTATCACTCCTTGAGCAGCATGGGAAATGAATCGGGCTACCTTGTGCTCTAGGCTTTGTATTATGAACAAAGTTGATACTTGGAGGCATGAAAAGTGATGTATGAATATATTGAAGAATCGATTCACAGATGTTAGAGGGTAGAGACTGAATCATTCGTGGCTCCTCATTAGAAATTGGCGCAACTATTCTAAGTAGTGTGGATATATTCAAAGGAATCTATTCACATTGGCTTTGCTGGTTCATTAGAAATTGCTGCTGCAAGTGAAGACTGGTGTCTAACTATCGTTGTAGATTTGTCTTGCTATCATCTCCAACAATAGCGATTAGTATTTCTAGGTGTGAAGATTTATCTATTTCTCTGAAGGCTTGATGAGGGAAGGAAGTGTCGCTTCTCTTCAATAATCTCTGTGGATGTGCATCATCAATAATGCCTTTATTTAGTGATCAATCTGTTGGTTGATTGTCAGAGGCTTGGATAAAGCTCTAGTTGATGCCGCGGATATTTGATGAAACTCTTCATCGAGAATGTTTCACTCAGGTCAGAGTCCCCTCAATGCTCATTTCTAAATCGATGGGCTTCATTAGAATTAAATCTCGGAATGACAACTCAGTCGAAGTTAGAGTTCAAAACGCTTGATTCATGCATTCTATCTGGCTTAAAATTCGTTGAGTGACTTCTGATTTTCGACTCAAGGCTGCGTAGCCTCTAGCTCTCGCCTCTCACGAATTATCATATCATTTTGACGCACCTTCAGAGAGACGCGAATGTGGTTACCTGAAGTTACATCAGAATATTGGCAGGTCTAAAGCTCAGAAGGATCGAAATTAGGGCATACGCGAATTTGAGTTCAGTGTCTGGTATCTATCAGATGATAGCAAGTATATATATGAGCCCGCCATATTGAAATCTTCTTGGCGCATGTAAAGTGGTCGGTCTGATAAAAAAAAAAAAAAATTGGTTGAGAGGCTTCATGTTTTGGAAGCAATGTGGCCACTTGGAAATTGCATGAGGCCGATGTGCTTTAGATTTGAGCCTGATGATGGGAAGATGATTATTCCAAAAAGCTCTGGGATTCTAGAAGGAAAGAAGCAGGTTCATTGCCTCTAATAAAGCTTTCAAGGTTTAATGAGCCCCTGTTGTGAGTGAAGGATGAGTTTGCCCTCTCACGTGCTTCATGTGGCAGAGGAATCTCATGCTTTCTGACTGCGAAAGCATTGCGTGGAAAAGACAAGTGTAGACATGCACAACACTTAAGGAAATTCTGTTATCTCCAATTTTCAAGAGATAAGTATTTGTTTTGTTGTTGTTTATATTCTTATGTGAAACTCAGTCTATTGAGTTGTGCAGATCTAATAAAAGTTTAAAAGTGATGATCTTATCTCTAGGTGTTGCTAGTAAGCGTGCTACATCCGTTTCATAATCCGGTGGATTGCTGCTGAAAACAGAGTGCATCGTAAATTTGAACGGTCAAAGACCATGTTCAAATTTAACCTTGCAAAGGGCCTGTGTTCAAGCATTGAAAATGGTGGACTGATCTGAGCACAAGAGCAGCGTTCTATACTGTGTCCAATAATTACATCCATCAGAAGATTTAAAGAGATAAGTATTATTTGAAATCACCTTTCTAGGCTGAATTTCTTTTATATCATTATTTGGATCATGTGTGATTAGTAAAGAGAGATCGTGGTTTCTCTTGAATTGTGTTCACTAACATAAGATCTTTGAAGATTCAAATTATTCGTTCCAAGTTATTGCTATAACTTGAGATAGTAAACTTTGTATGATATTTCTTTGGATAGTTATAAACTATTAGTAATCTCTCTCTAAAATGCTTCCAAGACAGATCTAGGAGCAAGAAGGTGATGAGAGATTGCTTAGTGATGAAAAACTTGAGGCATCTTGAGAGGAAGTCATGCCAACCAAAGAATTGATCAAACATGAAGTCACAACTTGCAGCCATGGGACTGAGTTGGTGGCTAGAGGGAGTTCACTTCCATAAGTCTTCTTTGCAATTTCTGAAGCAAGGATCAAGAGGGAGTTTTGTAACTCTTTGAGAAGTAGTGAAGATTATTGTATTGCAAGGCTAGGTGCCAAATCCTTAGAGGATCCTTTCAGCTGCTGAGATTAGAATTGCTCAAGACAGTCATCTGAATTTGACATTGGTAGCTCCGCAAAGCTATTCAGAATAGTGATCTGGGATAAGGTCGAAAAGGACAGCCCTGAACTCTACAGAGGTGTGCATTGGAAACCATTTCTCTAAAGCAAGTATTGCAGGCAATCTTGGACGATGAGGTCAGGAGGTTGATGCAAGTGCTGGAAGATTCCGAGGGAGCCTACTGAACCTAAAGAAGATGATTGTAAGAATACCTTTGGATGTTGTTTCAGGTTGAGGTTTGCGATGATATCCTAGTGTAGCAAGAAGAAATCTTCTATGGCACTAAGTACAACAGAAGCCGAATATATTGCAGCCTCTATGGGAGCAAGAGAAGCAGTATGGCTCCGGGAATTGCTTGTGGGATTATTTGATCAAAGCATATAGAGATTCCTTACCACTATGTGAGAGACATGGTAGAAAGGAATGTGACTTAGTTGGAGTATATTAGTACAAATGATCAAATAGCAGACATTCTCACCAAGCCTCTCTCCAGAGTTAAAGTTGAAATGGTTGAAATGTAAATTGTTATTAACATTGAGATTGAAATTGTTCATTTTGTACTAATGTATTTAAAAGATGTTTAATGCATAAACTCTTGTGTCATGTGTGTGACTCCATGACTTTATGGGCCCTCTCCCCCTGTGTACATTATTGAAAGGTGACGATCTTTCTGATAATGAACACTTGTATTTGACATTGTAAAGTGACGACTCTATAATGATTAGTTTCACTATCATGATGGATATCATGTGACTTGATATCCGTGGATATGTCATGTTAGTATCTCTTGGACATTTTGATAGATATCATGAGACTTGATATCAGTTGAAGATCATTATGATCCTTATGGGATAATCATGGTGGATAAATGTATCCGTGGATATGCCATGATTTATTATGGTAGACATCATGAGACTTGATGTCAGTGCACATACCATAATGAAGATGTGTTATGAAGAATGTCGTGACTTGACACTCTTAGAAGCATACCATATCTCTTGATATCACAAGTAAGGTGATATCACGATATACTTGGTTGGAGTTATCTTCCCTAGCTAAGAGGGAGTGTTGAAATAAAGTAGCTTCGGTCAGATATAAATGATGATTGAATATATTCAATATCATCATTTATATATAAACGAAATTGCTACATCGCAAGTATATATATTCGATCTGCATTTAGAGGTCATTAATTGCAGATTATTGGCATTTCATGTTTCATATAAGATCCCGATCAAGCATCATTATCGGTGATCATTTCTAGATTGGATATTAATTGTTTGTGCAAAATAAAGTCAGATCGAACTTAGTAAACATTTATGTTTATTAAGCAAACTAACACTGATTGATGATCAGGTGTTTGGTTAAGACGGAGGGGCACATCCATAAGAGATGTCCCATGAGTGGACATGCCTCCACCTCATGGAGACATGTCCGCTCATGGGACGTGTCTCCCATTTATGTATATAATGCAGATCCGATCCACAAAAAGCAGATATTGAAATCAATAGATGTTTTTCTCTTGTAGATCGAATACCACAAAGGAAAATTCAGACGGTTTTGCTCATGCTCATATCTGATCCTTAACCTTAACAATGCCCAACCAAGCTCTGCAGCTACCATGCGCTCCCCACTAGGTCAAACACTTTCTCCTTCATCCTGCACAGAAAATCATCCATAATGGACATGCAAGAACAAGCTATCCCAATATCATCCACCTCAGCAAGACCCAAAAAGTGTTTAATCAAACAAACCAAGCCTGCTACAGAACAATCAAAGATAGTTTTCAAACTCCTATTTGACACCATGCTCTTGAAATGCAGGTCCCTCCCCTTGACTGCACCCTTGTGAACTATGGCATGAAAATGCCTACAACAGATCAACACTTCAACACACCAAGCACCAGGAAAGAAAGGAAGAAACTCGAGATTTGAAATGGAAAATAGTTAAGGCAGGCCATCAAACAGTGGCCACCTAAACATGGGGGCTTTACAACTCCGAAAATTAAGGCACTTCAGCTTTCCAAAGAGATATCAACCCTTTCCAAAAATTCACCCTATAACTAATCAAGGCAGAAAAAGGACTCTGATCAACTCCTAAATTTGCCAAACTGCTATCTTATTGATCTCTGAAAAACCATCAATGAAAAAAACATCATTGAAGGACTTCCACAAAGCAAGAGCTTCCTCCAACAAACTATTACACTTCAAACTTAGACATGACTTTTTATTAAGACTCAAAAAAACAAACCCTGAGTCCCTTTCAACAATCAACCACTTGCAGCCCAAAGAAACAGCTAAAGAAACACGACAACTGCCATCCATTCAACCTTATAATTAAAATGTACTCCCAGGAAGAAAGAAAGCCCATGAACAGAAGAAATTGAAGAATCCCAAACAATCTGCTTATATCTTGCCCATTAATGGGGGACAGAGCATTACTATATATTAAAATTAACATATTAATGAGTTTTAGGTTGGTATAACCGTGTATTAAAATCTAACATATTGAATGTCAAAGGGGATGTGCTCAAATAGCAAGGCCATAGGGTTCTCAAGATGTAGATCCAAGTTCAATCCTCCATGGTGACATCTAAGGTGGAATTCCAAGTGAAAACTCTTGGACTTCCATTGTGGCTTCTAAGTTGATTAAAGTTGAATATGTTGAATAAAGTGGGATGTGTTAGTGGGGAGGAGGTCCCCCTTGTGACCTCCACTGATTAGAGACCAGCCTAAATAATCCCACCACAAGAAGAATTAAAAACAAAGAAGAAATCTAATATATTAATTAAATTTTTATTAAGATTATATTGATATAATTTTAAATTCAATGGTCCAGCATATTTAAAACTTTTATTGCACTTTAATAAAAAATACTGTTTAGAATGATCCTTTAGGACCTTTACAAAGAATAGAATTTTCCCACTCGGCAGGTTTTCCTGATTTATAGAAATTCAAACAGGGGCAGGAGATATCTGTTTTACCTGCACATAGCCATTGTCAGACCATGTTGCAACAATATGTGGCTGCTGTTCCATTGAACGTATCCGATTTACAGAACCTTGATGAGCCACCTTGTGCACCTGGAAAAGAATTATAGGTAATATGCATATAGCTCAAGCAGGAATGCTTCTATAAGGCATCATAGTTCAAAACCAGCAATCTAAAGCGAGCAAAAGCAGCAGAATATCATGCAATAAACATGCATTAACCCTTAGAGCATAAAGAAAAAAAAAAATGTTAATCTGTAAAAATATATAAAACATATCAGCAGGACTTAAAGTAGAACATCCTATAATAACAGAAAAAGATGTCCCGGATCAACTTCTACACTAGGATGCAAGAAATAGAGTTTAACAAGATGTACAGCCCCTAAAGTTCATTTCTGAGCTTGTAAGATATTCTGAATTAAAAAAATATTTAAAAATCTTAAATGGCAGTATACCTGTAAGCTGGGCATCTTGGACTCCATGCCTAAATCTTCATCACCGTCATCTTCTTCATCACTACTACTATCACTCTCACTTTCATCATCATCCAAGCCTTTACACAGATTTCGATTCTTACCACTGATATTTGATAACTTAAATAGTCCAATCGCATTATTCACTGCCACATCTGCCTGAACTTCATTAATTGAGAAATTTGAAATGGTGTGCAGCCAATACTTGGGACTGAAATACAGTATATAAATGCCAATCTATGTCTACCTGCTATTATCATGCATGTGAACATTTGTAAAACACTTTCAATAAACTACTACTTGCATTGAAAGTTAGCATCACTATGTTCTTCATTGTATGTTTAAATTAGAATAAAAATAATTCCAAGGTATATGGGAAATAATATACAATGCAGCCAGTCACTAGAATATTTCGGATCAACAACAAACATGGATGATAGTAATAAACAATTGTACCTTATTATGAGATCAAAAGATTATTCCCAGGGTGCCCAAACAGAAACAATATTAATGCCTATGAAATTTATAAAAGTATAGAGAAGCAAATGTAGTTTCAATTTGAGCACTCTCAACACTATTCTACACAATGAAACCCTATTTTAAGCTATCTTGCCAACTCAACCAGGTTTTAGGAAGCTGCAGTTAAAACGAATTAAGTTTAGTTGTATATAGAAATGACTTAAAATGGATGGAGTAATAAAAGACTAGGAATTCCAGATTTTTTTCACCAAACCTTTATGATCGTGCACAGAATTTTCCAAATAAGACGATAATCAGTAAATCAACAATATATATAAAGAGACAGATCTGGCATCCAATTTACAAGGAATGGGGCAATGTAAATGTAGTAGCAATCACATGCTGGCAATAAAAATTCATTTCTTCCACTGGTATCACTTTTTTTTTTAAATAAGCACATGCTAAAACATGTAGTAGTTCAAAGTGATCTACCGAACTAAACTACACACTAAAAAACTTAAAATACAGTAAATCATATACCTGAGTTCCAACTACACAGTAGACAGTGTGAGGAAATTCGGTGCGGATCAATCCTAGTGTATCACGTATTATATCAGAACTGTGCCAAACACATAATTTAAGCAACTGATTATCATACATGGACACTTTTATGATAAGACATAAAAGGAAATCTATTATAATAGAAAATATATTGATGCATATCATACAGTTCAGTGTTCATTAATGGGGGCTTTTATGATAAAGTCCCCTCACTAATTACACTTCATTTCCTTCATTGATCAACTGTAACAAAGAATCTAAACATAACTATTCAAATGGTTACCTTAGACAAGGCCATCCAATATTAAATGCATGAATGCAATCATAAGCAGTTTTATCAAATGTAAGCTCCTCTCCTTCTTCCAATTTGTCAACTCCAGGCTGCCAGACCTGATAAAAAGACAACACACAGTCTCTCTAAAATTACAACTACCCAACAAAGTGAATGATAAGTATGAAATTGAAAAAAATAAAGACCCGAGCTATTATAGGTATATATCTACAGATTCAGACACAGAGGTCAACTGTGCACACATGTACATAGCCTATAATTTACAAAAGTAATTACAATCAATAATTTTTTATCAAGCAAAATTTCAAATGTACCTTGGCAGATTGTTGTGCAGACTCTGAGGTTCCCTCTTCCCTCCTAACATTCTGCAATGAAGGACAATAAAAACTTCAAAATTCATGCAAATATAAACTCATGATCAGTAAAATCTTGAAATTAAATAATGCATATATTACCTTTGTTTTCTTAGGGACTCTCTTCTTCTTTATGTTGCGAGCCATAACATAAATCAAATGTATTCCTAGCACATCAAGTTCAATGAAAAGTAAAGATGGCAGACCGATCCAATGAATTCTAATCTTATATAAAAGTGATTTGATAATAAACTAGAAGTGATTAGTTTTAATGAAATATTAATATCCAACTAAAACATAAACAAAAAAGATATTTTTAAAAATGGACTAAGGCACCACAATATCCATTGTAGAAATGTTCAGTGCAGACTAGACATACTTGGTTGTGGTTGATCTCATGACATGTTGAGCATTAGTGTTGGAGACTGTTAAGCGCCTACATTTTGTGTATCTGAATGTGACTAATTTTGTAGTTCTCATAGAGAGGGGATAGACTGGGCCACCTAATCTGGATCAAAATGGGATAGCATTTGATGCTACCATTAAGTTAATGGAGGTGGTGTGTCATGCCCACAGACTCATGTGGGCTAACACTCAAACACACAACAACAAAAAAAATAGTGTGATTTTAATTTAAATACTTAGTTTCCTCTTGAACTAAATTGCTCAATGTAGCTGATGGTAACAAGCATTCACATGCATCATCACGCGTGCCAAAATGCATGAACCTAAACACATGCAATAATTATGAACTGGATATGTATAAGGAAGAATGAAAGAATAAAATAAATGCAGGACTGCAACATCCATGTCTGAATAGAATAATAAATGGTAATAAATGTGCACGAGAGAATAGGTCTCAAGACTGGAATCGTCAGGAAATCATAATGAAACACCAAAATTGAGAAGAAAACGGACTCACATCCTCCCCCCACCCCCAAGATTAGCCTTCCTCCTGGTAGCCCTCAAAGAATGCAAGGTAAGCACAGTTCAATCCAAATTCTATTTCCCCATATGGACTTGTCATAGAGACTGTAATGTCCCGCTTTATTCCTAAATGTCTGCAGCCTATGTTTCAAAAGAAATCAATATAGATAATTAATATTACACCAAACTGGCATTAAATAAAGATTAAGTTGTTAAGAAAGGTCAACCAACATATGAGGAATTGCGTCCCTTGAGCAAGATAAGATATATAAGAAAGGTAGATCTACAGGGAAAAGAAAAGGGAAAATAATTATTATGACTGATTACAAGTAATAGACAACAGCACTAGCAAATTAAATTATTATTTTCCAAATGCAGCAATGAAGGGTTGTAACTATTGAGGTGAAAAGGTGTGACTCACTCAAACTTGAGATATAAAAGGGAGAGCATTTCATTTGAGAAAGACATCCATAACATCATTCAATCAATCAAGAATAAATATGATGTGACTCTTAATGTGAAAGGTTGTGACTCCCTCAATAATAAGATATAAAAGGGAGATCATTTCCTTGTGGAGAAATCATCAAGTGGATGAGATGGGAAAAAGGAAAATAAGAAATTGAAACATAAGATATCTGTTGGAAATAAATATTGTTTTTCAGCAAGAATATTATTGGGAAGTAAGTTTGAAAATATAAATTAGGAATAACTATATATATAAATATATATATCATAATTGCATAATGATATTTTATTACCAATTAATAGAATAGATTCCTTTAGCAATCTATTTTGAGTTTATTGAAGTATTTTGCAAATAGGGAGGCTGATCAACCTTCCGAGTTCATGAGAGGTGAAGTACTGGCCTTTCCTTCATCAAGCACGCCACCTCGAGATGCAGTGCTTGTGGACCAGAAGGTGTATGAGTGCTCCTAGGCTTGTTGAGGAAGACATTCTTCATGCATCTTATCAAGCACATCACCTTGAGATGGATGGAATGGAGCAACCTGCCATGCTCATGGGCTGGGATGCAAATGAGTGCTCATGGGCTTGCTCAAGGAGGATGGAGTGCCTCCAAGTTGGACTGAGGGATGGAGTGGACCTGAGATCCTACCATGTTCGTGGGCCAGGAGGCAAATTAGTGCTCCTCGGCTTGAGGGTCTTCTCAAGTACGTCGACCCGAGATGGATGGACAAGGATCCACCCATGCTCTCGCAATACAAGGATAACCATCCTTAAGATTGCGGTTTGAAAACATTTCAAGTGGATTCCTAATATGATTGGCTATAGGAACATGCCTTAGAATAATCATTAATGATGTTAAGATATTTTGAATTCAAATGTTAATGATGGTATGAACTATAGATCTAACAATTATGATGTTTTAGCTATGGTGTATTGTTCTCAATATTATAATATTTTATGTATTAATTTGAATGTTACCATAAAATTGATACTTGTTATTACTAATATTAGTTTTTAGTGATTATTATTGTCTTATAGGCCTAAACCCAGGAATTTACCAAAAGGGGACATTACAAAGACAGCATGAGTCCTATCCTAGGCCAATTGCTTTGTGTCTCTAACTACAAGGTAGTACAAACTACTATAAAAAAAATAAAAAGGTTATTTCCAATTTTTATTTTTTTGCAACAACGCAGCATTTTTTTTCCTAATTTTCTCAAAGGCCAAGAGATTGACCTTCACATGCTGGAATAGCATAGCTTTGACACAAATATATATGCTGGTATCTCTTTTACACTGCTGGCTTACAGTCTTAACTTTATGTTTGCTCAAATATCAGATACATTTCCATAACAGATTTATCATAATAGAACCATTCTCTACACATTTTCAACTCAGCAATATACATGAAATCCCTAAGAGGGCACATATATTCCAGATTTAAAAACAAAAGAGAAAGCTAATCCTATAAGAACATACTTATGCACTACATATTGATATATACATGCCCATGTCTACCCATTGAAAGAAACATATAAATATATATAACAATATAAAGTAATGCATAGATATACATTTCTGAAAAAGTATACACAAATATCAGATTGATGTATATATAAAGATATATATTCATATATATCACACATTAGTTGAATATATATATATATATTTCTGAGTATAGATTCATATACACCTATTTAACATATAAACATACATATACACAAATATATATATATAGATATATAAAATATGCATATATATATATAAAATTCGTTGATTATTCGGCGAGCTTTTTTGCATGACAAATTTTTCCTACAAGTACTTGCCGAGTCAAGGCAAAAAAATCGTTGAGTTTTTGGTGTTTTTTTCCAAAAACCCAGCAAGTCTGACGAAAAAAATTGACCGTCAAAAAAATTGACTTTTGCGGCCACTAAAAAGGCAATTTCATTTCATTTTTTCACTCATTAGTTGCTCTCCTTCATGAAAAACACCCTCCCAAGCGTTTAGCACATATTTGCAATGATTTTGCATCAAGGAAACAAGATTTGAAGAGGATTTTGATCAAATTTCAAAGGCAAATTGGATTTCCAGGTAGGTTTTCTGATTATGATATTGCTATCAGGATTCAACCATGTAGTTTTCGAGTCAAACTCATTGACCCATGATTCATGAGTAGTGGTTCACAAGAACCCATCTCTCATGATAATGAATGGTCCACTTAGCACTCATTGCATCTAGGTGATGCTCACAGAGGTGAAGCATTGGTCCGTCCTGGGAGGTCACCCATCCCAGTACTGCTCCAGCTCAAGCGCGCTTAACCACGGAGTTTCCCCCAAGATTAAGCCCACTTAACTTGCTACCCCATTTGCAAAACCTTCAGCAAGTGTTATGCCTTATGAACCATTCATTATAGAGCCCCTTTAGCTCATTAATTGATAAGTAGGAGATTTCTTCCACAACGTGTCAAATTATGATATTGCTATCAGGATTCAACTGTGTAGTTTTCGAGTCAAACTCATTGACCCATGATTCATGAGTAGTGGTTCACAAGAACCCATCTCTCATGATAATGAATGGTCCCCTTAGCACTCATTGCATCTAGGTGATGCTCACAGAGGTGAAGCATTGGCCCGTCCCGGGAGGTCACCCATCCTAGTACTGCTCCAGCTCAAGCGCGCTTAACCACGGAGTTTCCCCCAAGGTTAAGCCCACTTAGCTTGCTACCCCATTTGCAAAACCTTCAACAAGTCTTATGCCTTATGAACCATTCATTATAGAGCCCCTTTAGCTCATCAGTTGATAAGTAGGAGATTTCTTCCACAGCGTGTCAAATTATGATATTGCTATCAGGATTCAACCGTGTAGTTTTCATGTCAAACTCATTGACCCATGATTCATGAGTAGTGGTTCACAAGAACCTATCTCTCATGATAATGAATGGTCCACTTAGCATTCATTGCATCTAGGTGATGCTCATAGAGGTGAAGCATTGGTTTGTCCCAGGAGGTCACCCATCCTTGTACTGCTCCAGCTCAAGCGCGCTTAACCACGGAGTTTCCCCCAAGGTTAAGCCCACTTAGCTTGCTACCCCATTTGCAAAACCTTCAGCAAGTGTTATGCCTTATGAACCATTCATTATAGAGCCCCTTTAGCTCATCAATTGATAATAGGAGATTTCTTCCATAGCGTGTCAAATTATGATATTGCTATCAGGATTCAACCGTGTAGTTTTCGAGTCAAACAAGTTGACCCATGATTCATGAGTAGTGGTTCACAAGAACCCATCTCTCATGATAATGAATGGTCCCCTTAGCACTCATTGCATCTAGGTGATGCTCACAGAGGTGAAGCATTGGTCCGTCCCGGGAGGCCACCCATCCCAGTATTGCTCCAGCTCAAGCACGCTTAACCACGGAGTTTCCCCCAAGGTTAAGCCCACTTAGCTTGCTACCCCATTTGCAAAACCTTCAACAAGTCTTATGCCTTATGAACCATTCATTATAGAGCCCCTTTAGCTCATCAATTGATAAGTAGGAGATTTCTTCCACAGGGTGTCAAATTATGATATTGCTATTAGGATTCAACCGTGTAGTTTTCGAGTCAAACTCATTGACCCATGATTCATGAGTAGTGGTTCACAAGAACCCATCTCTCATGATAATGAATGGTCCACTTAGCACTCATTGCATCTAGGTGATGCTCACAGAGGTGAAGCATTGGTCTGTCCCTAGAGGTCACCCATCCCAGTATTGCTCCAGCTCAAGCGCGCTTAACCACGGAGTTTCCCCCAAGGTTAAGCCCACTTAGCTTGCTACCCCATTTGCAAAACCTTCAACAAGTGTTATGCCTTATGTACCATTCATTATAGAGCCCCTTTAGCTCATCAGTTGATAAGTAGGAGATTTCTTCCACAGCGTGTCAAATTATGATATTGCTATCAGGATTCAACCGTGTAGTTTTTGAGTCAAACTCATTGACCCATGATTCATGAGTAGTGGTTCACAAGAACCCATCTCTCATGATAATGAATGGTCCACTTAGCACTCATTGCATCTAGGTGATTCTCACAGAGGTGAAGCATTGGTCCGTCTCGGGAGGTCACCCATCCCAGTACTGCTCCAACTCAAGTGCACTTAACCACAGAGTTTCCCCCAAGGTTAAGCCCACTTAGCTTGCTACCCCATTTGCAAAACCTTTAGCAAGTGTTATGCCTTATGAACCATTCATTATAGAGCCCCTTTAGCTCATCAATTGATAAGTAGGAGATTTCTTCCACATGTCAAATTATGATATTGCTATCAGGATTCAACTGTGTAGTTTTCGAGTCAAACTCATTGACCCATGATTCATGAGTAGTGGTTCACAAGAACCCATCTCTCATGATAATGAATGGTCCACTTAGCACTCATTGCATCTAGGTGATGCTCATAGAGGTAAAGCATTGGTCCGTCCCGGGAGGTCACCCATCCCAGTACTGCTCCAGCTCAAGCGCGCTTGACCACGGAGTTTCCCCCAAGGTTAAGCCCACTTAGCTTGCTACCCCATTTGCAAAACCTTCAACAAGTGTTATGCCTTATGAACCATTCATTATAGAGCCCCTTTAGCTCATCAATTGATAAGTAGGAGATTTCTTCCACAGCGTGTCAAATTATGATATTGCTATCAGGATTCAAATTATGATGTTGCTAACAGGTTTTCTGATTTTTCTTTTTCTTTCTTTTTAAATTTTTTTTTCTTCATTTTTGTTGCATCTAAGTTTAAAAAGATCATGAATGTAGTATAAGAAGGTTATAAATAGATTTATATTGACCAAAACAAGATTTATATTCATCAAACAAGATTCATCACCCATTTTTTTACATTTTTTCATTGTTTTCACCTTTTTTCAAACCCTAGTTATTTTTTTATTTGAATCCTTTTTTTTTTTAAGAAAATGTTTAGAATCTTAGATTAGTTTAATTTTTACTAATTTAAAGTAATTCTTTGTTTTTTTAATCATTTTCACATCTTTTTCAAACCTTAGTTTTTTTTTAATCCATTTTTTTTAAAGAAAATGTTTAGAATCTTAGATTAGTTTAACTTTTTACCAATTTAAAGTAATCTATATTGATTTGATTTAATTTAGGTTGTGTTTAATTTTCTATTAAAAAACTAACAAGTTGTGTTTTCACTTTGAATGTGTAGGTTAATTTATAATGGCAAATAGAGAAGCTTCTGCATCCAGTTCAACCTCAGGCCCTGCCCCACCGTGCTGCCATCATCATTTGTAGGCACTCGTCCTGCAAGAGCTAGAGATCCTGCTTTGAAATATGCCTATCAAAGACCGGACCCTGGCTCAGTTTATTGCATTAAATGCTAAAAAGTATTTCATGGAGGCATAAACGACCTCGAATACCATCTTGTAGACATCAGTCATTGTGATGTCAAGGCTTGTCCTAACACTACTAAAGAAATAAAAAGAGAAATGAATGCTATACTCATAGCTACAAAAGAAAAAAATTACAAAGTATGAGGGCAAAGGCAGCCATGCAAGCATCCATAGCTTCTTCTCAAGGTGCTCAAGTCAACCTTCAGTCGGATGATGATGCACTTCAGGGCATAGTGGGCTCTCTTTATGATTCACATATTTGAAGCAAACCCACCACCACCGTGAGCCCTTCATCTACTTCTAGTAGAGCACCAAGATCAACACCTACACACACAATACATGATTTTTTTGTGCCTAGAAACACACTTAGAGTACAACCTTCCTTAGAGGCAACTGTGTGGAATAGGGAGGTGCATTACTTGTATTGATTTTTGGTATTTCAACATCCCTTTTAATGTGTCAAGTTCTCCTTATTGGTAGAATTTGATTACTGCATTGACAGTTGTAGGAAAAGACTACAAGACGTCTTCTTGCAAAGCCTTGAGTGGAAGGTTAATTAATTTAATTTTGTTTTATAAATTTATGTTCTTTAATTTATAGCAACTTATGATAAATTTAAACTATTTTTTGTTTACAAATTAAAATTGTGACAATTATATAACAATGCATAAAAAAGAGATCTCAATTTTCCATTAAGCATTCGAGGTCTTTGCAATCTTCAAAATCTAAAAACAATAAATCCTAACCCCCAATAAATTCAAATGCGGGTCACCGACCACATGTCGAAAGAAAGAAAGGCAGACAACAATGTCGAAAAAGATACTGAATGAAATGTACCGACCTGATATAGATGGATGGTGAGCCTTTGACCTCTTTCTTCTTCGCCACACGGAGATATTTAGGAGAAGAGTATCAGTACCCAAAACCCTAGTTCGTACTAAATTTCTTCTGTTTCCACCATAGATAAGGGAAGAAAAGGGGTACGGTTTTAGAAGAGAATTATAAATGCGAACCAAGGTGGATGCAAGGGAATAAAATGACATTCTTGTAAAAAAATTAGAAATAACCTTAGGTTTGTGTGCAGTTCCTAGACATTTCATTCTAATAGTGCTTACAGATTTAAAATGATGGTAATTCGTGCCTACGTAATAATTTAGAACTATGCTAATTTTAGAGACAATGTTAAGATATGTTCTTTTTCTAGTTTAATTTTATTATTTAATTGATATTTGTTTATAGATTCAATTTTAGATTTGCAGAAATTATTTTTTCAAATGATTTGAGTATTATTGATTTTTAGGAATTTATGTTTCTTGAGTGTCTAAATATGTTCACAATTTAGTAGTATTTATAGATAATGTTGGAGTTTGTTATGTAAGGGTATTCTCCTAGTCAAATTTTTAGAATCAATTTGACAATTTTAACAATGGTCGAAGACATGTCAAGTAATCTTGTACCATGTCAAATATATTATTATGATGCTAGTGTTAGCTAATGATGTAATGATATGCTATGATGCTTTCTAAGTGGCAATGTAATTATTGGAACTAAAGATGCTTGATGGATCTTGGATACTAAAATTGAATTAGATTTTGTCATTTTATACAACACCCTAGGACACAAATCACACATTTTGCACTCATATCGACAAGTAGGAAGGGAGTTAACTTGGGCCCATGAATGAAATTAAATTTAAAAGTTTAGGGGTCAAATATGCAACTATGGATTCAGACCAAGTTGAAATCCACAACTACAAATTTGAACCAAGTCAAATGAAAAGAGTGTAGATTGGATCTAAATTGCTAAATAAATAGACTTGAGTCGGTGATATGGTTAATTGCTAATTTTCACACACCACTTGTACATTAAACATTGTATGTGAGACAAATTGATCAAAAAGAAGTCTAAAACAAAGGGGAAAATTGCAAGGTATGAAATTTCATTGTTATAGTGGGAAATAATGGTTAACTAAATATTTTTCATTTCCTTTCCTTTAATTTCCTTTTGGAAAATATTTGATAAAAGCATAGTTGCACAAGCCTTAAGGAACCTTATGTGTGCCTCAACATTATGTTGGGATAATTAGAATGATTTTGGTATTAGTCTTTGATTCTTGATTATTTCTTAGTTTGAATTATGTGATTAAATCTCGGTATTAAGTTTAAGTTCTTCTTCGTGTATTTATGTTTATATATTAATCGATAAGTATATACATAGAATGTGTATATGTATGCGAAAAAGATAACTCATGCATGTGAGCGAATACATACGTGTGTATACGAAAGTAAAAATACTTGTGTACCCATGCATGAATACATCATATGTATGGGGATATTGATTGATATATGACATATATACATGTATATACACACACTTTATGTATATACCCATTGATGAATATATGTGTGTTTATTATGGATATTAAAATAATAATATATAGGTATATATGTACGTGTTAATAAAGTGTGCTTACATACACATATATATGTATTAATATATATAACGTTTTATATAAATGAAATGTTATGAAGGAAACTTCAACACATATATAATGCGACCCAAACAAATAGTGATAGACTTGTATGCAGCCAGCAATGAATTGATCATATGTTGTGCATGTGTGAAGATGTTTTAAATACAAGTGAAAGCGCATAGTATGGAATATAGTTTATAATGTATTGTATGCAAAAGTGAATGGTATTTAATAGAGTTTATGAAGCACTAAAATTTATGCTAAAGTAAAGAGATGCATTATATTTTAAAGTTGTTGCTAATATTAAAACCAACGCACAACATAGAGGCATGTAATATGCAGTGAGTGCCATAGTAAGAGGTATAAAACAAATAAAATTCAAAGTGCTGAAAAAATCCATACTCAGCTAAATAAGATCATAAGACTTGGTCAAAAGCCACAAGTTGGTTGAAGCTAAAGGAAGAATTCGACTTGATATGGAAATAAGAAACCTATAGGACATCATTTCTACATTTGACTAAGTAAAGATTAGTTGTTAGTAGTTCAATGGGGTGACTCAGCCATATTAGAGAGACTAGAAATGCAAGGATTGTATATGTGTATGCATATCAATTGTTTGAGCATCCACATTTCACTTCTTTTGTCTTAGTCGATTCAATTAGAGGAGAAGTTGGTTTTTGTTGTTACGTGGTGGCAGTTGGAAGAGAAAAGGTCATGGATTGTAGAGCTTGTTTGTAGAATAAGTTTCTCAGGTTTAGTATAAATAGAGGTAGCTTCTTTACCTTTTGATCATTCATTCATTCATTCTTTAGAGTTTGTTGTTGTAGGTTTTTTTTTGGCAAGTCATTATTGAGTGCAATAGTGAGAGAGGGTGAGAGATTACCTATTGTGAGTTAGAGAAATAGGAATTGAGGGCAATCATTTAGGGTGTTTTCTTCATTGCTAGATTGAGAGAAGCTGAAATAGTGAAGATGAGATCTTAGAGCTTGCAAGAAGAGTTATGTGGAGTTGCTAGAGTCATTCCTTGGAACATTATAACCAGGCATGATTGTCTATTTACTTTTATTTCCTTCTTTGTTCTGAACTTTGAAAGAAATACTAGATGTTATTCATGTATTATTATTATCTGCTTTGTTTTATGGATAGAAAGATATGCTTGATTGAAATTCTTATTGATTGCATGAAGATGAAATAGGATTGCATTATAGAGTGTGATATACAATGAATATGAGCATAAGAAAATGAGTTATTATTGATTTATGGGAATTTATCGTTTTCAAGGTTATTATGATTCCATTGCCTGATTTATCTTGGTGATAGAATAAGTTGAATTTAGTACCATAATGGTATTAGGGTAATGAATATTACATTGGAAACACCTATATGTTAAGTTGATTGCTTGAGTAGAGAACAATGTTCTCAAATAGATATTTAATTTATGATATTTGGTCTAGTTATTCCCTAGTGTTAGGGTATACATTTGGATATGATTGTATTATTATTCAACAATAGGGTTGAAAAATGTATTTTTTGGTTATGCTATTTTTCGTATACTTGACTAAGAGTCTATTCCTATTCATAGAATTCTAGAAGAGGACTTATGTTTCGGCAACCCAAAGTTGTATTATGAAAAGGACTTATAGGTGCAGAAGCACAAATTCCTCTCAAGATGATAACATCCTTCGTATTAGATATAAAAGTAGTGAACATTATAAACATGTGAGTATTTGAGTCATATTGAAAGAGAGGTTTCATGATTGTTAAGATCACTTGATTGTTGATTATACTTTTGAAATAGATTTGTTTAATGTTGTAATAACACTTTTGAAATGGATTCATTTAATGTTATGTGGATTATACTTTTGGAATGGATCATGAGGTATGAGAAATGATATTGCATTGAAGTGCTATATTGAAATTGTTAGTTTGAACATGAGTGGTTAACCTGGTTGTTCCTAGGGTTAGGATAATCCATGAATGGGAGTAACCTAGTTGGTCACTTAGTTATGTGGACATGTGTGGTTAACTCGGTTGTTCCTAGGGCTCATCACCTTTTTGGTTGAATGTGTGTTATGATTGAAAATAGTGTGAATGGTCAAATACCAAATCGAGCTAAGGGGTGGGTGAACATATGACTTCACTTTTGAGTGAATGATTATATCAAACTTTGGCCAAAGTAGTGTAAGTAGCCATTGTTTACACTTGTTGGTTCACTGTGAGCTAGGTTTGCATAACTAGGCAGGGAACATCATGCATGTAGGTTGAAGACAATGTATGGTAGCTCTAGTTATGTAGGACACAACACCATGCTCAGATTGGTTAGTATTATGAGGTTACCAGACCAATATTTTTGTTGAAGGGTAGGGCCATCTTACTAATTAGGTAGATGTGTGTGGGGCCAAAGTAAGTCTGCGGTTGGTAGAAAAGCGCTTGAGTGATGCTCTCCCTCATATAGTTGGTGGTCAAAATTTGAGGATGTACGCCAGCAAGGACATATGGACTATTTGTACTCTATTTCATTAAAGCTCTTGGAAGCTATGTATGTATTCATGTATCTCTATCTTTATGGAAATTGTAATTGGAAAAATGTTATCATTACATGGGATTATGTAATATGAAATTGTTACGTGTATCATGTAATGTTTCTTTGTAAATGCAATGGGAGTTTGAAATGGAATTATTTCAAGTGTGCATCTTGTTATTGAAATAGAAAATAAAAAATTTATTGCTATAAATTGCAAGTGTATACTAGTCACATGTGGGTTAAAACATTGGGCTTGTTAAACTTGTGTAATAACCTATTCTATTTATTTCTTAAATATATTATTGCAAATGACATTATGAATATTAATTTTAAACAGACATAACTTAAGCAGCTATTTTCAATCATAGCAACACATGTCTAATTAAAATAGGAGTCAACTATATATATATCTATTTCCAAATGTCAATTACAATATCCAAGTTGACTCAAGGGTCATTTGCCACATAGTCAATACAATATACAATTACATCAAGGTTACATTATAATCCTCTTATAACTTGAAAACATCCATGGTTTCCTCTTAATGCTCACCTCCTCTGGTGGACAAGAACATGGTTGAAGTGCTTTACCGCCCAACCACAAAGCTTACGCTTCCCCAAAATTCTTCCCGCTTGAAGAATACCCGACCCTGCACAAAAATTTTAGCAAGAGAACAATCTACAAGGTGGAATTTGGTGTGTACCCAAACATCAACATGCATCTGTATAGATTTGACTAGAAAAATGCAAGATTTATGCTAGGAATGACAAAGAGTGTTATCACAAAGTCCATACATACATAATGGGTTAATTGCTTGGCCAAGCATAAAAAATTTAGTTGCAACAATTAAAGATAGGTTTTGGATAAAGCAAAAACCTATACTCTTTGTTCTCCATTTCAACACCCGTCCTAGAAGGTAACTTTCAACAACACAATTTATTCCTTAGCAACTATCTATCCTCTAGCAACATCTACCCTGAGGTGCTCTAGTCTACTTAGGTGTTGTTCTACTAAACAAAAAGAATGTTCTTACACTCATTTCTACGAAAAAATAATTCAGCTTATTTAATTCCCCAACTTAAATAAATCAGAAAAATAATTCAAATGGAACTTAAATTCAATACATTATCCATTCAATTCATATACATATCACATGATTGCATTCAACATAATTCAATATTCATTAAAAATGAATTAAATAAGTAACAAAAGAATGTATGTCACAAGTATGTATATGTATGTATACGAAGGTCTATGCACATACACATATATGTGGCAACTAAAGTTATTAAATTTGTGCATACATTTTGAAATAAAAACCATTATAACAATTTGTTTCATTTAAAATAATGCTACAAATTGTCACATCATCTGATAGTAATACAAGATGTACATTTCCTTGTTCAAAGAAAGAACAGTTTTGTTTGAACATTTTCCATATACTGATGTGTTGTTTGTATCATAACAATGTTTGCAGAAGTTTACAAGTTATTGTGCCAATATGTCTCATTAACAATTTTAATTTATCCAGTTTATCATGTAAACGATTGTTGTTCTATCATTCTAGATATACAATTATATAAACAATACTAGTGTCCTTTATGTGCAAACAAGGAATCGAACAACATGCTAGTCATTTCTAATCACATACAAAGTTGAAACATTTATTTTTACTGTTTCAGCTTAAGGACCTATGTTTCTATTGGTGTTTGTTATGGATATAGGTTCAAGCTACTATCATTTTAAAAACAACTAGCAGTGAAAGAACTATTTGGCTTTATCACTAACATTTATCATTGGTTGAACCTTGAAGAATGTCATTTATCGGCTTACAATGTTTGACGGCTAGCTAGTAAGATGCATTCATAGTGATCATTCTATGGAACAATTTGAGAATTGTTCAAGGGAATGATATGTGCATGCAACATGGACTAGTGAAACAACATTACAAGCATCATGCATGTATACATAAAATGGTATACTATAAATTGATAGACAAATGGTATAGTGTGAGCATAAAATAGAATACTATAAATGAAAAGGGGATCATTCTGATGAACGATTAATTACATATACTAATGGTTATTGTAAATCAATCTTAAAGATAGAGCCAATCGTAATAAAATGGAACGAATTAATTGCTCCACCATCATTCGTAGTGAACAAGGTGACATGCTTAAATAATAGTGACATATATATTTACATACATCATTCCGAGAACAATTATTGCAGCCTTTGCACCCATTTCGTGCAACATACTTGTTCAGCCTAGCCTATAGGAAGAACCATAAATGATTTCTCATCACCACTGCTAGACCCCTTGCCGATTTCTTCCCAGTATTTTGTGCTACCAAAATGGAAATACATGTTTTCCTTACTTGTTCACTCCATTATGAGGTCATTTCATTTCATAATTGACATTAATGTTAGCCGCCCCATACTAAAATTTGAATATCTTGCCTTAATTCGAATGTAGGCCACTATGATATTATTACATATTTTATTCTCTTTTCATTTATTATCAGAATTTAACAATAATATTCAATGAATTAGAACCCATATTTAATTTTCAAAGAGTTCACATATGTTTATATATATACGTGCTTATATATATATAACAGTATAGTGTGAAATCACTTTCAATAAAAGAAGCATCTTTTATTATTATTCGAATAATAGTTTTTAAATGAAGTAATTTCCTTATCCTTCAAGCATGCCATTTTAATACATGCATATATATTTAATCATTTTTTTTTCTTTTCAAATTTTTGAAAATACAAGATCGAAATAGACAATTAAATAACAATTCACATGTATATCATTCCACAAGCCTACCTTTTCAATCATTGAATCATTTTGAATCAGATTAATATAATCTCCTATATGAAATATCAAATGTAGACATCATGTCATTTTGTGGTGTGTGCACCCAGATTCCATCAAGCTTACTATTCAATCCGGCTAAACAATCCTAACTCAACCATGTTCTCATCCTTCAACCTATTTTTCTGCATTTGCACACACTTGCACTTACACAGAACTTCATCAGTAATGTTCAATCATGATAAAGTATAAGATAGTTCAAAAGATAATATGGTCAAATAACGATCAACTTCTTTCAAACATTTCAAAAATATCAAAATTTCATTCAACATATTGAATTTCCACAATAAACCAATTTATCATATTTTAAATTTAAATGCAATAAAAATTGGGTTATGACAACTTGTAATTCTAGGAAATGATTTACAAGTTCAAAATCTAGAAGGAACTCAACATCATGCAACACATATACATATAAATTGTGACTCATTTCAACAAAGGAGCATTTCTCATCACATTCTCCTTTCACATGACATAGTTACTTTTTCAATCATGACTTTGTTAATTACTATGCAATTATTTATACACTACCTACTTTACTACATGGTAGCTGCTCATTGCATCAACATGTCTTCACTTCAAGCCTCTACTCATTAACCACTGTGTTATCATGCTACATGTCATCCCATTTCTAATGACTTTTAAGGCTCATTATCCCATTGGTCCAAGTTACATCTTGCATAGAATGTATCTACTATATGTATAATTCCTAAAGAGTTGTGTGAGCCCATCCTATAGTCATTAACACTAATAAGAGAAAAATATGAAAAACAAGTATTCAAAATCCACAACAAACATACTAACCTCTATAAAACACACCATTAGATTTATTCAATGCACAATTCTTCCATTTGAGGAAAACTTTACAAAAGTTTGATGCCATGGTTATGCACTAAATCAAATCTGTAACATCTAGTTTTTCTTAATTATTTTGTTGTTGTAATCCATTTGTGACATACCACATAACATCAAATGAAATATTTCAAAGTAAATCTTGCCAAAATATGAAAGCAAATCAACTCCTCTAGAAGCTCCATGGAATCTTAATTATATGCTTAAAATATGCAAAGCTCAAAGATATTTCCGTCATTCACTACACGAACCAACAAATCCCTAAAAGAACACCACATAACAACTTAAATGAATTAGTTTGTTTAATAAAAACAAAAATAGAAACCATGATTTTGTTTGTATACTATCGGTTTAAACCTATACCAATACCTGTACTACTCACAATAAACTTTGCATCCTGCACATTTAACAATTGTGCATTTAGATTTTTCCTTATAGAAAAGTATTTGTAATGGATAAATCCATTACCTTATGTCTTGCAATAGTAAAATACAACTCTACTAGAAATCAATAACTGCATTTCTTGAATTATAATCAATTACCCAAATACTAGTACCCTTTATAATGACTTTTCACATAGTCTATTTAATACAATTAAATTAATGTCATGACCAATTTTTTTACCAAAAATCAGCTAAGGACATGACACAAATTTCAAATTGTGACCACATACACCTGACTAACTCACAAAAGTTTGTTTCTAATACACATACTTCATAAAAGCATAACAACATGTGACCGGGTATTGCTCAACTGGGCTAGGTGCTTGCAGATATTATAAAAGATATCTAGAAACTCCTTCTCGGTCTAGAAAAAATTGAGATAAAACATACTTATCATGAGGGAAATTGGGTTGTTGATGTTATGGCTTGTTTGGAGATGGACCAAAAGTCTCTACGATGTCGGCATAACTTTTCCAGTCTCCTAGATTATGTTAAACAACTCCTTACTTCGGAGTGGAACTATGTTATCTCTTCTAATGACAGTTAATTGTGTGAAGGACTAGAACCCTAGCCCCAGGCTTATGCCTTTGGTGGAGGATTATATGTTGAAGAGGGAAAATTTATTTTTTTCTAGTTGGAGTTTTAAAATGGGAATACTTTATCTCCTATTTGCTACATGTTGATGTGTATGTTGACTCTATGGAAAGATACGAGACCTGATTCTAGATGGGTCCAAAATGTTGTGTGGTGGCCCACCTTGTTGATGTGGCTCCTCCACATTTGGATTAATCATATGAAGGTTGCAATGTATTGTCACATTTATGGGAATTATAATAATTGTACTCATTGGAGGGTTGATAGGATTTACATAATCATTTCCCATCTCATCTGGAAAGATTTGAGATTAATCATGATTGTAATTGTTGGCATAATTAAAGCCTTTCATAAATCTTCTCAGAGTGTTGTTTCACTGGCTTTTTTCCATTATGTGGGACTTGTATATGAGGTCCACATAATCACGAAATTGAATATGAAGTCTTTTCCCATCGGTGATATGACTAGTCATTGATGGCATTGTCCTTCAAAGGTCTACACATGGCGGTGTTTTTATGGATTTTCGCCTTTCTATAAGACACTTGTATGAGGTTTGTGAAAGCACAGAAAAGGAGATAGCATCTTTGTTTAGTAGTGACAAGATTTGTATGTCCATCCAACCTGCCCAAAAAGCTTTTAGTTTAATTTTTCTTATGATTATGATTATTAGCATGAGGAAATTTTTTATTACTCGTATCATTGATATTGGGAGATTCGATTGACTCTTGATTCAGAGGATGCTTTGTAATAATTATATTTTCTCTTTGATGGGGTTTTGTAGTTACTACTACTTTGACACAAGTTTGTATCCTTTAATTTCTCTTGTTTACACACATTACCTATGGCTTTGTTTAAGCTCTTGAGAAGATAGGCTATCCTTTTGCAAACTCTGTTATTTTACCAGGAAAGGATGGGTGGGGATAGAGTTCATAGTGAACTCAGTTCTTATGAAGAATTCTCTTTTGATGTCTCTGTTTTGCATATTTGTTGTGAAGACAGGTTGATTCTTACTTGGAATGCCTCAAGGGACATGACAAAAGTTTATCCATTCAGTTCACCCGCTCTTGGGACTCGAGGAAAGTTAAATTTGGTAGAATTGCCTTTGAGTTTGATGAAGATGTGATTGCATAGGTGACATGAATGAATACAAAAGGGAAAACATGGAAAAAGTACAAGAAAATGCCAAACAATGATAGTTTAACTCTTTTTTTCAAGGAGGGTGAACAACCTATTAAAATGCAAGGTGGTTTTGTTTGGAAAAAAAATCCTTTACCATGGGATAAGGTTTGCCTCATGCTCATGAAGTTTTTTACTCTTGAAGGTAGATTCAAGTGTTGATATTTTTACCACTTCCCACTCCTTAATCATTTATGCCATAATGTATTGTTAAGCTTCCCTTTTTACCTATTAACCTCCTTGGAAAGCTCTATTAAGGATTTCCTAGATTTGAATCAAATATGCCTAAAACAATCTCCCATTCCCCTCCATCAAGATCTTATCATGGGATGATCCCACAATAGTGGTTTACACTTTTTGGGAGACCCTGATTTTTGCTGAAATCACATATTTTTAGAAAATATAATGATTTAAGCCTTGAAAATTTCCATTTAAAGGATTCCAATTGAAGAGTGTTTAATCAAACCACCTTAGATCAAGCCCCCTTGGATAGAACCCCGCTAGTTTTAAACCATACCTATAACAAAGTCTATTTTACACCTATCAAAATGCTAATAAAAAATGACTTTTGATTTACCTTTCGGGGGATCAAATGAATTCATTTAAAATTTAGTTTTTTGTAAGTATGTAGTCCTTATTATAAGCTTCCCAAAAAGTATTATTTTAAATAAATTTAATTTGATTATTATATTTATTTTTTATTTCTTGTGAATGTAGGTTTTTCATCGAAAATCAAGCTCTCTATTCTTTACATGTGGAAAAACAACAGATTATAAAAAAAAAATCTGAAAATATCTATGCACAAGATATTGATGTCCTTGATCCAGAAAATAAAATAAAATTGAATTTCTATACATACAAAAAAGTTATATTTTAGTTAGTAAATCATGTCTAAGTTATAACTGGTTTGACTTTGAAACTTAATTAAGAAAAAAATATTCAATGAAATGGTATGAAGCCAATTCCATGCACTAGATATTGTAGTTATGAATCTAAATTTGAAAAAATTAGAATTTCATCCTTCATAGAAAAAAATTATGTGTTAGCTAATAACATTAGTCTTTAAAAATGGTGTTTACTGTTAAAAACTAGTTTTCAAAGGAGATGGAAAAAGAAGTGCAATATGATTCCAAAAAAATTGAAAAAAATATATTTAGAATCTATAGATAGAATGTCACAAATAACTAGTTTGCATCATCTTCAAATTCCTAATGGTTTAGCCACTATAGGTGCCCGAAAGTGAAGATTTAGTTAAAAAAATTCAGCTCAATGTCTAGTTTGGCCAAAAATTGTAAACTAGTATTGTGGGATCACCCCATGTGCCTTTACCAATTTAATCTTGTCCTATGCTCGCCAAAGAAAATTCAAATTGTTTTGATTGAGGAAACCCCTACTTCCCCTCAAGTTGTGACCACTTCGGCTCCTCTAGGAAAAAAGAAAGGTAACTTGAAGAAGCCTTCTATTTTTTTATCATACTCCCCCCGCAAAAGTTCTTGGGTGATGCTACCACTCATCCATCCACCTCCTTTAACCTTATTGAGGATAATCCTTTACCTGGTTCTCTTGCCTTTGACCAATCTCAAGCAACTCAAGGTCTTTGTGATCTTAAAAATTGCCCCCCTTCTCTTGGTTTGAGAAAACGTGACTAGATGGGGTTTTAGAAACCCCCCACCAAAAAGCAAAAAGTTTCTCCAAAGCTGATCTTGGTTGAGGAGACCATTGTTGTTGTTGTTAATGTTGAAGAGTATAAGGTTGAGGAGGTGGTTAGTGGCTCTCTTATGAGAAGATCCAACCATTTGGTGGGTCACCCAAAGACTTCTGGGAAGAAAGGGGTTGAGGATGTTATTAAACATGCACGAGTCTCTCACTTGATGAAGAGGGTGGTGGTTTTGATTCTAAAGGTCTTTAAAACACTACTAAGAGCTAGCCCAAGAACATGGGTAGTAAGGATAATGCCAATATGGATCCTCAGGGTGTGATTCACATCTATCCTCAATCCATTGCTATGGTGGGAGAACTTGTTGAACTAAAAAAGGTGTTGTACATTGAGAAAAAGATGGCCAGTCTTTCCAAATTCAACTCCAAGGTTATGTATAGATCTGCTACTACCCTATGCTTGTTGTAAGACAAATATTTGGAGAAGACTAGGGACAATGATAACAATCACAAGGAAATTTTCAAGTTCCTAACTGATGATTAGGGTTAGTTATTTGCTAGTTAGGTTGTTTTTCTAGTGTCTTTTGTTAGCTATTTTGGTTGTTTTCGATGTATTGTTAAAGCGTTGTTATTGTGTTGCTATGGTTTTTGGACTTGGGTTTCTGCCTTTAGGCTTTTTGTAATTGGGCCAACACCCTTATTGTGTTGCTTTGTATATCAAAAACACGTGACTAGAAAATTAGAATCTTAAGTTAAGTAAACAATTTTTTGTTACAATCACGGCTGAAATTTAATACATGAAATCACCATGTCAAAATAGGCTAATTAGTTCTACTAGCCCATTTTTAATCTGAAGACATAGTTAGGTCACATACAATACAAATATATCAATAATAATTTCAAAGTAGTCTACAAAAGGATAGAACCTAAGAGCCAGACTTATGCCTTGAGGGCTCATCTCTGATGGCCTTGCCTATGTAATGTGTAGATGATTCATAGTTGGACAACTTGAACTTGAACCGAAGTTCATACTTTGGTGACCAACAAAAGGGTATGACCACCAAGTTCAAATGATTTCTTGACATCAAATTCAATCAAAATTCACTAACACTAATCCACACTATAATAAGATAAAATTCCAAGATAAGGGTAAGTGCACAAAGATGGGGGTGAAAAAGTGGCAACTCCACTTTTTGGTCCAAAAATGGTAAAAATGCGAGCACGTTATAACAAAACATGCTTGCATTTTGTTGTGCATTGAAATTTTTTGTTTCTCTCCTTTTGTTTCTCTTTCTTATCCTTATCTTTCAGTGAAAATATATACATGAAAGTATAAGTTGACATTTTCATATGGACATTTCCTTTCTTATACTTTAAGTTATATTTCATGTATATAGTTTCAGGATGTTTGAGAGTGGTTTCGAATATCTAAGTTATAATGCAAATTCTTGTTTTTGGAAGATCTTATAATTTTTTAGACTCAATCAAATTTCAGTAATCAACATGTCAAATTTTAGTAATCAAGAGGTCAAGCTTCAATAATCAACAAGTTGTATCATCTCTCTCTCTCTATCTCACTCATTATTTATCCCTTATGCTATAGACCTCTCTCTCACACTATGTCCTCTCTCTACTCTTTATCTTACCATTCTCTCTCTCCCTTCCTCCCACCCACCTTACCTCCACTCTATCTAACATATCCCTATCTACCTCTCTCTCTCTCCCTCTCTCATCTCCTTAATCTTTCCACTTCTCTCTCTCTCTCATACCCACCTTCCCTCTATACTTCTCTCTATCTAACCTATCCCTCTCTGCCTCTCTCACCCTTCTCTCTCTCAATTTATCCACCTTCCTCCTTCCCCCTCTCTCTCATTCTCTCTATCTCACTTCTCTCTACCTCCCTCCCTCCCTCCTTCCCTATCTACTTATCTCTATCTCTCTCCCTCCCTCCTCTCTCTCTCTCTATCTCACCTCTATCTCTCCCTCCCTCCTCCCACCTCTCTCTCCTTCCTTATATACTTCTTTATCTCTCTCTCTCTCCCTCCATATCTACTTCTACCTCCCTCATTCCACCTCTCTCTTTCAATCTCCCAACCTTCCTCCTTCCCTCTCTATTTATCTCTCACACACACACTCTCTCCCTCCTCAATCTCTCTCTCTCTCTCTCTCTCTCCTCCTCTCTACTCTCAATCTCACCATTCTCTCTCTCTCTCTCTCTCTCTCTCTCTATTTCTTCATCTCTATCTCTCCTTCCCTATATACTTCTCTATCTCTCTCCCCATATCTTCCTCTCTCTCAATCTCCCCAACTTCCTCATCTCTCTATCTCTCCCTCCCCTCTTTAATTTTCTCTATCTCCCCCTCTCTCTCTATCTCCCCCCTCTTCCTCTCGCTCTCTCTTCCTTCCTCCCACCCACCTTCCCTCTCTACTTCTCTCTATATAACCTATCTCTCTCTACCTCTCTCTCCCCCTCCCTCCTCTCTCTCCTTGTCTCTCTACCTCTCTCTCCCTCTCTCAATCTCCCAAAGCCTATATCGAATATTCTAAACTCTAATCCTTATACCCTATACCCTCAACCTTGAACACTTTCCCTCAACCATCAACTCTATACCTTAAACCCTAAACTCTATACCCTCAACCCTAATCCCTATACCATATACCCTCAACATTATCCCTCAACCCTATAATTAAACCCTAAACCCTACAGTCTCAACCCTTAACCCTATACCATATACCCTCAACCCTATACCCAATATCCTAAACCCTAATCCCTACACCCTATACACTTAACCCTATACCCTCAACCCTCATCCATATACCCTATACCCTCAACCTTATATACTAAACCTTGAACATTATCCATCAACCCTTAACCCTAAATCCTACACTATCAACCCTCAACCCTATACCTTAAACCTGATACCCTCAACCCTATACCCAATATCCTAAACCCTAATCCCTATACCCTATACACTTAACTGTATACCCTCAACCCTGAACACTATCCCTCAACCCTCAACCCTATGCCTTAAACCCTACACCCTCAACCTTATAACCTAAACCCTCTACCCAATACCCTCAACCCTACACCCAATATCTCAAAACCTAATCCCTATACCCTCATCCCTGAACACTATCCCTCAACCCTCAACCCTATACCTTAAACCCTAAAGCTTACACCTTCAACCCTCATCCCTATACCCTAAACCCTACATTCAACCTTGTACCCATAGCCTAATATCCTCAACCCTATACCGAATATCCTAAACCCTAATCCCTATATTGTCATAACCCAATTTTATTTCATATTTATTTTAATATGGTAAATTGAATTATTGAATAAATTCAATATATATTAAATAGAAATTTTGAAAATAGATTGAAAGAAGTTGATTCATGTTGACTATGAAAACTTTTGAAAGCTATCTTATATGTTATCAAGAATTGAACGTTATTGATAAATTTGCAAGTACAAGTGTGTGTAGTTGCAGGGTGACAAGTTGAAGGATGAGAGCACGGTTGAAGTAGGATTGTTTAGCCGGATCAAACAGTAAGCCAGTTGGAATCTGGGTGCACACACCATAATGGAATGATGACTTGCATTCAAACTATCTTGCATATATAGAAGAACGCAATTTCATGAATTGAATTGTTTCAGTGATTGAAAATGAATGACTTGTTGATTAAATTGTCTACTTAAACTTTGTATTTTGAAGAAAATGAAAGTATGTATTTTAAAGAATGATTAAAAGGATAAGAGATTTCATTATGTGAAATTAAGTAAAAATAAATCCCTTTTAGTTTATATATATGGTTGCTCGAGATGAAATTAAAGTTTCTTAATTAATTTAAATGATAGCATATGGAACTTATAAGCTCCTTCAAACAAACAATCTATACATGAATATATATATATATGTATGTAAATAAATGTGAATACATATCTATATATATATACAAAAAGAAGAACGAACATGGTAAATATTAATGAAGCCATATAAATACATATAAATATATGTATATATATTTGTATATATATGGATATGTATATATTATATATATACATATACATATATACGTACACATATTTATATTCATATTAAAATTGAATTCGATAGTTAATATATTCCAAATCGAATTGTTTGAAATCAATGAAAAATCACGAAGGCATCCCATGAAGGAGGTGATATGCCACAAGTTTAATGACAATATTCAAATAAGATAGTGGTTGGCGGCAAGGCAAGAATGCCATAATGGAAACACCCAGTAGCATGCAAAAAGGATAGCGTGTTTCCATTTTTGAATTGATAACTAGAGGAAAAAGCATAGTGAAGGGGATTCGACTAGCTTGAAGGCAAAAGAAAGCAGAGAAGAACTTGAGACAGGGGAAAATCTGAGGGAAACTTCACAAAAGCTTGGATTTGGAGGTAAATCAATCTCTTTTAGAAATAGATTTGATGTTATTATCATTATCGAAACATGCTAGAAGTATTCCTTCATTTTGTTGAATATTTCATAACATAGTTAAAATGTGAACTTGTTGTTTGTGTTTGAATTGGCCTTGTGCCGAATGTATGAGTATTGTCAATCACCTTGTGGGGAGTTGCATGGCCCACAACCTGCTTAGTATGGATACCATTAAAGTTTAGAGCCTTATCGGCTAACTGCAAAGCTAAGTCGAGGCTTAAGAGCCTTAAATAGCTCGTTTGTCATTTGAGTTTGCACGATGGTGCTAGCCTTATAATGGCTATCAAAATTTTATTCTGATTGACTATGTTATTTAGCATAGTTTAACCTTGAAGAGGATCGACTAACGATCTTGTGGGAGGGGCATGATTCCCAATGTTTGATTTTATAATTATTGATACTCATTATATAAGACGGGTCAATAATGGTAAAGGTCTTAAACAAATGCCTTTAAAACATTGAATATATATGTATATTGTTGTTTTGTGAAGCTGACCTCATTCGATAGGAACAATAAAATGATTTTAAGTTTGAGAATCACCAAGCCTTTGTTTGGGTCGATCTAAATGATCGACTGGCTAGTTCCTGAATATATATGCATTACAAACATGTCTACATTTTGAATATAACTATATGGATGGTGTAAAACCAACAAACCCCATATGGGCATTTTTGAATTTAACTCTTGTTGCTAACAAAGAAATGCACTCGACCTATAAGAATGGTCGATTTTAGAGCAACCTATGATTGTTTTTCTTGTAGCTCGAATAGGCATGAGTTCTGCTTATAACCTAAAACTTCTATGTTTATCTTTTGATCAAAATACTTGCTCAAGTTTTACATCGACAAGCACACTGAACTTATATTCTTTTCATTTATAAAAGTTGGACCATGAATTTTAGTAATGAAAGTGTTCAAAGATCTGAATATTGGGCATTATGTTTTCATGTATGAAGCTGGCTAGTGATTTGTTAGTGAATTCTTTTTGGCTTGCTTGAAAATTGGCAAATGAGTACCTGTAGACAATATTTGTTATTGGCAAACAATATTGTTCATTTTCTGTTCATTATGAAAAAACCTCATTCTTTTTAAAATAGTGAATATTAAATTGTAATATCATTTAGTATCTAGATAGATTGAAACAACAATGAGTAATTGGAAATAGTGAGTGTTTTGTTGGAAAATGATATTTTATGTCATTAAATGTAACTGTTTAGTTTGAAATAGTATTGTATTGATGTAAACAATGAATAATCTGTTGCAAATGACACTGATTTGTTGTAAAGTTATCATTGTAGCTGAAAAAATTCTTGTTCATTAAACTATTTAGTTGGAACAACATTAAATAGTTGTAAATAGTGAATGTTCTTTAAGAAACAACTTGTCTTATAACTGTTTAGTAGGAAACAATATTGGTTCTATTTAAACGATGAATGTTCATATGCAAACAACAATGTTAGAGTATCACAATTTTGTGAGAATACAAAAAAAACAATAGTATGTGTGAAATTGTTAATATAGACTTGTTTTGATTCTTTATTTTTGACAAAAGAAACATCAAATGGAATGTTATTTAATGATTGCAATCTGATTTAATGGTTTATTTTGGAATGTATGTACAAATCAAAAATTAAGTAGGCACATATATGTGTATGCACATAGACTCTGTCTATGTACATACACATACTTGTGACATACCTTCTTTTGTTCTTAGTTCATTTTAAAATAGAAAATGCTTATGATGAAAAGTAAATGTGAGTCATGAGAATGATATGACTGAATGATGAATTACTCTATTTGAATCACAAATCTGATTTTTGTTTAGAGAGTAAATAGTAATTTGATTCTTCTTTTTTGAAGACATATGTGAGAAGAATATTCTAATACTAGAATGGAACAGTGATACCTCAATAGACTAGAGCATCTCGGGGTAGATGCTGCTAGAGGGTAGATAGTTGTTATGAGATGTTGTATTGTAGAAAGTTACCTTCTAGGACCGGTGCCAAAATGGAGTTCAGAGAGTATAGGTTTGCTTTACCAGAACCTATTGTTTGTTGTTGTTGCAACACATTTATTATGCTTGGCTGAGCAATATAGTTTATTTTGTATGTATGAACTCTGTGATATCACTCTCTGCCATTCCTAGCATAGATCTTGCATTTTCTTTTCTAACTTGTAGATAGAAAATTGCATGTTGATGTATGGGCACGCACAAGATTCCACCATGCATATTGTTCTCTTGCTAAAATTTTCATGCAGGGTTGGGCATTCTTCAAGTTGGAAGAATTTTGAGGAAGTGTAAGCTTCGTGGGTGGGAGGTAAAGCACTTCAACCACGTTCTTGTCCACTAGTGGAGGTGAGCGTCAAGGAAGAACCTTAGTTGTTCGCAAGACTATTTAGTCTTAAGATGTAACTTGATGTAATACATTCATGTATTTGATGTAAAATATAAAATAAAATGACTTTGTGGCCTTAGGAGCCAAGCCAAACCTGATATTGCAATTTGACTTTTGAAGTGAATATATGAACCGCTGACTCATTTTAAATGGACATGTGTAGCTATGATTGACTTTAGCCACTAGTTGTGTCTTTTTAATTTTGAATATATTCATGTGTCGTTTAAAATAATATTAATTAAGTAATAATTTAGGATGGTTTATTATATTTGGTATGAGAGCTTAGGGTTCAACTCTAGACCTTTTGAGTCTACCATAGTTTGACTAGGGATAGTTGACCCTTGACCAAAATTTAGTTTTCTTGAGAATTGATTGAGCTTGGATTGAATGCAGGTATGGGAAGGTCAAAGGCAGGATGAAGGAAAGGAAAAACTGTTAGAACCTTATGTAAGAATGACATAAAGGAAGAAAACGCCAAGACAGAGGTTCAATCGGAAATTCTTGATGACAAAATTCTAGCCCAAGCCCTTACACAACTCAAGCTAGAGTGAGGCTTGAAGATTAAGGAGAAGTGAACACCTAAGATAAAAAAGCTTTCCACAATCTGTGACCGGTCTCTAGGGTGTGGACCTAATGCACCCTTGTTGACTAAAGAGGAAAAGGAGAACCTATGTGCTCAACCCTCCTCTTTTGTAAAGTTTGATGTTAATTCTAATGAGGACCTAGAGGAATGTCCTCTTTTTGATGCCAAGAAATTGAAATGATGTAACAAGAAGCCTATAGTAAATAAGGGTCTATTGACTCACCTTTAATATAAATAAAATCAGATAATATTTTTTTGGTGTGTTCAAATGAAGGACTCCAAAATGTGTGTATTATGCATGAATGTGTGTGTCTTCTAGAATGATGGATATATGCATATGAAAAATTATGTGATGTAGAATAAGAACATTTATTCGTAGAACCCTATGTTGAGATGTGAAAAACGTGAATGTGTTGCAAGATAAGTGTGGGATGACATGGTGACCACCAGGCAAGAGATGGGTGGTAGTGGTTCTGATAACGAACCTAACAAGAGGCTGGAACAAATCCTCGAGATTCTAAATTGACAATAGTCTCACATGGATCATATAGAGCAAGAAGTTTGAGTGGCACATGAGGATTGAGACCACAAGAATGGAAAATCCAATCAAGGAGACGATGGTCTAGGGGTGGATCCATAAGGATGAATTGAGGAAGAGCTTCGAAAAGATCTCAAAAGAGTAGCACCACCCAAGTTCGATGGTAAGGCTATTGGAGTAGGAGCTGAGGCTTGGATTATAGAGATGGAAAAATACTTTGGGCTCCGTAACCTTTCTGAATAGACTAAGGCAACATAGGCTATGTATCAAATCTTAGGTGAAGCAGTGACTTAGTGGGATAATGAGAAGTTAGAACAAAATCTTTAACCTGCTGAGATCACTCTTGGGAACTCTTCCTCCAAGCTTTCAGGAAGAGATGGTTACCGCAAATTTTCTTTGACAAGAAAGTGACGAAATTTCAAAACTTAACTTAGGGAAATGTGATTGTGATTCAATGTTGGGAAAAGTTCACCAACCTGTTGAAGTATGTGCCTCAGTATCAGGGAGATGAATGGTTTCGTATCCAAAAATTTATAATGGGATTCAAACCTCACATAGGAGCTGAGGTGGATATGCATGAACCTCAAACCATGAATGAAATCTTCCAAAAAGCCACCAAATAGGAAAAAAAACTACAACAATTATCCAATCTTCACAGCGACAAATTCTAAGTCGAGATATAGGAAAAAGAAATTTCATAAAGGAGACAAGAGCCATCAGATCTGAGATCTCAAGAGGGGAAGTGAGTCGCAAGAGAAGGGTGAAGATGGTAATGATGGAAAGAACAAGAAGGCAAACAAAGGAAAGGGTAAAGATGACCATAAGCAGAAGGGATTTAGAGAGGACAAGCCAGGAGGTCGCAAAGGGCCTCATGATGGATGTTATACTTGTGGAGGCGATCATTATGACTTAAATTGTCCTCAACTGTCGAACTCGCAGAAGGAAGGAAGCTATCACTAGACTCAACATCACCAGATCTATGCTATAGTGGATAACAAACAGGTAGAGTATCAAGCTTTGCCAATTCAATTGACGGGTAAGCTCTACGACCAATCTATCTCTATCTTAATTGATACTAGAGCTATTGAATGTTTTATAGATCCTAGAATAATATCCAAGATACCCATTAGACCTGGATACATGAAAAATTCATGGATAATCCAATATGGTAATCAAGCAGAGTGGAGGGTAGATACCTATCTCTTTTGCAGTGAGTTAGAGCTTCCAACCTTTCAAACTCAAGTTAACTTGAATCTGACACCTTTAGGCTCATATGATTTAATTTTGGGAGTAAATTGGTTGACTGAGCATAGGGATATAGTGAAATATGAGGATAAGGTGGTCAACTATGTAGATGATTTTGGAAACCTAGTCGAGGTTTGTGGAATGCAAAGACCCTTAGAGCTTAGACAAATTTTTGTGATGCAGCTCAAGAAGGCTCGACGAAAGGGATGTGCAATTTATGTAGTGCATGTCAGTAATCTTGAGAGCAAGAAACTGTATTTAGATGTCTATGCTATTCTCAAGGAGTTCCAAGATGTATTCCTTGATGAACTTATAGAGTTTCCTTCGAAGCGGGAATTCAAATTTTCTATTGAACTTGTTCAAGGAGCTAAGCCTCAATCCAAGGCACCCTATCAGATGACCACCAAAAACCTCTATGAGTTGAAGGCCTAGTTAATGAAATTGTTGGATAAAAGACTTATAAGACCCAGTGTGTCTCCTTAGGGAGCATTGGTTATCTTTCTGAAAAAGAAGGATGGAACTTTCCATCTATGTATAGATTATTGGATGCTGAACAAGGTAACCATCAAGAACTGGTATCCACTCTTGAGGATCAATGAGTTGTTTGACCAAATGAAGGGAGTGACGATGTTCTCCAAAATTAATCTCAAGTCAGGGTACCATTAGTTGAGAATTAAGGAAGAAGATATTCTGAAGACTATATTTAGAACTCGATATGGATATCACGAGATCACAATGGTACCTTTTGGTTTGACTAATGCATCAACAACCTTTATGAACCTCATGAATAATGTGTTCAGAGATTGCTTAGATGACTTTGTTTTGATCTTCATTAATGACATCCTAGTCTACTCAAAGACTGTTGAAGAGCATGATAGAGATTTGAGGATAGTTTTTCAGCTATTGAGAGAAAGGAAACTCTTTGGGAAGTTGTCCAAGTGTTCATTCTATTAGGAAAGGGTGCACTATCTAGGCCATATCATTTTATTTGAAGGAGTCTCTATAGACCTTGAGAAAATCAAGGCGATCATGGAATGGCCAGTGCCTCAGAATGTGTTAGAAGTCTATAGCTTCATGGGCCTCATGGGATACTTTAGGAAGTTTGTGAAAGGATTCTCCCATATTGCATCTCCTATTACCTCACTTCAAAGGAAGGGAGCACAGTTTGAATGGACCGAGAAATGCGAGTAGGCATTCCAACTCTTGAAGGAGAGGTTCATGCCAACATCGGTGCTAACCATCCTTGATCTTAATGGGAGATTCATAGTAATCATAGATGCTTCAAGAGAGGGATCAGGAGTAGTATTAATGCAAGATGGACAAGTGGTAGCATATGAATCAAGGAATCTCAAGTAGCATGAAGTGAACTATGCACCTCATGATTTAGAATTAGCTGCAATAGTTCATGCCTTACAGATGTGGAGGCATTACCTTTTGGGAAATCCATTTGAACTCAAGACAAACCACTTGGGATTGAGAAACATATTTACCCAACCAAACCTTAATGCGTGGCAAAGAAGGTGGTTGGAATTCCTTAGCGAGTATGAATTTGGAATTGAATATATAAAAGGAAAAGAGAACAAAGTGGTTGGTGCTCTTAGTAGATGAAGACATATGACAACCATGATCTCAACAAGGTCTAACTTGAGACATCAGGTAATTCAGAATTTGCCAGGGGATGAGAATTATGAGAGAGTGAAGAGAACCCTAGTAGTAAATTATTCAGATCATCAGTTCGATGGGTATGAGACCGAATCGGATGGTATACTGAGATATTAGAGAATAATGTATATTCCTAACTTTGGAGAGTTGAGAAATTTGGTTTTAGAAGAGGTTCACAATGCACCTTATCTAGGACACCCCAAAGTATACAAGATGACCGTAGAGTTGAAGACTATATTTTTGTCCTAAACTCAAGAAGGATGTAGTGGAGTATGTAGCCAGATGCTTAGAGGCCAGCGAGTCAAGGATGAGCATGCACATCTAGTTGGGTTACTATATCCTCATGATATACCCGAGTATAAATGGCAATTGATCAGTATGGATTTTGTATAGGGGTTGTCATTGAGAAAGAACACACATGATATTATATTGGTTGTGATTGATAAGTTGACTAAGATTGCACACTTCATTCCAGGAAACCTTAAGGATGGATTGTTGACCTTGGCTAAGAAATTTTTTCAGGAGATCTTCCGCTTACATGGAGTACCAAAGACCATCATTTCTGATAGGGACACATGGATGACCTCAAGTTTTTGGATAACCCCAAATGTTGCATTAGGGACCAAACAAAATTTTAGCTTGACTTATCATCCTCATATTGACTGGTAGATAGAGAGGGTGAATCAGGTAGTCGAAGACCTCCTCCAGATGTATTGTATGAACCAACAATATAGGTGGGAAGAATATTTTCCTTTGGTAGAGTTTTCTTACAATGTAACTCTTATCATACATCCTTAGGCATGGCATCGTTTGAAGTTCTGTATGGGCGGAAGTGTGGTACCCCCATCAGTTGGAACAAATTGGAGGACATGATCATAGTAGGACCTAAAATGCTTAATGAAATGGAAGAACAAATGAGGGTCACTAAGAGTAGATTGAAAGAGGTGACAGACTGACAGAAGAGTTATGTCGACAAGAATTGAACTCTTAGATAGTTCACAATCGAGGATATTTTTTTCTTGAGAGTTAACCTCATAAAAGTTCTATTGCTTTTGGAAAGTCTTCCAAGTTGGCCCCAAGATATGTGGGATCGTTTGAAGTCTTGGAAGTGATTAACCCAATTTCTTATAGACTAGCTCTACCACTTGCTCTAGCTCGACTTCATAATGTGTTTCATGTTTCCTTGCTTAAGCCATATCATCTTGATGTGACTCATGTGCTTGATTGGAAATCCCTACAAGTACAGGTTCCAAGAATGGTGCTAGTGGATCCATTCGAATCATGGATAGATGCAACATTAAGTTGTGGAGTAGAGATATTGCTCAACTTAAGATCCAATGGGTCTAGTATTTAGAGGACAATGCTACTTGGGAGGATGTGGAAGAAATATAATGCTCCTTTCCACATTTTCTTTCTTGAGAAAGAGACTTCAATAATTTTTCTTGAAATATTTTGGATTGAGATACTATGAGATTCCATGTTTAAATTTTGATGTGATGTTGAAATAAACATATATAATTTTGATGTGATGTTGAGATAGACATATATAATTTGATGTGATGTTGAAATAGATATGTATGCTCAAATTTGACATGATGATCTTTTTTTTCAATTTACTAGACATCAAGATGATGTCTCTTCCAAGAGGGGAAGGATGTCATAGCCCAATTTTATTTCATATTTATTTTAATATGGTAAATTGAATTATTGAATAAATTCAATATATATTAAATGGAAATTTTGGAAATTTCAAAAATAGATCAAAAGAAGTTGGCTGATGTTGACTATGTGAACTTTTGAAAACTATCTTATATGTTATCAAGAATTGAACGTTATTGATAAATTTGCAAGTGCAAGTGTGTGTAGTTGTAGGGTGACAAGTTGAAGGATGAGAGCACATTTGAAGTAGGATTGTTTAGCTAGATCGAACGGTAAGCCAGTTGGAATTTGGGTGCACACACCACAATGGCATGATGACTTGCATTTGAACTATCTTGAAGAATGTAATTTCACAACTTGAATTGTTTCAATAATTGAAAATGAATGGCTTGTAGATTAAAGTGCCTACTTAAACTTTGTATTTTGAAGAAAACGAAAGTATGCATTTTAAAGAATGATTAAAAGGATAAGAGATTTCATTATGTGAAAATTAAGTAAAAAGAAATCCCTTTTAGTTTTTATATACATATATACATACATGTATGTAAATAAATACGAATACATACATACATACATATATATATATAAAGTAGTGACTATATCCCAGGCCCTCATAGTACCCTGATTTATGTTGATATGATCTCTAGGGTTGTTATTCAGCTCTCCCTCAAAGCTTGGCCCTCTTTCACCATTCAACTCATCAAAATACATGGAGCCCCACTACACAAAACCTTGCTTCAAAATATGTGGTGTTGCTAGCTTGGGGTATCAAGCCCTGCTCTGATACCAACTGTTACAGGGCCATGCTCCTGTGTGGCATCGAATAGAGTCCTTAGAGGACGTTGACATGGCCAATAGGCTAGATACATTGGAGGATGAGGTCAGGGACCTCCATATCCAACTGTCTACTAAGAGTATCGATCAAAAGAAACTAGAGGATGAGGTCTAGTTCTTGAAGGGGGTCATTGCACAGGGTGTGATGAAGCTAGGGCACAAGGCCAAAACCCCAAAAGCCTACAATGTGTAGAGGGGTGAAAAATTTCTGGAGAACTTCTGGGACATGGGGCAATATTTGGACACACTAGTGGGATACTCGAATGAGGCCAAAGTGAGAATTGCTGCCACGTTCTTGTCAGGAGTTGCCAAGATCTGGTGGAGGACTAGAGTAGAGGATCTGAGGGTAGGCAAGACAATGGTTAAGGTGGACAACCACGATGAGCTACAAACGACTCTTAAAGATCATTTCAGACCAAGGAATTCAGCCTGGCAGGCTAGGTTGAAACTCATGAGCTTGAGATAGAGTGGGGCAATCGGGGACTATATTAAAGCCTTCTCAACCTTGATGTTGGAAATTAAGGACATGTCTGAGGTAGACAGGTTGTTTCAATTTATGAGGGGTCTTCAACCGCGGGCTCAACTGGAGCTCCAAAGTGGAAATATCCAGACCTTAGTAGAGGCTATAACAACAACAAACCAGTTACTAGATTACAAGAATGACTTGCAGAGGGATAGTGTTAGGTCAAGTTCTCATAGAAGAGATAAGAAGACACCACAGAAAGAGGACAAGGGCAAGTCCAAGGAAAAGGAGAAATCAACGAGGAAGTCTTCCAACACCTGTAAATCAACTGGAAGTGGGTCTTAGAAGACCCAAAGTAGTAAGAAAGGATCAGAGTGACCAAAGGATCAAGAGTCCAGGATTCCTATGAAGTAGCATGGGTGTTTCATATGTGGGAACCTAGATCATTGGGCTAGAGATTGTCCGGTAAGACAATTTTTGGGTTTGGAAAACTATTATAGAAAGTTTGTTGAGGGGTATTCTAAGTGTTTGCACCTCTTGAGCACTAATATTCTAAAAAAGGATAAGAAATGGAAGTGGAAAGACAAGTGCCAGGAAACATTCGAGACATTAAAGGAAAGGCATACAACTTCACCTGTGTAGGCATTGCCTGATTTCACATGACCTTTTGAGGTGTAGAGCGATGCTTAAGACTATGCTATTGGAGGGTGCTAATGCAGGATGGGCATCCAATGGCCTATGAGTCTAGGAAGTTGAAGGATAGGGAGAAGAATTACCTTTCCCATGAGAAGGAAATGACTGAGGTCATCCATTATCTCATAACTTGGAGACATTATCTCTTGGGAACTCAGTTTGTGGTAAAGACAGATAATGTATCATCAACATATTTTAATACATAGGCCAAGTTGACTCCAAAGCAAGCCAGATGGCAAGAGTACTTAGTAGAGTTTGATTTTGAGATCCTCTACAATCCTAGGAAGATGAACGTTGTAGCAGATGCTCTAAGCAGGAAGGCTCAGTTAGCTACAGTGGAGGAAGTGGTGTTAGAGGCTAATCCAGGGGCAAGTAGGGTGGCACTATCCGATGAGGTATTGGAATCCATCAAAGAGGGATATGAGATGGATCTTCAGGCAACAGAGCTCTGCAAACAAGCGCAAGAGGGGAGGACTTAGAAGTCCAACATAAAGGATGGATTGTTGGTTTTCACCCAGGATAGAGTCTATGTCCCCAAGTGGAAGAACTTGAGGAGGGAGATTTTGCATTAGTTTCATGACAATTAGTGGGCTGGGTACCCAAGGCAGAAGATGACCCTCACACTACTAGAAATGGGCTTCTATTGGCCAAACATGAGGCATGATGTAGATGAGTATGTCAGGAGTTGCCTCATATGTTAGCAAGATAAGGTTGTGACCAAGCCTCTGGGAGGTTTGCTCCATCCCCTACCTGTTCCAGTGAGACCGTGGGCAAGTGTGAGTATGGAATTCATTACAGGATTGCCTGAGGTGGATGGGTATAGCAGTATAATGGTGGTGGTCGACAGATTATCCAATTATGCCATATTTGTTCCATGCAAGGCACCATGCAAGGTAGAGGATGTTGCAGACTATTTTTCAGGAATGTGGTTAAGCATTGGGGCGTTCCACTTAGTATCATTAGTGATAGGGATGCTAGGTTTACCAATGCATTTTGAAAATAGTTGTTCAAATTGATTAGAACAAAGTTGCTCATGTCTACCAGTCATCATCCAAAGACAAATGGATATACTGAAAGGATAAATGGGATTTTGGAAGATTATCTCAAGCACTTTGTCTAGTCGGACCAGTCTAATCGGTCAGGCTTATTGGATCTAACACAATTTTGCTACATGTAGAAGAATGCATCGAGTCAATATTCACCATTTGAGTTAGCTATAGTGCAGTAACCACTAACTCCTCACACAGTGTTGAGTGGATACATGTGTGAGTGTCTAGGTGCAATGGATAGATTGAAAGATTGGTAGGATTGGGTTGATTTGGCTAGGCACAACTTGGTCAAAGCTATAGAAAGGATGAAGAAGTATGCAGACTCAAGAAGGATGCATTTAGAGTTTAAGGTTGGTGACAGGGTCTTCTTGAAGATGGATCAAGTTCAATTTAGATCACCTAGGGGGTTGAGTCCAGCGTTGGCTCAAAGGTATGATGGGCCTTGCATAGTGACACAGAGTGTCGGTAAGGTTGCATATAAACTAAAGTTGCTAGATTGTATGAGGGTTCATGCTGTTTTCAATGTTAGTCAACTCTGTCCATATTATGAGGATAAGTAGGACAATAGCAAGAATGTGCCAACAAGGGGGCCAACGAATGTCATGGAAAAGCTAGGCTTGGAGGTGCAAGAGGTGATTGTGTCAAGGAGAGAGGATTTGGAAATAAAAAATGGAAGGAGTTCTTGGTTCATTGGTAGGGCCAGTCCAAAGATGAGGCATCTTGGGAAAGAGCTGAGAGCTTGTGGAAGTATGACGACAAGGTGTTGGAGTTCTTGGAGGACTCTACCACTCCCTTTTAAGTACTCAAAGCATAAATGGGTGCCTCTACAATAGTGTTAGGGACAGGGTTGTTGACATTGGGGACGTCGCCTGATTTAGAGTGGGGGAGGATGTAAGGGGGTGCATTCAGTCTAAGGGGTGAGTCGACTCCATGGGGGCATTCTAGGAGCGCACTAAGGCAAACCGAGGTTGAGTTCGGGGAGCTTGCCCCAACCAGTGCAAATTCAAGGTTGAGTCAAGTAGCTCACCTAGGTCCAATGCAAAGATAAGCTAGGGGTTGCATTCGAGTTACATCGGGGTTTTGGGATGGGTCTAAAACCAAGTTCCAAGTGAGCACCAAGGTAGGTGAATGCCATAACCAATCCTTGGGGGAACCAAATGAGTGTTATCATAATGCTGGAATGATATGAGATTCTTCTAGAGCTCGTGCATTGTGATGAATTCTCAAGGCTAAGTAAGGGATCCAAATATGGCAGTGGGTTCCTAGGCTGGAATTAGAAAACAAAAAATTGGGGATGCAGGCAAAAATAAGAGCACATCCTATGGTGGTCAGGGATTGTGACAAATAAATCTTATGGGGGAATGAGAGTACCCCAACCGCAACCGAGTTGTGTTCTACATGGTGATTCTTGTTCTCCAACGAAGTGTCATGGTGGGGTAACCCAAGGAGGCACATATAACGATCATAAAGCGAGTAAAGTGCAAAGGTGATCAAGGTGTGAGAATGAGGATGGGTGCAGTGAGGAGTGGTGTTGTGTTTAGGGTGTGAAGAAGAGACTACGAGCATGCAGTGTGGACTTGGAGATCTCAAGTTGAGGTCCTAAGTCTTGAGGTGGACTTGGAGTTCCCGTGGAAGGGGGACCTGGGTCTTGAGTGGGGAGGTCTTCTAGGAGCCACAAGAGGTTTTCCAGTTGTACTAAGCCACAGGAAATTTTGAAGTGATCATGGGTCACAAGGTTTGGAAGCAATGTGAAGAGCTACAGCCAGGGGCGAGATCATAATCATATCATAGCTTGAAGAGTTGGTGCAAGCCTAGGGGTGAGAATTGTAATTGGGTTCTTGGGCATAACTCAAGGTAGTGAGAAATACAGCTGCAATTGAATGTAGATCGGGCCAGGGGCCATTTGCAATCAATAAAGCTATCCATTTACCCCACTCTGGTGTTGCACTGTCTCTTGTGTAAATATTGGGTTGCATTACATTGCATCATGTATATAATTTGCATTGCTAATTAGTTCCATTGTGCATTGGATATTTTGGCAAGTTGGTGTTTGTAGGTTTTGAGCTTGGGTTGGTTTGGAGGCGTAGTTCGAATCTCTTGGGTGCCCTTGATTCCCATAGACAAGTGAAGAAAAGAGTTTCGATGCCGCATAGGGGCCACTATATTTATATCTATTTATATATATATATACAAAATGAAATACGAACATGGTAAATATGAATGAAGCCATATAAATATATATACATATATACATATACATATATATGTACACATATTTATATTCATATCGAAATTGAATTCGCTGACCGATATATTCCAAATCAGATTGTTTGAAATCAATGAAAAATCACGAAGGAATCCCACAAAGTACGTGGTTTACCACAAGTTTAATGACAATATTCAAATAAGATAGTGGTTAGCGGCAGGGAAAGAATGCCATAATGCCAATGCCTAGTAGCATGCAAAAAGAATAATTTGTTTTCATTTTTGAATTGATAATTAGAGGAAAAAACACAACGAAGGGGATTCGATTGGCTCGAACGCAAAAAAAAAAGTAGAGAAGAACTCGAGACAAGGGAAAATGAAAGCTCAGATTTGGAGGTAAATCAATCTCTTTTAGCAATAGATTTGGTTTTATTGTCATTATCGAAACATACTAGAAGAATTCCTTCATTTTTTGAATGTTTCATAGCACAGTAAAAATGTGAACTTGTTGTCTGTGTTTGAATCGGCCTTGAGCCAAAAACATGAGTATTTTCAACCACCTTGTGGGGAGTCGCATGCCCCACGACCTACTTAGTATGAATACCATTGAAGTTTAGAGCCTTATTGGCTAACTGCAGAGCTCAGTCAAGGCTTAAGAGCCTTAAATAGCTTGGCTATCATTTGAATTTGCACGATGGTACTAGCCTTATAATGGCTATCAAAATTTTATTCCGATTGACTGTGTTATTTAGCATAGTTTAACCTTGAAGAAGATCAACTAACAATTTTGTGGGAAGGGCATGATTCCCAATGTTTCATTTTATAATTATTGATACTCATTATCAAATGGGTCGAGAATGGTAAAGGGCTTAATAGATGCCTTTAGAATGTATTGCATATATATGTATACTATTGTTTTGTGAAGCCGACCTCGCTCGATAGGAATGATAGAATGATTTTAAGTTTGAGAATCACCAAGCCTTTGTTTGGGTTGATCTAAATGATCGGTGGGCTGGTTGCTGAATATATATACATTACAAACATAAGTCTACATGTTGAATATAACTGTATGCATGGTGTAAAACTAGAAAGCCCCATATGGGCATTTTCAAATTTAACTCTTGTTGCTAACAAAGAAATGCACCTGACCTATAAGAATGGTCAATTTTAGAGCAACCTATGATTGTTTTTCTTATAGCCTGAATAGGCATGAGTTCTGCTTAGAACCTAAAACTTATATGTCTATCTTTTGATTGAAATACTTGCTCAAGTTTTACATCGACAAGCATGTCGAACTTATATTCTTTTCATTTATAAAAGTTGCACATGGAATTTTAGAAATGAAAGTGTTCAAAGATTCGAATATTGGGCATTTTGTTTTCATGTATGAAGCTGGATAATGATTTGTTAGTGAAATAATTTTGGCTTGCTTGAAAATTGACAAATGAGGAGCTGTAGACAATATTTATTATTGAAAACAACATTGTTCATTTTTCGGTCATTGTGAAAAAACCTCGTTTTGTTTAAAACAGTGAGCATTAAATTGTAATGTCATCATTTAGTATCTAGACAACTTGAAACAATAATGAGTAATTACAAACAGTGAGTGTTTTGTTGGAAAATGATATTTTATGTCATTAAATGTAACTATTTAGTTTGAAACAGTATTGTATTGACATAAACAGTGAATAATTTGTTACAAATGGCACTGATTTGTTGTAAAGTTATGATTGTAGCTGAAAACAATCTTGTTCATTAAACTGTTTAGTTGGAACATCATTGAATAGTTGTAAATAGTGAATGTTGTTTAAGAAACAACTTGTCTTATAACTATTTAGTAGGAAGCAATACCGGTTTTGTTTAAACGATGAATGTTCATATGTAAACAACAATGTTAGAGTATCACAGTTTTATGAGAATGCAAAAGAAACAACAATATGTGTGAAACTGTTAATATAGACTTGTTCTGATTCGTTATTTTTGACTTGAAAGAAACATCAAATGGAATGTTATTTAATGATTGCAATTTGATTTAATGGTTTATTTCAGAATGTATGCACAAATCAAAACTTAAGTACACACATATATGTGTATGCACATAGACTTCGTCTATGTACATACACATACTTGTGACATACCTTCTTTTGTTCTTAGTTCATTTTAAAATGGAAAATGCTTATGATGAAAAGTGAATGTGAGTCATGAGAATGATATGACTAAATGATGAATTACTCTATTTGAATCACAAATTTGATTTTTTTTTAGAGAGTAAATAGTAATTTGATTCTTCTTTTTCGAAGACATATGCGAGAAGAATATTATAATACTAGAACGGAACAGTGATACCTCAGTAGACTAGAACATCTTAGGGTAGATGCTACCAATGGGTAGATAGCTGTTATGAGATGTATTGTAGAAAGTTACCTTTCGGGATGGGTGTTGAAATGGAGTTAAGAGAGTATAGGTTTGCTTTACTAGAACCTATTATATGATGTTGTTGCAACACATTTATTATGTTTGGCCAAGCAATATAGTTCATTTTGTATGTATGAATTTTGTGATATCACTCTCTGCCATTCCTAGCATAGATCTTGCATTTTATTTTCTAACTTGTAGATAGAAAATTGCATGTTGATGTATGGGCACACACTAGATTCCACCTTGTAGATTGTTCTCTTGTTAAAATTTCCATGTAGAGTTGAACATTCTTCAAGTTGGAAGAATTTCGAGGAAGCGTAAGCTTTTTGGTTGGGCGGTAAAGCGCTTCAACCATGTTCTCATGCACCAGTGGAGGTGAGCGTCAAGTAAGAACCTTAGTTGTTCACAAGAATATTTAGTCTAAGATGTAACTTGATGTATTACATTCATGTATTTGATGTAAAGTGTATAATGAAATGACTTTGTGGCCTTAGGAGCCAAGTCAAACCTGATATTGTAATTTGACTTTTGAAGTGAATATATTCAATCATTGACTTATTTTAAATGGACATGTGTAGCTATGATTGACTTTAGCCACTAGTTATGTCTTTTTAATTTGAAATATATTCATGTGTCATTTACAATAATGTTAATTACATAATAATTTAGGATGGATTATTACATATACCCTCAACCCTAAACACTATCCTTCAACCCTCAACCCTATATCTCAACCCCTGAACTCTACACCCTCAACCCTCATCCCTCAACCCTAATATACCCTCAACCTTATACCCTAAACCCTAAACATTATCCCTCAACCCTATACTTAAACCCTAAACCCTACTCTCTCAACCGTTAACCCTATACCTTATACCCTCAACCCTAAACATTATCCCTCAATTGTAAACCATCAACCCTATACTTAAACCCAAAATCATAAACCCTTAACCCTTAACCCTATACCCAATATCTTAAATCATAAGCCCTATACGCTTAATCTTGAAAACTATCCCTCAACCCTCAACCTTATATCTTAAACCTTAAACCCTATATAAAGAAGTAGAGAGGGAATGAGAGAGGGAGGGAGAGGTAGGGAGGGAAAGAGAGAGAGATGAGATAGAGAGAAAATAAAGAGTGATGGAAGGATAGGTAGGTAGAGAGAGGGAGAGGGGAGATAAAGATAAGTAGAGAGGGAAGCATAGGTAGAGAGAGTTGAGATAGAGAGAAGCAGAGAGGGAATGATGGAGGGAGGAAGAGGTAGGGAGGGAAAGAGAGGTGAGATAGAGAGGTGTAGAGGGAGAGAGCATGGTAGGGAGTGATGGATGGAGAGGTAGTTAGAGATAAGGATTGAGAGATAAAGAGTAGATAGGGAATAAGAGAGGGAGGTGAGATAGAGAGTAATAGAGAGTGGTAGAGAGAGAGAGAGAGAGAGAGAGAGAGAGAGAGAGAGAGAGAGAGAGAGAGAGATGGAGATGGATGGGTAGAGAGGTAGTTCTTGAGATCAAGGGAGATAGAGTTAGATAAAGGGATGAAGATAGTGAGAGAGATATAGAGTGTAAGGGATAAACAATGAGTGAGTGAGAGAGAGAAAATGATATAACTCGCTGATTACTAAAGTTTGACCTCTTGATTACTGAAATTTGACATGCTAATTATTGACATTTGTCTAAGTCTTAAAAAATATATCTTCCAAAACCTAGAATTAATATTATAACTTCCAAAGGTTCAAAACCACTCTTAAACAAACATCCTAAAATAATATATACATGAAATATAACTTAAAGTATATAAATTAAAATATATAGTTCTAGTAAAAGATAAGGAGAAGAAAGAGAAAAAAAAGAAAGATTTTTTTTCAATGCACAACAAAACTCGAGTGCATTATAACGTGCTCACATTTTCTGAAAGCATTGACATAATGTGACCACATTACAACACACTCACATTTTCGTTTGCTTTGGGAATTTCCAAGCCTTTCTAACATGTGTTTGGATGTTGGAAATTCAGTTCCAATTTTTTAGGGGGGAGCATGCTCAAATTTATATTTTTCAAGATGTGTCCACTTTGAAAATTAGTAAAAAATCATATATTCATTAAAAAAATAACAAAAAAATTAGGGATAAACTACATGGTGCTAGCTAATTTCTCATTGAAGTGATTTTTAAAATAGTAAAAAAACGTTAACATTTTAGGGGGGCCACACCAAACACTATGTTATATTTTTTTGAAAAAAATAAAACCAATTTGTGTGGCCCCCTTTTTGAACCCCTTAATCTCTACCATTTTAAAAAAAAAATAGTAGTTTAGAAAGTAGATTCAGAGCACTACAACTCTTTTTTTGTTGCATCTCAAAATTTTGAGTGTAACTATCTTCAATTTCTTATCCAAGGTTCATGTTTCTTGATTTAAAAAAAAATTGGCCACTTAAGACCCCTTTTTGGCCCCCCATCTTTGTGCACTTACCCATAAGGATTATACCACGTGTACACATATAGGATTATTTAAAATTGGATATTAAACTACAATACTTAATTGGTGTTGGGGAATCTAAATTATCATGATGATAATAACTTGACCAATCAAGTAAAGATACAAGTAAATATTTATCTCATTTAACATTTTTAAAACATACATAAGATATATCGTCCCTGCATAGACAAAGGCACATCAAATGATGATGTCACGACTCAAAGAAATATCTTAAAATAAGATTAACTAGAATGAAATAGTACACACAAAAAATAAGATTAGCTAGAGCGAAATAGTACAAGCAAGTTTAAGCAAATTAATTATATTCAACTAAAGACTCAACAAAACGATTATTATGGAATGATGAGACCAATGAGAATGACTTGAACAAAATTCTTAACTTCATGAACCTCTTTTCGTAAATCCATGTTGCTTCACTATGGTAGATAAACCACATTTCAAGAAAGTAAATCGAGAAACTTAATAGAATAAAACTAATTTAGATACACAAGTTCTCCTAAATACATGACATAGTTAAACCTCTACTCATAAGACAATTCTCTTTTGAAATAATTCTTTCAGCATAGACCAATATTTTGTCATCAATATAGCCAAGACCTAAAATATTTCACAATTAAAATCATATTCCAATCATCATTAATTATATCTCTAACTTTAGGTTTTCAAATTAATTATTATCAATCCGTTATATCATTATAGATTTAAATGAAATCTTATTAATTCAGCTCCAATAATAACACATGGTTGGGAAAGTAAGAACAATAAACTCTTTTAAACAAATTTGAGTCGGTGATAACAATGCATGATGCAGATGTGGTCTCATGGACTGCAATGCTTGTTGGTCTCACACAAATGGTTTGTTAAAAGAGCCCTTACAGATTTTTAAGCAAATGAAATTCGCTAGCATAAGGCCAACCTCAATTAGTCATGCCAATATCCTACCTGTTTGTGCCAAGCTAGGATCTTTGGAACAAGACAAGAGAATTTATAAAGAAATAGTTAAAAGTAGATTTTTTTTTTAGATGTTGTTGGAAATGCTTTGGTAGGCATATATTTAAGTTGTTGAAGTGTACAAAAGGTGCATAAACTGGTTGAAAAAATATAAGAATAAAAATAAAAAGTACATTAATGAAGTATAGTCTCATGAATTACTATAATTATGAGATATCAAGAAGGGTATGATGTTAGATTTTAACACCTGCAACTAAACCTCTAAACCAAAACAAAAATCTAAATCTAACCCACTTTTCCAATGGAATAAAAGACATAATCTACAAATTTCTGGATATTATTTCTAAATGAATTTCAATGAAAAAAATGAGAATTACACGTAAAACTAAATGGGCGATAACAAATCCTAACAATTAATAGTACCTTTGAAGGATCGACTTGAGGGAAGGATTCGAAGACTTGAATCAGTCAATGTCCGCATGAATCCTTATAAACACAACTGTATCCTCTTCAGCAAACAGATACAAGCTAAAATATTCCTCATAGGAAATTTAAAATGTGAATCACAACTTATTTGGTTCATTCAAACTAAACCCAAAAGTAACAACTTTACTGTCAAACTCATGTTGTAGAAAGCAAGAAGGCAAGTTAGGAACTGGAAACTTTCTATGTTAATAAAACGTTTCATGCATGGTGCTTAAAAATGAAACTATATGAACCATTGAACATAAACTTGACGAAACGTTAAAACATATACATACCTCAGCTGGCTGTTACTGGAAATTTCATTCTTTCCTGCACCGAATTAAACTCTAAATTTGTCATTCATTATAAGGCTTCTAATTTTTTTTCTGTGCACAATCCATCGCTTCTTTCATTCTTCTTTGAGGCATTTTGTCAAACAGTTCATGTGATTCTTCTATGCTTCTACACATTGCATGTATGTCTCATGTCATGCTCCAAGCTCCCATTACTACGCGGGTAGAAAAATGATGGCATAGGTTTTAGAAATAGTTTTACAATCATTGTAACCCATCGGACTACATTTCTGTGAGGCACTCTACCAAACGTTCATATCCTTGTCTATGCTTCTATATTTTGCATGCAAGTCGACCAAGGCACTTGGACGTCATCTGACTAATTTCTGCATTCCTTTATGTTTTGAGTACGGATTCCCGTGTGCAGATCTGAAGCTCCCATTTTAGCGTAGAGTAGGGAGGAGTTGGCAGAGGTCATGGTATTTGGATTTATCAGACAATGAATCTCCCTCCCCAAATCTGGTTTGCAACACAAATAGATGATGAAAACATCCCTGGCCTCTACGCCCGCCTTGCAATAATCTCCATCCTCTGCGCAGTCCTTTCTACGAATAATGGGTTTTCCATAGCCATAAAGAAGCCTAGCTTTCCATTTTCGTACAGCAAGAGAGTGAATGCATTCCATCCTTTCAAAATTACCCATGGCAAGAATACCCCACCATCGATACCTACTGCATCTTTACATCCCCATAACACTAACATCATCACAGAAGTTATCTTTCAACTGTATCTATCCCTTCCAGTCAGGAAAACTAAGAAAGAATTTAACAAGATCGATGAAGCAGAATCTCCCATGGATGCCTCCCTTCCATATCCTAGGAGAATACAACTTGGTAACAAGATGAGACACATTCTTGTCTACTACCGCATTCCAAATACACCACCTCCAAAATACATTTAATCTGTTGGAATGTAACGTGCATTTGCCGATGCGAGAAGAGCAAGCTCCTGGCGGTTCTCTCGTAAGCTTAACCTGTCATGTGTCTCCATAGAGTACTTCAAATCTAAAAAAATTTGGTTACTGTAATTGACTCCCCGCCGTTCAGAATTCCTGACAACATTCTCCCCCATAAGAAGGGATGCCATGCCTTCTTAATGGCACGAACACCCTTTCTTTGACCCACACCTTTTCCTCCATACTGCACCCTCACTTCTTAAATGGAGTTTGTCTCCTTCATTAATGCCTTCCTCCCTGCTTTTCTCTGAAAGACCAGTTGCCCTCATCATGTTTGCAGCCATGAATGAAGTGCCCACCAAGAAGAATGCGAGTATGATGCCAATTAATATTCTCGTCTTCATTCTGATCAAATTAATTATTCTTTGCTAGGTCTACCACTGTGTAATTTAAGCATTTCCTTACCCGAGATTATTTCATTGCACTTATGGTGTACTGCTGGCTACTACGATCTGATATGGGTATTGCAGCTGAGTTTAAGAGTTCAAAATATAACTAATGCAACTACTAATTCACTGCTACTTATTGATTTTATGATCACCTGATTTACATAGCGTTCAAGTTTTTATTTTTATTTTTATTTATTTTTTAGAGGTTATAATTCACTGGTTGTACGCCTATATCATAGCTGGGTGTTGTTTTGCATATTATGATTAATCACTAAATTTTTGAGATATAATAGTAGTGTAGCTTGATTATAATACTTCTCAATTCAAATTTTAATGATCAAATAAGATCTAAATATATATTTCTGAGTTTAGTAGTTAATCACCGAAATCAGGAATAACATTCTAGGGTTCAATTTAGAATAAATACTTAGGGTCTGGTCTTGCTAATCTGCAACTTCCATGGCCCCTTGACTGTTCAAATTCTTGTTCAGGTTTCTTGTTAATTAAGTGCAAATTCTTTCCAACTCGGGATATATTCAACAAAATTCTTACAGGAATTTAATATAGCAAATATATCATGGCCCAGTTCTAGGATATGAAGCAGCCCCTAGTAATAAGTAGTAAGGTTATCCACTATGCAAATATTGATATTAATTGCTATCAGCCTTAAAGAAATTGGATGGACATATGGTATCAGAGCTCTGGGTTCAGCACTAGGGCCTAGAGTCTACACGTTAAAGTTGCATTTCTTTATAGTTTGGAACATAATTGCTAGATCCTTATGATGGGTCGGGCTTCTCCAGTGGAGTGGCACAAGGAAGCAAATGCTTCGTGGTAGGGTGGATATCACCTCGATGATGCACTCTCTCTTTCGCTTCAAGTTATAGAAAGAAAATGGTAGAGGTTTTGAAATGATAGTGATGATATATTGTAAATATCATGTGTCTTATTGATTGAAATGAGTAAACTACTTTTACTTAATTATTTATATTTTATGTTTATAATATGATAGCTTTGAATAGTTATGAAAGAGCATGATTGCTATAATTGGATTATTATGTATGTCATCAATTTGGTTTCAAGGTGTGTGTACACCTACATATGTATTATATAATGATTAGGTATATGCATTATGTTATTGGTAATGGTTGCAAAATAATTTTATATGTTAAAAAATAAAAGGGTTTAAGTCAATGCTTGATTACACCTAGATTAGATCTACATCATCATATTATTCACTAGTTTCCACACTTTATTAGTGTTTAATTGGGTAGATCTAATCTAGGTGGAATCAAGCATTGACTTAACCCCTTTTATTTTTTAACATATAAAATTATTCAACCATTACCAATAACATAATGCATATACTTGTATAACTGTCAAACTCAATCATTATATAATACATATGTAGGCACACATGCCTTGAAACCAAATTGATGACATATACAATAATCCAATTATAGCAGTCATTCTCTTTCATAACTATTCAAAGTTATAATATTATAAACATAAAATATAAACAATATATTGTCACTATCATTTCAAAACCTCTACCATTTTCTTTCTATAGTATTTTTTAGAGAAGTGGGAAGCACAAACCATTCACATGCATGAAATGTGTATATTTGATTTGGATTAAGGATACATTTAGGATTATGCAAGTGGATTTATTGGTTAAATAATTGATTTTAGCCAACTAATGGTTTGAGGGGGGAAGGGAAATTAAATAAATAGGTTATATTTATTTATTTTTTGGAAGATAGGAATATGAAGGGTGGATTTTATTAAATACATCTTGAAGTTATTTAATTAAATGCTATACTACAAAGGAAAGGGATGTAAATATATAGTTAATTAAATAAATGATTAGAATCTATTTCATTAATTCGATGGAGTGGATTAGAAAGTTTAATTAAATAACTAAAATCCTTCAAAGTCTATTTAATATTATAGCTTGAAAAAAGGGCACTAAATTGTTGATTAACTTGTAAGAAACAATAGCATGAAGCATTTATTGTCTACTAGATTTTGTGTGTTAGTGGAAAAAAACCTTATTCTCCCCACTAATATAACCTTATCTTCAAAATTTGGTAAGTGGGAATAACAAATTGAATATGAAGACTCTCTGATTGTCTGTCATTCTTATGGTAAAGTGGGTCATGCCTCCTTTACCTGCTTCAAGAATAAGAAAAAACACTCCATTTGGAAGAAAAAGGAAAAGATGGCAGCTATAATGGAAGATCACTCCACTCCCTCTCAAGAGCTTCAGAATGAAGTTCATATTTGCAATCAGTCCTTACCAATGAAGGAGAAGATGGCAACTATTGTGGAAGATTACACCTCCCCTTCTCAAGAGATTCAACATGAATCACCATTGCCAATGGTGGCCTCCTCTGTTGACACCTCAGGTTTGGCTAGTCAAGTTAATGGTTTTGTGTCTTCTCCTTGTAAAAAAAAGATGAAAAGATTTGTGGAGAGGAATACTTCTATTATGATAAAGCTGAAATCCATGGAATAATTCTTTAAACCACCTTGACTTTGTGCTTCATTGCTTGGTGGGAGGTGGTTCTAGCCTGTATTGCTCTGTTTTAGGTTGGCCTGTTGTTGTTCTGCTTGTTAGTTGGTTGTTGTCTCACTATGCTTTTTTTGTTTCTCTGGTCTTATTGCTATATCTTTATCTTTGTAAAAGGGATTAGGGCCCTACCTAATACCCTACTTATCTAATAAAAAACAATAGCAAGGATAAATAAATAGTTCACTAAGTTTTTATAATGTTAGTTTGAACAAATATACACAAAAGATTAATTCAATGATATTTATCCTCAATTGGAGATGCTCAAGATTTCTAGGAGTTGTTATTCTATTCTATTATTCATAAAATAATGTCATTATTCATGTTTTTGAAAGTGTTTAGAGGATTTGAAAGGAAATAGAGTAATTAACCAAAATTTATTAAAAAATTATGTAAATATTTTTAAAACTTACTATATATCTTGTTAATTTTTTTATATATTACAAGTCTATAGAGTTGAAACATTTTTCATATTGAAAAAATATTTAACTTTATCAAAACATATGGATGTGTGTGAATCCATTGTACATTGAGTATTGTACAAACCATAATTGGAAGTTATACTCAAATCATGTACAAAATCTAGCTCATTCACATTAATGTTACAATCACATTAATTTTATTTGCTTAAAAACAATATATACTATATTGACTATTAATAATTAATTATTATCATTATTATATAGTAAAATCTAATATCTAATATATTATGCTTATTATAATATATTAATCATTATTTTATAATATAACTATATTTACAATTAATAATAATTAATAATTAATTTCAATTCTCTTTGCCTCTCTCTTCCTTCAAATAAGAATAAATTAAACAAAAGGACACAATTATTCTAATGACTGTTTTGAATTTCAACCTTTCCTACAATTTTCTTTTTTGTAGTATTTATTGAAATATGCACTTGTCTCCACAACGTGCCTTTCAAATGTGATCACTTCTGCTACAATTTTTTTTCTATGATTGTGTGACAAAATCCATGTGGCTATATCACTCAAGCTTTTAAAAACTATAAAATAGGAACCTTTATTTAAAAGGTTTATGTTTGTGAGAACATTAATTATTATTATTAATTAATATTGAATAATATATTATTTGTTCTAATATATTGAATTTATATAATTATTCTAAAATATATTATTTATTGATTAGATTCTAATTTAATTTTATTTAAACTTTACTTCCCCACAACCCCGCAAGATTGTCCCAATGATGTACATTGAAGCTTGCGAGCTAAGATGAATAATATAATTAATAATAGCATATAATATTATAAACAATATAATGATACATTAATAATTAATTATTTATATTTGTTATATCGTGCAATGTTGCAAGCTCGCCCTCTCACTATCTCTAAAAATTGACAAAGCATAGAAAACATTGTCGGATATACTCATTAACATAACAATAAATTATAAATTATTATTATTATTATTATTATTTATAAGGTGAGTTGTCACCAAGGGGGTGACACCCAAAAAATTAATTTTTAAAATGTGTGAATGCCACATTGGTTATTCACCATATATTGTAGTTTGATTGTTCTTCATATCCTTCCTTTCTCACGTGGCAACGAATCAAGTGCATGTATTACTTCAAATGATTTTTTCTTATGCTTAGTGTCAATTCTTCCCATTAACCTCTGCCCACTCTCTTCACAATGATGTTGAGTTGACAACCTAATTGTGCCACGATCAGTTTGTAGCATGTGTATATCCCATGGCACCACTCTAATCAATGAGTCTGCATTTTTTTTACTCACTTCACCACATCGGATGATGATTTGAAGGTACCTACAAATCTCACACCATTATTTATTTATATTAGTTCAATGTTGAGAAAATATCAAGCACTGAGTTATCGAACAATGGAGACACTAATCTCTCTTCATAGTAGCAAAATCTAGCTTGCATTTAGAGGGAAGATAATAGATCAATGACTAAAAAATGTGACAATAAATAGTGGTCATTTAACCCTTAAGGCAATGCATCTAATTCTAGGGAAGGAGTTTTTGGTATCTCAAGAGTTAACTTTGATATCCCTTCATAGTTTATGGAATCCCTTTGGACCTTAGGGTATCAAAATAAATGGTGGCCTCCATCAGCAAGGATATCTTTGATGAAAGTTTTCTTGAGGGTTTGGATGAGATACTTGAGGCAGATCATCTAGGAGAAGGGATCCCTTGTCCTAGGGAACTAGGTCAGCATCTGAATCCAAATGTTGAGTCATTTCTCTTTCTAATGGATCTTTATGGGAACATCTATTAGATGCACCACTTTCATGTCAAAATTGGCTATGATTTCTTGAAAGCGTTTATACAATTATATGTTCCTGTCCAAGATTTTTGGTGGGTTACCCAATTCGTGGATTTTGATGGGACTTCCTATAAGTTTTAGTGTATTGTGCCTAAAATTGATTGCACATTTGAATGTTTTACTTTCAATGGTTTGTTTACTGAACAAATTGAGAGACTTACAATTCCTAATGACAAGATATTTTTAGTCCTAGGGCAGGTTAGGTTTTAAAAGTTCAAGCTAAAATGTGATCAATTTAATTTCAGTGCATATGGCTTGAAAAATTTTATGTTGTTATTTTCATTCATTTTCCTATCTTATGCCATAATTAAAATGTAGAATTTAGTGGTTTTGTTTTTGCGGCATGTATAAGTGATAGAGACATGAATATTAATAGAGGCTAAAAAAGTGACTTTTTTAATGTGCTCTATTTGGACAATTTTAACTGTGAATTTTTATAGGGTTTAGTTATTGAGTCCACCATGTGTGAAAAATCTATTCTATATGTTAACTTTCATAGAGTATTAGAGCCCAATAATAGCCTAGATTTCACATAGTATCTATGTGCCTTTGAAAGACTCTATTAACCCTTAGGAAATACTTTAGATCCTACTGTTACATTCTAAAGGGGAGTGTTATCAGAATATGTTACTATAGCTGGCATTGTGGATTTCCCTAGTGGTCACATGGTAAGAAAGATAGCCTGGATATAGTTTGGTCCACAACTTGCTTAGATGAGTTTTGGATCAACATCTTGTTGTTCCTTTAGTAAAAGATCTTTAAGACCTTCCCATTTGCATGGATTATCATCTATGATAATGCATTTATCTTGTCTTACACCATAATTAGCCAATAAGTTTGTTACCAGGCATTAGCTTCTCTGTACACATGTGTCAAAGAGAAGTCCTCAAATTGTTCCTGCAAGTCCCAAATTATTTGGACCCATGTCTTTAATTTCTAGTTAGGAGTATCTTTTTTCTTATTGCTTGTATGCACAATAGTGAATCACCTTCCACATCTATCTGTTTGATGCCTTTTTCTTTACTTAACCATAAGCCTAAATCAAATGCTTCCATTTCTACCTTATTATTAGTTGCATTGCCAATTTTCTTGGATAGAGCCCATTTACAATTGCCTTCACAATCCTTGATAATGTATCCTACTCCAGCTAGGCCTGGATTCCCTTTTGTAGGTCCATCAAAATTAAGTTTTAGCCTGTTTTGCATTGGGCACTTCCAATGTACCCTTTTCTTGGAATCTGCTTTATTTGTCATTTATCCTTTTGGTCTTTTTCAGTTTATCCCATTTCTTCTGTATGTCTTCATCCCACTTTGTGAACTTAATGTTTGAATTAATTCTGAATTTTGCATTAAGCAACTCACACAATCCTTCCCTAAATTTTTGTATTAACTATCTGCTTCCATACCCTTTTCTTGGAAAATTCTTCTATTTCTTTCTTTCTAGATGTGCCAAATGATCATTGATAGTGCATTGATCCATATGTTTGACCATAAAGCTTCCTTTCTACCCTTTGGCCAACTACTTAGCCATTCTCTCAAATCATTTTTTCTAGCTTTTGACCACCCAAGAGCATCTTGAATCAAATACCAACATTTCTTTGCATATGTACACTCTAGTAGGAGGTGATTGACTATCACAATTTTTATAGCACAAGGTACATCTATTTGGGCCTTGAATGCCTATGGATGTATCAACTTGTCAACCATCAATATACTCTTATTCAATGTTGTCCATAGAAAGGCCCTACTTTTGGCAACACTGAGCTGGATGCCAACATAGTTTACTTGGCCAAGAATCATATAACCTAGTTGCATTCTGAATTTGGTATCCAAGTCTGATTGAGTATTCACTTGACTTGGCCCCACACCATATAATCTCATCCTCTTCTTCTATGATGGGTATTTTTTTATTGTCAAGCTCCTTTTTAGAGCTTCTTTAATGTCCCTCGAAATTGGCATTGCTTCCACATTAATCCATTTGTAAAGGTTGCCAAATTTAGGGGGAACATTACTTATGTAGTCTTTTACCTTATTACCATATTGCTCTTGCAATAAGTATATGTGATCTTAAGCCCATCCAAATCCTCTAGAGGCCTATAGCCATTCCATGAATCCCTTCAGAAGTTTGCTTGTCTCCCATTATTAACTTTCCATGTTAGATGATCTATGATAATCTTCCAACTTTCCCAAAGAAATCTCCAAATAGCAGAACTGCCAATTGAATTCCCTTGGGTCAAGATTCTTTGTGGGTCTTGTCTATCAAGATATTTGTTCTGAAAGATTCTACACCATAACCTCTTTGAGTCTCTATACGTTTTCAATGAGAGTTTTGCACCTAGTGCCATATTTTGTGCCCTCATCTTTCTCAGTCCAACCTTCTTTGATAAACATTCCTTGTCCTAGTGTAGTAGTGTTATCCTTGAATCTAGCTGCGCTCGATTCATGGGATAACCCCCCACGAAACTGGTTCGTTCCATAGTCTTGACTCCTATGCACTTTAATCACACAAAATAGGGAAAATTTCAATTGGCCTTCACACATGGTCCCAAGCCTCAAATTGTCCCTTTGAGCGCTCATCCTTCATTGTTTTTCAAAAACCTTCAAAACAAAAGTTTTATCGATTTTTAGTCTTCAGGAGTTAGAATTTTTTTTTCTCATGTAAGAGCGTTGTTTTTCAGCACTCCTACATGAGCAGGGTTATAAAAATTCTCAAAGTGTTGGAGCATTGATTTTCAATGCTCCTACATTTCTCTCTCACCCATCACATGTCCGAGCACTAATTTTCAACGCTTTTGCATATGATATTTTGTTAAGGTTTTCATTATGTCTAAGCGGTGTTTTTCACTACTTTTACATCTTTATATTCTAATAATTTTGAATATGATCGGGTGGTGATTTTCACCGCCTTTACATATTTCCCCGTCCTTCCATGAGAAAAAATAATGAACTCCATGTTCATAAATGATGGCTCATTAATAGCTTTTTAAATACCTTTTTTAAGCCTTTTAATCATTATTTATTCATCTTGTTTTGAATCAAACTCCTTCTGCCTCCTGTGAGTACTTTGTGACCTCTCGGTTTGCATCAGAGGCTTGATTTTGTTATGGATTTCGCACATTTTCTATTCTCTTCATTGTCTAGGATTTTGTCATATCCTTCTTCATAGGTACATTGTGTTTTCCTCTCTTGTTCATTTATTTTTTTGTTCTCATTTTTATTGTTTAGTTCTACACAATGTTCTTTACGTTATTCGCATTTGGAGGGATGCATTTACATTTTTTCCTAAGTTTCATTTCTTTTTAGGGTTGTTGTTCTGTATTCTTTTTGCAAATTTTCATCCTTAGGGTTTTGCATGCCCTAAATTTCTTTTGGTTTCTCTTTGTGAATATTTTTGTTTAGTTTCATGTGTATGGGCATCGATTTCTAATGCTACGCCTTCTATTTTTGCCGCTTGTCATTCATTTCTACCCTTTGGTGTTACTGTGATTTTTAATGCCTTAGCATTGTGTTTTTGCAAAGCTTAAAACACATGTTTAAGTGGTGAAAATCACTGCTTTTTCAAGTATTAGATCGTTCGTACATGTAGGAGCGGTGATTTTCACCGTCTCCACATGTATTGTAATTCTCCATCTTTCAGATGCAGGAGTGGTAAAAATCACTTCTCCTACAAAATATTGATCTTCCCCTTTTGTGCACAAGTGGAAAAAAAATCCTGCTTTAGCACATGATGATGTTTTACAAAGACATGTAGAAGAGGGTAAAATTAGTGCCAATGTACATGAAATTGAACTTCTTCTCAAATGTAAAAGCGATGATTTTTAGCGCTTGTGCACCAAATCTTCCAAATTCCTTCCAAAGAATGATGGAGTGCTGATTTTCAACACTGTTACACCAAAAGAAGATCTTTCAAGATGTAAGAGCGCCGCTGATTTTTAGCGCCCTTGCACAAAAAGTAGACTTTTTCATTAATGCTCAAAATCATTCCAAATTACTTCTGAACTTCATTCCTTCTACCATTGCTCCAGTTTTTTGTGCTCCATAGCTCACGTTTGCTCGCTCCAAAATGCTTTCCTAGTTTCACACATTTTGTTTTCTCCCATAATGCATATAATCAAGTAACATCTGATTAATCCATGTTTCCTTGTAGTTACCTTTAGTTCTCATTAGGTTTTCTCTAGAGGTGGTTCTCAGTGATCTCCTACAATCTTAATGAAAACGAAAAAATCTCCATCGTCTTCCAAAAATGAGAAAATCAAGTACAATATCAAGGTGTTTACCCATCTACTTTGTGACCTCCAAGATCGATTAGATCAAGGACATAGAAATTGGTCACCTTGACATGAAAGACTTTGTAAAGAGGACATAAAAGAAGCCATTGGAAGAAGTTTTGCAAGAAATTGTCCATAGCAACCTACATCGAGTGGATTCATTTCCAATTGCTGCTCATTGCCCATAATTCATTCTTCAAGTTACCTCACACTATATTAGAGATGATAGGAGTGTTAGAGATTCTTCTGGGCACATTATGATGAGATTGGATCCTGAGTTCTTTAATATAGTTTTCATGGTTCCGCACATGGAGAAGTATATAATTATTTCCATTGAACAAGCTCAGGAGGCTTATGAAAAAGATACAAACAAAGCCAAACAATTGATTAATTCACAATGGTTGAGGATTTTGAGGCCTACCATCTCTAGATGGCCCAAAAGTCTTCCACAAAGTTATTTCAAGGAAGATGTTCGAGATATGATCACTCTTCTTAGTAGGGTGAAAGGTTTACCCGTTTCATTCTATTTCCAAGATTGGATGTATGAGTATATCCAAATCATTATGAGGAGAAAGGAACACATAGACTAGGGTACATAGATTAGTGATGAGATTCATGAGCAACTAATCAATGTACAAACAACCTTGAAGTTCTATATGAATTCCTACCTAGTGTATGCTACTGCTGTCATGAGAAAATTTCTAGGATTGACAACAAAAGGTAACATAAGTGTTGTGCTAGTATATGATTTCTATCCTCAGATCACTTTGAGAGGAAGTATCAAGCATTTTAGGAGAGCCAATGGTACCTTCTTTGGACCTTTTCTCTTCCTATTTGATCCAAATCTATAGAAGAAGAGTATCGAGCGAAGCCTTCAAAGTTACCGGTAAGTTTGGGTGTATCTTCTTGCAGTTTCCTACTTTTACATATTTGAGAGTAGGGTGCTACACTGGATGCCCATACATGTTACCAAGATACCCCTCCGACAGGTGGATATTAATGGAGTTATGTAGATAGTTGATTATAGTCCACAAGGAATGCCAGTCAATTCACAAGATATGTTTCAAGTTTCCAATTGCTATCGGAAGGTATTCTATTAAAAGTGTGCAAAAGGAAAAATCGGTAGCAGCAGAGAAGAAGATTATGACCATAAGGTCATACAATTTTAGAAATGATTTTGATTATAGGGATGCCAATAGAAAACTTAGGAAAATTCATAATCATGCCTATCATTTTGAAGACATATGGGTTGAATATAGAGATGAAGAGGACATCCAAAGAATGGAATTTTGTAGATTAACTATGGAGCAGATTCAAGATCTAGGCTTGGTTGATATTCCAAAAGATTTTGAAGATCTTGGTGATATTCTGGACTCTACATATGAAGAAAAGGATATTGCTAATAAGCCCTTACCTCTAGTTTAGTGGTCCAAGCAAGAGAGCATTTCCATTCGAGAAAGACTAGCTCCCATTCTACACAACACAAATGAATGGTTGCAGAGGAATGATTCTTGATTGAAGTCATTCATAACAGAGTCTGAGGGAGAGACATCAGGAGGTGAAGCCAGTCACTAGCAAGAACTCCAAACCAAACACAGAGGTGCTACTACTCCCTCTTCTTCACAAAAAGTTCCTAAGATTAAATTCACTTGTGGCAAAGGTACAATACAAACAAATGAAGAAGACCAGGCTACTAAGGAAGAACGACTATCTAGAGATGAATGAGAACTTGCATCTGAGGAGCAATCATTAGAAGAAGAAGAAGAAGAAGGAAATGAAAGTGAAGAATCAAAAGAGTCTACATAAGATGAACAGTCAAAAGAGGATCAAGGATCTAGGAGGAGGCTAATGAGGAAGAAGAAAGGGATGATGAGGAAATGTTGTTATCTCTCCATGAGAACATTGTTGACAATTCTCCTCATACATCATCACCTGTTACTACAACTATTCCTCACACTCCTCCAATTACCACTACTCCTCCACCTCCTCTTCCTACTTCCCCTCCTCCTACAACAACTCTACATGCATTGAAGGTAACCATTCCTACATCAACACCATCAATCCTTTTCACTCCCTCTATGGGTTCCATCTTGCAAAGTGTTGATGTTTCCTTAGGTTCCCCATCATCTATCCTGAATCTATCCTTGCCATCATATGATATCTCTTCCCAAGTTGAGTTTGATTGGTTTATGAAGGAATCATTATAGGATCCACCCATTTTTGCAAAATCCTGGTGCAAACATGATTGATACAATGCCAATTGTCACCATAACACCTATTTTTATAGATGTGGCTATGACACAGGAATTAGCAATGAGTCAAGAAGGTAATACTTTGATTCTTCCTCCTTGGTTAGTCTGTCAAGTATCTAAGCATAAGAAATAGATGGTTTCTACAGATGAGCTAGATCTTGAAGAGACAGTACTTCCAAAAGCCAAAGGGAAGAAGAAGGCAAAGATTCATTCTAGACTACATGTGAACAAATCAGGCCATAAATATGTGGATATTGGAGTACCTACACAAGATAAGGTTGATGTAAGTATGGAAGATTACACTGTGACAAGGGTTCAACTTGGGAAGGTCACTAATGCAAGTGCCAAGGAAGATGCGCAAGTGGTCCTCTAAATGCATTGGCAGACATGCTCGATAAGATAGAACAAGATAGGGATATGTATAAATAAAAGGCTGAATGGTATGCATCAGTTTTGAGAAAGATCACAGGTACCTCAAAGAATGTGCAGTCGGTGGCTATGATAAATGTTGACGAACCAGCAGTGCAAAAAGTGGAAAAGTACTACTCCAAAGGTAAAGTGTTTAATGAGTTTGTTGATGAAATAATAAAGTAGGACTCACAAATCATAACTATTGCTAATGAAAAGACTACCCAAGTATCCAAGATGAAGTTGGAATTGGAAAAACTAGAAGGCACACTTTCCATAGAACAAAAAGAAATGTAATGAAGTCTCAGATTTTGGTTACAAATGAAGGGGACAAAATTGAGCAAACTAGTGGAAGTTGGGGTAATTCTCGATAAAGAAAAGTATGTGGAAATAAGAGAGTCTCTTAAGAATCGCATGATCTATAGGTTATCAAGACCCCCATCGAGGACATACAACAAGTGCAAGATGTCAAAGGACATCATATTGTTATGGTGAATGGGGATTGAAGAGTTTTCGAGTAAACTCCTTGATGATAATCATACCTTCCTCCCGGTAAGTGAGATTTCCTAGATTTTCAAAGAAGCTATCCTAAAGTAGTTGGAAGATGAATCCTTTTCAAAGACTTCAATGTATGCCTTGTGTGATGTACGAATTGCTCTGGACAACCTCAAGACACATCTGGATAGGTGCAAAAATATTTTCTTATCTGCAAGGAAGTCAATTAGAAAAGTTCACACAATCATTGACTACACTGTTGGACTAGATGAGGCGATCATGCGGGAAATTAAGAAGAAATATGAAGATTTCCAAGCCAAGAGAAAGGAACCATAAAAATCTTCTTACATCTCCAGAGTTAGATAGTTCCCATGCTTTTTTCTATGCTTTATGTAGATAGATTTTGACATTTTACATGTCATTTTGAAAAATGTAATTACATGTAAAAACAAAGATGTTTTCCTACATTCATGGACAACATTTTTGAATGAGTCAATTAGTTGGTTAGGGTTCTTCCTAGATTATCTCTCCTCTCCCATCTATAAATATGGGAGGATTCCTTTGTATTATGGACCTTTTATCTTATGCAACAAAGTGTTGCTCGTTTGTGAAGCAAATATTGAAACTTTGAGTTCATTTTTGTGAAACTATTTTTGATCAATACAGAAGCTAAGTTGCACACCAAACTTTGTGTTGGGTCAATTATCTTTTTATTTGATTGAAATTGATAGTGTTTAGTAATTGATATTGAAGGGATTTTGAGTAAATCTATGTAGACTTTGAGCTACACCCATTGCTTGAAATTGTGATATTATTGATGTTAATGGTGAATTCTCTATAAGACTTCGTGCTTATATTTATTCATGCTGATCGTGGGATTAATTGTGAAGTATATAGAAGAATTTTTGCTTCTTATACAATGTTGGTTACTATTTTGAAGAATTCACTATTGGAAACTACAAAACGACTTTGTGCCTGTGCGAGCTTTCTTGTTTGTTACTTGTCTTTATCATGCTGGTATTAATAGACTTTGCTTTGAAAAGCTAGGAGTATTGGAATTGATTCTTAGTTTTAATTTAAATTTGTATTGCATCCAAAGATTAAAATTATGAAACATTATAAAACATATTCTCTGAAAAAAGAGAGAATCATGAATGTGACACACCCCCATACCATTATTCTCTAGTGTATATTATTGTAAATATTTGATTAGTTTTCCTTAGTTTCAATAAGCAGTAAGAAGGGTGCCTCCCCTTTCCGAGAGGAGAGATTCTATCTCACATAACTCTGGTTGAAATTAAGTTTTGTAATCCGTTAAAAGGGATTACAAAATTTTCACCCAACAAGTAGCATAATTCTTTTTTCATCTTTGACCCCTTCCCACATGAACTTCTTCATAAATATTTCTAAAATTGATTTAACTTTATGTGTAATTTGAAATCATGACATAACATATATTGGTACAACAACCAAAATAGTTTTTATCATCAAGATTCTACCTTCCAAAGTTAGCCATTTATTTTTCCAAGGCACAACTTTGTTTCTTCACTTGTCTAATATTTCTTCCCAATGTTGTGAATGACTATGTCCTACAATTAATGGTGCCCCCAGATGTTTGGTTGGGATTGAGTTCATTGAAAATCCCAATAAATTTGCTATCTTCTTCTGTAATACCTTTTTTGTGTTAAAGAATATTATTGAAGATTTTTCTTTGTTAACCAGTTGCCTCGAAATTCTAGTATATTCATCTAGTGTATCCTTTATTGATTTTGCTTCTTTTATGGTTTCTTCTCCGAATAGAACTATATCATTTAAAAGCTACATGTGCATTATAGGGAAGAATCCCTGAGCTGGACTAATTCCCTTCCACAAATTGTTTCCTACTTTACCTTAATTGACCTCCCCATAGCTTCAACCATGATTATGGATAAAAAAGGGGAGATGGGACCCCCTTGCCTCAGTCCATTGGTAGTTGGGAATAAGCTGCATATAGAGCCATTTACATTGATTGAGTATCTTACTATTGATATGCATTTTTGTATCATCTTTACGCAAATTTCATTGAATCCAATTCTTTGAAGGATCTCCACTAAAAAACCCCACTTGACTCTATCATAAGCTTTGCTTATGTCAAGTTTGATCATCATCCCTTGTATTTTATTTCTTTTCATTGTGTGAACTACCTCATTGGTTATGATGATGCTATCAATTATTTCTCTACCCGAGTAGAAGCCACTTTGTTCATCAAATATGATTGTATTTAGCACCTTTTTTAATCTGTTCGTCAATACTTTGGTAATAATTTTGTATACTATGAACTAAATAAAGAGATCAGTCGATATTCATTTAAGGAGCAAAAATATTTTTTCTTTGGGATAAGGGAGATGATAGTATTATTCATATCCATCACAATTTTTTTCTTCCTTTTGAACTCCTCTACTACCTTCCAAACTTCCTCTTCGATGAAAGACCAACACTTCTAATAAAAACTCGCAAGAAACCCATTTGGTCCAAGTGCCTTTCCTAGATGAAGTTGGAAAGTAGTAGATTGTACCTCTTCCATTGTTATTCATCCTTCCAACAATTTTTTATCTACTTTTGTGACTATTTTTGGAATTCAATCAAGTATGGCTTCATTCTTGTAGTCCACTACACTTTTATCTGATCCCATAATTTTCTCAAAGAAAGCTACCACTGCCTCTTTTCTTTCTTCCTTTTCTTGAGGAGGCCCCCATGCTCATCTTTTAATTCCTCAATTTTATTAAAATCTCTTCTTGCTTTATCTGTGGCATGAAATTATTTGGTATTAACATCACCTTCCTTTAACCATGTTTCCCTTGCTTTATCTTTCCAAAATATCTCATCTCTTTTTAGTAGTTCCTCGTGTGCTTGCTTGAGCTGTCTTTCATTCAGAAAACCATCCTCGAACATCCCATATCTCATGACCTTATTATTTAGATCTTCTATCTCTTTTTCAACCTTTTCTTTCTCTTGAAAGATGTTCTTGAAAACTTGTTTATTCTAGACCTTTAGTTTCTCCTTGATGTACTATAGCTTTTTCATGAACGCAAAACTTGGGGTACCTTTTATCTCATATTCCATCCACCATATTTCTAATATATGTGTCAGGTTCTCCTCCCTCCACCACATATTCTCAAATTTGAAATAAGTCTTAGTTGGTGGACGATCCTGTTTTAATTCTAACGTAATTGGGAAATGATTAGATAATGAGATTGGTAAGATTTTGGCTTCAAAATTGGCTGCATTCTCCAACCATTTTAGGGCTATTAGAAATCTACCCAATCTTTCTATAATGTTTGTGAATCTAATTCTATGATTGGTCCATGTAAAGATTCAATTGGATGTGTGACAATCTATAGCTCGAGATTCTTCCACAAACTCTCTGAAGTTTATCATATTCATGTTTACTTTCTTGCATCCCCCATTCTTCTCTGATAGATCTAATATAGCATTGAAACCTCCACCTGGGTGATCCCACAATAGTGGTTTACAATTTTTGGCCAAACTGGACACTAAAATAATTTTTTAAAATTAAATCTTCACATTCGAGCACATATAGCGGCTAAACCATGAGGAATTTGAAGATGATGAAAACTAGAGTCTTGTCACATTTTGTCTATAGATTCTAAAAAATATTTTTTCAAAATTTTTGGAATCAAATTGCACTTCTTTTTCCATCTCCCACGAAAATTGGTTTTTTTTAGAAAACAACATTTTAAAAAAGTGACGCACATCGTATAATGCATAAATTGTTTTCCATGAAGGATAAAACTCTAACTCTTTAAAATTTAGATTTGTAACTCTGATATCTAGTGATTCCACTTGGTTAGATAGTTTTTTATTGAATATTTTGTCTTTAATCAAGTTTCAAAGTCAAACCAATTACAATTTAGACATAGCGTGACCGTATAATGCATAACTTTTTTTGTATATATCAAAATTCAATTTTATTATTTTAGTTGGATCAAGGACTTCAATATCTAGTGCACTCATATTTTTCAATTTTTTTTTTTGAAAATCTGCTATTTTTCCACATGTGCAAAACAAAGACCTTCATTTTCAATGTAAAACCTATGTTTAATAAAACTAAAAAAACAAATACATAATAAAATCAAAACATATTAAAATTATATTAATTGGATAGCTCGTTATGAGGACTACCTGATTCCAGTTGGGTTCGTGAAGTCTCCTCCATTTTCATCCTCAACCCGAGCTTCGAAGGGAAAAAATTCTGGTTTTATTTTTGTGTCAGAGAGAAGGGAGGTGGGAAAAGGGGGGTTTGCTAGAACCAGGGGGGTTCTAGCAAATCCCCATGGGTTAGAGTGAACCAGGGTTCATTCGAACCCTGGTTCATTCAATATGCATTTTTCTTTTATTTTTTGGGCGGGAAATGTGGGCCCAGTAATTAATGGGTTTGCTCGAACCTTAGTTCAATCAAACCCCTTTTTGGTTCAGTTGAACTTGTAGGTTCATTCGAACCCCTAAAACCATTTTTTTTGCCATGGGATCATTTTTTCTCAGTTTTCCTTCCTCCATCAAATTGTAAACCACTATTGTGGCTTCACCCACCCATTATGAAATACTAGTCACCCTTATGCCTAATACTGCTATTGATTGCTTTCTAGGTTTTCCTTTTATCCTCAGACCTTGTTGGGTCGTAAGCATTTAATAGAGTGAATTCTAGGTCCATGGAAAAGTTTTTCACACTACATTCCATCTAGTTTGAATGTGATTGAATGAGACTAAGTGTGAGATTAGGTCTCCTCCATAGGATTTCTAGTCCACCTGCAACACCATTTGCTTCTTGGAAGTGTCCGTACTAGTTCTTGCAACACTTTAAGAAGTTCCCAGCGTCGCTTTGATATAGCTTGGTTTCCTGAACCATTATTATATCTTCCTCTATCTTTTCTAAGTGACGCTTAACTAAGCATCATTTGTCAGGGGCATTTAGGCCCCTGACATTCCATGAGGCAATCTTCATTGATGTCCAAGGGAGGTGCTAGCTCCATTGGATCTATCAGAAAACATGAGATGCTTTTCAACCCTTTCTCCACTGCTTCTTCTTCTCTCTTTTGTTTATTTATTTTTTGGCCTCTGCCCCTTTTTGCTTTCCCCATAGCTTTAGCTGCTATTTGGCTAATGCATCTTGGATCTATGATCCCCAGTTCATCAAGTTCCAATGGATCTTCCTCTTCCTCCAGATCTTCAAAGTCTGATATGTCATCTTCTGAATTTTGATAAGAACTCGTGGTCCTCAAATCCACATTTGCGATGCTTTCTTTCATTTTCAGACATACTTCTGACTATGGATTGAGGATTTCTATTTTTATATGATGCATAGAGACTTCCATAATCATCATGGAATTATTTTCGGGTAGCTTCTCACCTATCTCTATGCTTTGTGATGTATATTTAGCTTCTTCTCGAACTGCCTATGCTTGGAATTTTTCCTAGCTTTTAGGCCTCCAAACTATTTGTCTTTTTCTTTTTCTTTGGTGCTTTCTCTTTCATATTTTTCCACAATCTATTTCATTATGTTTCTTGCTTCTTCATTTGAGATAGAAATGCTTATCTTCTTCAATCTCCACTGTCTGCCTCCATCTTTCGCCTTCTACACATAGAAAGATCTCTTTTGGGATTGGTCTAATCACAACAATCTTCAATCTTGTATATAAATAGGAATATTCCTCGAATAGTTCTGCATCTACATCTATTAATGTTCCTAGTGATCACCCAATATTTTTGAAGCACCCCTCAGACCAATATTCCAAAGGTAAATTATATAGTTGAATCCACTGGATGTTCATATGGGTTCAACTGAAAAGGATTGAAATTCTGATGCCACTATTCCCCATATAGTGGATGCCCATCTAATTCCCATAATACTCCATTCAAAACTTTGTCTCTTTCTTCTTCCGATGTGAAGATAGCAATAAAAAACCCCTTTGGAAATTATTCAATTGTTTCTTGAGTTTTCCATTCTTCTTCCACCCAAGCCCTAATTTTCTTCCTATCAAATTTGGGCATAATGAATCTACAAATTACTACTAGGTTTTTGAGAATTTTTATATCTTCCTTTGCTTCTTCAGACCTATGATTTGAGGTTTAACATCCTTTCCAAAGTTTTTAATTGGTGTCTCCTTAGTTTGCTTATTGGTTGTTGTCGCAGGGTCCTCTTCCCTCCTTTTAGTCTTCATTATTAAGCCCGAATCTAGTCGTCGTTCCCTGCCTTTTTAATGGTCTAAGGTTTTGTCTTAAGGAAAGGCTCAGGAGGCTTAATTCATGGAGGGATTCACTATTGTGCACAAAATTCTTCAATGACTCCTTTGAAATTTGTAATTTGAAAAGTTTGTTTCAAAAAATCGTAACTTGATAATACTGTAATTCACATAAAATCTTGTTGAGTTTCAATATGTTCCAAATTCGCATGCAGAGAAATTCATGTTTTTAATTATAATATTATTATACTATTAATTTACAATATTAAATATATATTAATAATATACAATACTAATTATCTAATAACATAATATATAATATAGTAAAAAAAAAAATAGTATTGTAATTAAAGGATATAATCATTAACATAATATTTATACTTTTCTAGCATAAAATAAAATATGTAGTAATAAATATTAAATAATATATTTAATAAATATTTCATATTACTTAAATAATAATATATTATCACTAATACATAAGTTATTCTATATTTATGTCTCTTATTATTTATTTTTTTGCAAAGTATTGATTAAAATTCATTTCTTTAATGTTTTGTTGAAACCAACTCCTAATGATTATGAAGAAAGCACAATAATAGACAATTTAAATTTTCAATGTTTAAAGAAAATTAATTTAATATAAAATTTTATTACTTTTATTTTCGTAACATACTATTTTATTCTTACAACATAATTTTTCATAAGACATCTTTATTTTTTCACACTATTAAAATCTCTAATCATCGGTGAATTTAAAATCTATATTATATTATATCATTGCAGATTAGAACTACATATGAGAGATCTGACTATTCATATTGTCTCTTAAATTAAATAACTAACAAAATCCTACTTTATAATATGTGGTAAAATTTCTATCGTATTTGTTGAAACATTCACTTGTCTCCATGACATGCCTTTGGAACATGATCAGTTCTGCTACAACTTTTCCTTTATGTGATTGGATGAGAAAACCTATGTCACTATATCACACAAGATTTTTAAAAAATATACAAGAGTAACCATTATCTAAAAGGTTAATGTTTATGATAACTTTAACTATTAGTTAATATTGAATAATATATATTAGTTGGCTTAATATATTGAATTTATATACTTATTTTAAAATATATTATTAATTCAAAAGATTCAAATAGAATTTTATTTAAACTTTACTTCCTTGCAACCTCATGAGATCATCCTAGCGATGTACATTGAAGCTTGTGAGTTAAGAAAAATATTATTAGCATATAATAATGTAATAATACATTAATAAAATATTTTTTATATTTAGTATATCCTGTAATGTTACAAACTTGCCCTCTCATGATCTCTGCAAATCGACGGTGCATAGGAAACATTGCTAGATATACTCATTAACATAAAAATATTTATGAAATGAATCCATCGTGGAGCAAGTGGGAGTGAGCGAGAAAGGGAGCATGGGAAATTTCAAATCTAGTGAGGAGGAAGAGGGCGACCAAGATTAGGACTCAGATTCACAACCCTAGTTTGTTGCTACTGCATTCGTTTTGCTTCCTTGTTATGACAGTTGGTGCCTATTATCTTTGGTGTTGAATGAGAGGGGGTCGTGGCATAGTCTTTTGTTGTTGGCTATTGGTGAGATTGTTATTAGTGTGGTTGTAGATTGTGAAGTTCCTATCTTCTTGTTTGGCGATTCACAAAATTTGTTCCCTGCTAAGTGGGAGCTATTTTCTCTCGACGGTGGCTCCTTTAGGGGAGGTTTGGCTTCCCTAAACTTTCCCCTTTTCATCATATCTGTGGGGATGGTGCTTGTTTGTATGGAAATTATGGAAACACTTTTCTTTCTCTTTATGGGATCCCCAAAGGTGTGTTACTTGCTAGTGGTGGATCTATGGTTGCTATCTCGCTGAGTTTATTAGGTGATGGGTTGCTTCTGTTGGTTTTTTGTGTTGGGTGGTCTAGAGGCCTTTTGGTGTGTTGGGTTTTTCTCTGCCCAATTTGGTGTTTTCGGCCCTTGGTGGTTCGTGATGGTTATTTCTTGTGGGTGGATGATGTTTTGTCTCCCCTATTTTTTATTCACTATCTTTTGGGGGTTTTAGAGGTTTCCCCTTTCAGATTCTCTCTAGCCTCTCATGTTTTGACCTGGCTTATTGGTTAAACCTCTTTAAGGGATATTTCATTTCCCTTCTCTCTATTAAGGTGATATTGGTTGGGTTGTGTTTAATGAGGTTATTTTAGTCCCAAAAGTTATCGGTGCTAAACGGAATATGTGTTGCCCCTATTTTTGGTTTGGTGTTGACTAGGCTATGCTCAATGATTTTTTTGTTATCCCAATTGTTATAGGAGTTAAAGGGAGCCTCTATTGCCCTTTCCTTTGGTGTGTCTTCTCTCCTCCTGCTTCCTCAACTTTTTTTCCATTAGAGATGGAGATCCCTCCTATTGAAGTGGACCTAGTGTTGGTTGGTGTGGTTGAGGGATTACATTTGAGCGGGTTGTTAGGGAGCTTTGGTTGCCCTTTTTTTAGTTTCATTCTTATTTATCCTATTGAGGTGGAGGTTGATAATGGGAGGTCTTGGTTTGCCATTCCTATAGAGGTGGTGTTTTCTCCTATTGATGTGGAGAATTTAGTGCAAAGAAGATTGTTTTGGAACTAGGGAGCAATTGTTGCCCTACCATTTGGGATATTCTATTTCCTCCTATTGAGATGGTGGCTGAGAATAGAGATCGGATATTAGATCCATATCTTAAGATAGTGTTAATGTGTTGTGGTGGTGCTACTAGTTGGGCATGATTTTCTTTGGTAGCTTTCTTTGATTGTATAGGGTGTCAGGTCCCTATAAAACTTGGATGTATAAGGGTTTTAGTGCCCCTTCAAAACTTATCTGGTGCAGTGTGGTTTGTTTAGTGTATCTCTCATGACTGCTATTGTTTGGTTGTTGTATGTCTATTTTTCTCTTGTTAGCAACATCCATGTTGATAGGGTTTCACTTCCCTTCAAACCCTGTTTGTAAAGGGTTTCAGGTCCCTTCAAAACCTATTTTCCACACGAATCAAAAGATAACAATATTTAATTAAAATTATAATATTATTATAATTAAAAATTACAATACATAACATATAGTATTAATATATAATATTAAATATATAATATAATATATTATATATAAATAATATGGGTTTCATATGCATAATGAGTGAAAAGGATGTGAAAGCGAGCGAGCAGGCGCATGGTAGGCGTTACTGCGAAATCCACCACCATTCCTTCTCGACTATCCTTGCGTTTGCATCGAAGGCAAACAAAATAACACTTGGGGGCTCCTCCAATGGAGCAGGATAGGATGGAACAAAAGTTTTCATAGAAGATCAGTTCGGAAAAAATCAAAACCCTAGAAGATGCACGGTTCCTCAGAAGCAAAATTGGGTGCCAAGAGGGCTTGGACGCAAAGGAACTCTTGGTCAAAGCAATCCCAGATCATTCCAGAGGGATGGGAGGACAGGGAAAGAATGCCTTCAGATCTCGCCTGAGAGAACGAAAGCAGGGCCCAGGAGAGCAGAAGCCTGCAACATTTGTTATAAAATCTAAAACAATGGAGCCGGCTTGGAAATAATTGCAAAACTGTGCCTTCTTTTCCAAATGGTGTGGTGGTGGCTGCCCGGCAGGAAGAATCATGGAATGATGGCTAGGCATGTTTAGTGGCAGGGTTATTATCAGATCTCTAGAGTGTGGTTTCTTTATTGTTGTTTGCTCAGATGAGTTCGTGAAAAGAGAAATCCTTTATGGAAAGCCGCTATTATTTGAAGGAAACCCATTTTACCTCATGGACTGGGAAGCAAACTTTGATCCAAATAACCAAAATTTTAGAACGGTGCCCAGATGGATCAAACTAAGGAACCTTCCATCCGAATATTGGAACATGGATGCCCTGAGCAAGATTGGGGAGGAATGGGGCTCATTCATAGTAGTGGATGAAGACTTCCTATTGGGCAGAATAGGTGCGGAGGCTAAGATATGCATTTCCCTTGACAAGGATTTAAAATTTCTTGATAATCTAGAAATAATAACGGCGAAAGGCAAATGGATTCAGAAAGGGGAGATCATCACAGACCAACCTGGGGGAAAATGTGAGTTGGGACCGGGCTTTAAGGCGTCTTGCTCAAGATTAAGGGATGAAGATTGGAGCAATTTAAAAAACCCTAATCAGGGTCCAAAATAGGGTACTGTAAATTCGAAATCTCAGGACACAACAATTACGAAAGGGAAGCAGGTAGAATCAATACCACCAGTTGTTGTGCCTTTAGAAGACTGCCCTAAAAAGAGGAAGTTGGATACCACAGAACCCCAAGATAAACAAGATGTTCGGACAACAAATCTGTTGCCAGAAGACAATCAGGAGAAAGCAGGAAAAGGCGGGGAGCTTATTAAGCTATTGGAAGAAGCTACAGTCTTGCAAAGAGACATCAGATTGTAGTTGAAAGAAATATCGCAGGGAGAAGAATCTCCAACAGTCATGGGCCAGGATATGGTTAACTTAGAAACTGTAATCCTAGGACAGGGGCAGAACCCTATTGATTTAAGCCTTGAGGGCGAGAAGATTCTGATGCATGCGACCAAAACTCTGTTTGATCCCAACGACATGGGATGCCAGACAACGATGGAAGAATGCAAGTTAAGCTAGAATGCTGAGGTGTGTTTGGAGATAGAATTTTCAAGTGCGTCCACAAGGGAGCCAAAAGATCAAAACAAAAATGAAGTTTTAGCTTATGCCCCCAACACAGGAGCCAATAGTGAAAAGGTTGTCACACGGGAAGTGCAGAGTGAAGGAGGAGTAAAGGAGGCAAAGAAGAATGATCCTGATGTCTCAAATAAAGCTCAATGGCAGGAAAAAGTAGGAAATTACCTACAAGGGGAAGGGGTGGGCCCTGATGCCATAAACGTAAAGGTTGAGGAACATTCAAAGGTAGACTTAATTTGTGATCTCCTTGGGATCTCAAGTGGGAACAAAAGAAGCCACAATGCTGGGGCAACTTCAATTACAGCCAAGGATGACAAAAGGCTAGCTCATAGTCAAGCTCTCCTCCAAGAACTTTTGGAAGAAGGTGAGATAGAGGCCCAAGAAAATGAGCTTCTATTCACAAGGGACCAATCTGCTCTGGAGGAGCAGGCCAAGCTAGGTATCCAAAAAATCTTCTCAACCAAAATGAAACCTGATTATGGGAAGTGTTCAAGCAAGAAAGTCGAAAGGAAATCACTAAACGAGCTAAGGCTAATGGATGGTGAAGCTGAAGGGTAGCTTAAGATAACATCTCTACTAGAAGTAGGGAAGGGAGGCCCCCTTCCCAAGGAGCCATGATGCTCCTATCATGGAATGTTAGGGGCCTTAATGCCCCTAACAAAAGACGCCTGGTCAAGCAGAGGGTTGGCTTGAGCAAGGCTGAAATAGTCTTAATCGAAGAAACAAAACTGGACAAAGATGAGGTGGAAATATTTGTTAAAAGCTTCAAAAATTGGAATGTGGAGGCAGTCCAATCGGTTGGTGCTTCTAGTGGGCTGGCAATAGCTTGGAACATGGCTATGGTGAACTTTGAGGTGCTTGGGGCAGGAAGCCATTGGATTGGTGGCATCGTCAAGAGTTTGACATCCAACATGCAGTTCCTATTGATTAATGTGTACGGACCGATCTCCTGTCTCAACAAAAGAGTGCTTTGGGCTGAGCTCGATAACTTCATGGCAGTAAACACATTCCCACATCAAATTATAGGTGGTGATTTTAATGCCATCCTTAGTAGCTAGGACAAGAAAGGGGGCTCTCTCAAGTCGGGGTAGTCACAAAAGGACTTTAGTGATTGGGTCACAAGAAATAACTTTATTGAGATCGAAACTAGTGGAAAGGCTTACACCTGGAACAATAGACGTCTTGGCTTCAACAACATTATGGAGAAGCTGGACAGATTTTTCTTTGGGGGTGACTTAACGAGCTTTCCTTTCTCCATGGTCGGCTCCATTCTTCCTTGTTCTAGGTCAGATCATTATCCCATCAGACTTAACCTCTTCAGCGATGTGCAACCAACAAGGTCTCCTTTTAAATTTGAGAAGATGTGGACCAAGGATGAGAACTTTATGAGCTTGATACAATCTTGGTGGAAAGAAGAGCAGTTTGAAGGGTCAAAGTTGTTTTGCTTTGTCTCAAAGTTAAAACATGTAAAGAGAAGATTGCTGATTTGGAATAAGGAACACTTCAAGAATATCTTTCAAACCAAAACCAGAATTGAGGAAGAGTTGAGTGTTCTCAACGAGGAAGTTATCAAAAATGGCATGACTCAGGAAAGCTTTCTTAAAGAGAAAGACTTGTTGGCGGACTATGAAGACATGTTATCAAAAGAAGAAGTATTCTGGAAGCAAAAATCCTTAGAAAATTGGATTGGTGAAGGGGATAGGAACACAAAATACTTCCACAGCATCACAAAGCAGCGAAGTGCCTTAAACAAAATTTCAAGTTTGGTGAAAGCTAATGGCCAGCGTATCGAGCACCCCAAGGAAATCAGGGAAGAGATAGTAAACTTTTATCAGGCTCTATTAAACAACTGGGAGGGCTCAAACCTCACGGCCCAACAAAATCTTCTGCAACATATTCCCCACATTATTAGTGAAGAGCAGAATAAGGCCCTCAATGCGAGAATCTCCCAAGTAGAAGTTGAATCAGCTCTTAAGCAACTCCACCCGAATAAGGCTCCAGGACCAGATGGCTTCCTTGCTATTTTTTATCAAAAGTGCTGGCCAATCTTTGGTTCTGAATTAGCAGAAGCCCTTGAAGCAGCCAGAAATTCTGGGAGGTTACTCAGAGAAGTGAACAACAATTTCATCGTTCTTATTCCCAAAAAGGAGAAGGCCACGAAACTGGAGGACTTAGGCCAATTTCCCTCTACAGTACCCTCTACAATATTTTGTCTAAGGTACTAGCAAATAGACTTAAAAATTTGTTACCGAGCATCATCTCAGAAGAACAAACTGGTTTCATCTCCGGGAGATCAATCCTAGACGGTATCATCATAGCCCAAGAAATTATTCATACTTTGCATAATTCACATGAGGCAGGAATGTTGATCAAACTGGATGTCCAGAAAGCCTATGACAAGGTAGATTGGCATTTTCTGTGCAAGATCTTGGCTGCCTTTGGTTTTAATAGACAATGGATCAATTGGATTTTTGAGTGCATTTTGGGTCCTAGGTTCTCCATCTTGATAAACGGCTCACCAGAAGGTTTTTTTGCTGCTTCAAGAGGGCTGAGGCAGGGAGACCCAATCTCCCCTTTCTTATACATTTTAATGGCAGAAGCACTAGGAAGGGCCCTCAAGAGCATCCACTCTACCGGGAGTCTAGATGGTTTAACAGTCGCAAGAAACATTTGTGTCACTCACCAACAGTTTGCCGACGACACCATGCTCTTTGGAGCCGCCAAGAAGAAAGAAGCCTGCCAATTTCTAAAAGTGCTCTCATTGTACGCCAAGGCCTTGGGTCAAGAAATCAACCAAGCTAAATCAGAGGTATTCTTCCTTTCGACCCCCCCAAGAGTAGAAATGGAAATATTGAACATCTTGAAGTTCAAAAAAGGAACTCTGCCTTGTTCCTATCTTGGTCTGCCTATTGATAAAGGGCTGAGAAACTCCAAATTATGGGACCCCTTGAGTGTTAGGATGGACAAAAGAATGAATTCTTGGAAAGGTCGTTGGCTCTCCTAGGCTGGGAGGTTAGTGATGTTGAAAACAATTATCTCCTCTTTGCCCATTTACTTGTTATCTTACCTTGCCCTTACAGCTGGCGCCAACTCGAATATTATTCAAAAGATGAGAAGATTCTTTTTGCAAGGATTGGCTGAAAAGGACATAGTGGCTCTCATCTCTTGGGAAAAGATATGCAAACTCAAAGAACATGGTGGGGTTGGTCTGAGGGATCAAAGCTGGCAAAATAAAGCACTGGGCGCTAAATTGGTGTGGAGAATGCTTCATGAACCAAAACTTAAGTGGGCTAGGATTTTGCAATCAAAGTACCTTAACACCAATGATCCAACTGAGATTGTCAAGATTGTTAATCCTCCTAAGGGATTGCGGGTGTGGAATTTTATGCTGAGTTGCAGACTTGTTATTTCTGATCATGTGTCTTGGGATATCTACGGTGGGGAAACAACTTTGTTTTGGGAGGATTCCTGGGGAGGTTACCCAAGCATTGACAGCAAAATTAAAATAGAGTAGACCAAGTCCTACCTTAAACAACACTGGGGTAGCACGATAAGGGATTATGTGGTATTCTTCTAGAATAATCCATCCCTTGGCTGGAAATGGAAAGATATGTTAGAGTTACAGCTGCCAAGGGAAGACGTTGCCCTGTTAACAGAGGTTATTAATCAGAGAAAGCTAGTCTTCAGAAGTGGGGTAGACAAGCTTATTTGGGCAAGATCAAAGAATGGCCTCTATAATGCCAAGGACAGGTATAACATCATTGCTGGTTTGGAAAATGCAGCTAAGTCTGACATCCCTTATCATTTATTTTGGAACAAACATTGCGTACCCAAAGCTGGAGTCTTTGCTTGGGTTGCCACTCAGAAGAAAATCTTGACTGCATAAAGGTTTAAAAAGCTGGGTTACGAGGGACCATTGTGATGTGTGCTTTGCAAACAAGATGAAGAGAGTGTTGACCATTTGCTGCTCGGATGCTCCTACTCTCAACAGTGCTGGAGGTGGTTGTGTGCAAAATTGGGGTGGATAACGACACTCCCAAATGACATTATGAGCCTCTTCAAGAGTTGGCCAAACAAACCATCGTCTGGCCTCGTTAGTAGTATTTGGAGCATCTATCCCTCCCTTCTTATCTGGGAGATCTGGAAGGAACGGAATAGGCGGATCTTTGACGACAAGGTATTGGAAATTGATTCCTTTTTAAACAAGGTGGAGGCAGCAATAGTGGAAGTAGTGAACAATAGGATATGTACCTGTTCAACCCAGACGAACAAATTCACAGAGTGGGATGGGAAGATGCGGTTTAGGTGGCATGGGCTTCACATCCCTCCTCACATCGGGAAAGGAGGGAAAGCCTCCCTCAATGACCGTAGAGAGGCAAAATGGCAACGTCCCTCCAAGGGCTGGTTTGAGTTGAACTTTGATGGGGCATCGAGGGGAAATCCTAGGCCCTCGGGTGCCGGGTGTGTTATCAAAATGTGGAACGATGACTTCATTGGTAGATTGGCCATTCCTCTAGATGAAGATACCAACAATGTTGCAGAATTTACTGCTCTAATCCATGGGCTTTTACTATGTAGGGATCTTGAGTTGGAAAATCTGGAGATCAAGGGTGATTCTACACTAGTAGTTAACACCATAAGAATCGGGACAATCCCTAATTGGAAATTGAAAGCAATGTTGGAGAGGATGTTGGAGTTGTTGAAATATTTTGAGGCTTACATAATAAATCATACCTTCAGAGAAGCCAATAGTGAAGTAGATGGATTGGCGAACTGGGCTGTGGATGGGAATGTTTTTGGTTCTATTGGACCTAGGTAGTTTGTGCTGGGGGGGCGATGCTAATGGTGATTGCTGTATTCTAGCCTCCCTCTTGATTCGATTGCATCTGTTCAGGTGATGCTAAAGCTGAACGAGGTCTTCTTGTCCCCCTTTCAGTGCGACTTCTCTGTTCTAAGTTCATGGGTCCAGTACGCTAATAATGCCTTTCTTTGCACTGCTGCTGGAAACATAATATTCAGAGAAGGTTTGAGTAGCGGGGTGTCTTCAAGTTGGGCGTACATTCTTTGAGTAGAACAAGTTTATGTGGAAGCACATTTTTGTCTTCACCCATATTCAGTGTAGAAACTTGGCCTTTGAGGCACTGGTGGTTCAGACATTCAAGAAGGCTGAGATTTGGCAATGATTCAAAGAACATTGCTTGGCCTTTTGATGTCCATCTGTAAACTTTTTATTTTAATATTATATCTCTTCGCAGCTCTGCTGCGTGTTATCTATCAAAAAAAAAATATATTAAATATAAATATTATATAATATAATATATTAAATATAAATATTATATAATATAATATATAAAATATAATATTCTAATTGTGGAGTTCTATAATGATTAACATAATATTTATACATTTCTAGGATATGATATAATATATAAAAATTATATATGAATCCCTTCAACCAGAAACCTACCTTAGAAACCTCACATCTTCACATTTGAAATGAAACATATTTCGTTTAACCTTAAAAAACTCTATCTTCTAATTCATTGAAAGGTACACATATCAATTTGGATCTTAAGAAATTTGCATTAATTCTTCGTTATTATTATATGTCCTTAAATACATTATTAAATGTACCAAATAACCTTCTACTAATATAGAAAATATTTAAACCTCCAATATTTTATTACTTGAAAAGAACTCACTAGTACATAATACATTTAAACAACCAATATTTTATTATTTGACAAGTATTTTCCTTTCTTTAAAGACATAAAGGCCCCACAAATGACTCAAACCTCTCCAGCCAATCAGATCACCAATAATTAGTTTTAAAATATCTTTTATTAAAAAATTCACATCTTAATAGTTGAAAACATTCAAAAACATATATATTTGTCTCACACTAAAAAATTCTTGCATTTCATTTGTTAATAGGTACATAGACTATTTGTCATGTTAAGCGATAGTTCCTACCTGACCTGATAAGTACTAATATTCTTCTACTTAGTTTTCAAATTCTTTTTACTATATAATATATATATATATAATGACCAAACTTTTCAATAATCTTGTTTACATACATGTTTAATGTATAAAAGTTTATGTACTATTTAAAAAAATGTCTCAAAGATATGTCATTTCATGGAATGTGAAGATTGTAATACCCCGCCTCGTAACCCTAGAGGAAGTTGCAACTACGAAAGTGTACAATTTTTTTTTAAAGTGCAATATTAACATGAGAAATGCACTACACTATCGCAACATCCTCTAAGGCACACGATTAAGGTTACATCTAAATCCCATAACATATACATTACTCACATATAGCATTTAATTAATTACTAAACATGAAATAAAATACATACATTTTAAGCATTAAAAATTATATCACATAGAATAGATATACATCAAGATCCAAATGTTACATTTATTTTTAGATAAGGTTTACAATACTCATTCCCAGAATGAGGAAGATCTTACATAAGAGTTACAAATTACATGTGACCTCCTCAAATACAATTGAGGAGTAAATTAAATACAAATGTCAACTGAAAAATACATCAAAGGAAAGGAATATATCCACTAGTACCACCACAAGCTCTCCAATTGGAAGACCTCACCATCATGTACAAAAGATAAGGGACCCAATGATGTAAGGTGCACGTTCCGCCCAACCAAGTGGTACCTGAAGGCCCACCCCCTGTGCTAGGATATAGTAACAAGGTTTCCTAGACAAGACCGTCTACCACTAGACACAGGCTAACACATAACTAAACTTAACATCTACCAGTACAACACTAACTCAAAGGGTATAATGCTACCAGTTTTAAATAATAAGATACAACAGTGAACCAACCATACTACTGACATAGGAGTGTCACCACAAAGTTGTATGGGTTACCCTGGCAGATCTTCCCAGACCCCAACCCCCATCAAGAATCACTCTCCTACTGTTAACAAATGGAACAAATCCACAACCAAAGGCAACTAGAGCACACTACGGATATTCAATCCCCATCCAAGAATAAATGACATCATATCCCCGTTTGTGGAAACCAGGTAATTACTGAAAATGACAAACACACTAACCAAGGGTAACAAAATGGGTTGACATTAAAATAATTCACAATCCCCAAGTCTATAGCACAACTGGAAGACTTATAACACATCTAATCTAATTCCCCAAAAAGTGAACAGAGGATATTACATGCAAAAGCAATAATACAGGAAATAAACTACTGCTCAAATATATTAAATCCAATTTCCCCTGCAATAAATTTACAGTAAAGAAATTTCCCAACTAAATAAATTAAATTAAAGCCCTTAACAACCAAAGAAGGAAATTCTAACTTCTCTGTAACTTCAATTCCCTCAATTACTTTTAATAGAATAATAATTTTTACTTCAAGATTATATCTACCAATTCTTCTATTTGTGCATATATGCATGCACCAATTCTTAAATAAAATAATTAAAAATATATATTTAAATGTATACACATTGAATATATACATAACCACATATATATAGTTATGTATATACATTATATATATTAAATCACTTAACAAAAATATATTTTTCTTTTAAAAACTAGATTAATCATATATTTAATATATATATTATATATACATATATACATATATACATACACACACACACACATATATATATAATATATATTCTAAAACTAAAATCTTATAAATAAATTCGAGAAAAACATAATCGAAGGCTTTCATTTTAATTTTCGGCGGACGAAATTAAATAAATGGCAGAATAATCTTTTTTAAGTATGATGCAATAGCGACATCACAAGGCAGTCGACGGTTATAAAGGGGTAGCCGGCTATGTTACCACGGTCGGCTCCCATTGGTGGGGGCACTAGCTGCTTCCACAGCCGACTCCCCTTCCATGGGAGTTGGCTGGGCAACCGTCGGCTCCCTTAAAGTTTTGCAATAAAAAAAAATTCATTCCTTAATTTTTCTTAAGAAATATAAACAATGAATAAAGAATTCACTCTGCCGTACAGTCAGCCTTAAAGGATTTTCAAACAACAATTTTTCAATAATGCTTTCTATATATAAATTTATATATGTATTTTGTGTATATATATATATGTATACATATACATGTGGTAATATATATATATATATAAAGAATTTACAACAATAGTTTAACTGGGGAATTTTTTTTCCAAAATGCATCCTATAGGAAATTTTTCCAAAAACATCCGAAAAGCCAACTTACAGAGAAATTTTCTTCTACAGATGAATTTTCTCAAATAAAAACACAGAGGATACTTTTAAATTTGGCTAGACAATGAATTTTAAGAGAAAGAACAATAAAATTCTTACATATAATATAAAAAGAATTTTCCCGAGAAGCTTTAATCCTATATAAAAAAATTCTACAGAAAACTAAATTTTCCTCCCAATTCCCAGATCTCTAATATTTTCCTTTCTGGGTTCTTCTTGAATACAATAATCCTAGTTTACAATTTGCAATAGTTTTCATAGGGGATTTCATCTCTACAGAGGAGGATTTTATTCTACAGAGGATTTCATTTTCACAGAGAATTTCACATACGACATTAACAATTTTTAAACAAAACCCAAAGCTTTGAAACTTGCACAGACAATCTTTTCCAAAGAGTAATCTAAACTAAGAAGCTCTTTTCCAATATAAAACTAACTAGAATTAAAAGAAGAACCTGTAATCCAACGCCTGTGAAGATGTAAATTGAAGTAACACCTCCTCCATAGATCCAAGTATTTTCTCCCAGATAAACGAAAGCTTCCTCCATAACAATAAAAATTCTCGAACACAAAAACTTTTCCCGAGAGTATTTTTTCCAAAAATTCCAACAACATGCAATCAAAAAAAAAAAACTCCCTTCTCCAAACCTCTTTCCCCACCCAATATCCTCTATCCTTCTTCCGTGAAGAAGCTTCTCAGTTCTTCCCATCAAAGCCACAAATTTCTCCCCGTGAATAAATTTACCAACAAACCTCATAAATTTTTCCAACACATGTTGAAAACCCAAAATATCTTTTACAACCAAATTGCACAAAATCCTCCAAATATTTTAAGAATTAAAAACATTTAATAATTTTAAAATATTTAACATTTCTAATTTAAATTAATTCAAATAGTTTAATTAATTAGTAAATAATATAATCATAAGATTAGACTATTTACCAATTAAATTAAATTAATTAATTAACATCTTCTAATCATTAAAAGCAGATTAATTTAATAATCATCTTAAATATTTAAATCCATTAAATTACCTTTTACAAACTTTGCAACATAATAATTTCAAAGCAAAATTAAACAACATTTAACAAACAAAACCAACTAGACCCAATGACACACTATGCCCAGGGTAATGGCTTGACACAAGAATCCTAGCTACTATCTCCCAATCAAAATTACTGTTGGGCAATGGACACACTCAAACCTATGAAGCCAGGTGGAGTCGATGTCCAGTAATTGCAAACTTGTAAACAAGGTATATATAGAACATGCATATATACATCATAATAGAACACACCACGAAGAGAGAATCATAGAATCGCAAGGCGCTCACAAGCGAGTGGTGCAATTTCATCCCCTTCACTAATATAATATCATAAAATTGATGATTCAACATCAATAATTTACTCATGTGCATATAAAAATATTAATTCAAATAACCATTATGCTAACCAAAACATGTCATAATGATAACATCAAAATAAGGTACCATCATATCATAATATAAAATCCATATCGCTCTAAAGTTAGCGATAAAAAATAACAAGCATCATAGTCTAAACACAAGAGAAAAATGAAGGGGTGTTACATTCTCCCCCTAGGGTCAGGCTTACTCCTGGAAGCCTGCAAATACCCCTAGTACAAACTCCATATAATCACACATAAAAAAACAACAGTAACCAGAGTCATAATCCTCCAAGCCAAATAAATTGCCAATCCCAACAACCAACATGGTGAAACAACCACAAAAAAAGTTTCAAAAACACATAGCCTAACATAACAAGTGTCAATGGAGAGAAAACAACACTGAAGGCACTTCCTCAGCCTCTTGTATCACAGGATTTCCACGAGCACCTGAAACAGTTGTCTGATCGCTACCAATAATCTCCACATCTATTCTCTGATGCTCTGTCTGATGATGATCAATCACTGCACTCGTCCCATGAGTCCTTCCTACGTCATTCCTTGCTTTCTTTATAGCCATCATCCTCTGAATAAGATCAGGTGAATTCCTCTGAGGACACTGTCTAGCTATGTGGCCCTATTGGCTGCAAGTGTAACATCCTGTACCTCTACCCGTTGTAGCTTGTGCACTCTGTTCCAGCCGCTCCTGATGGTTGCGCTTATTACGCCACCAGTTTTGATTCTATCTAGATTGAGAACCATTACCACCATGATCAGGTTGTGAAACCTTACACTTAGACCCCGAGTCTCTGGTCTAGGGCTTAGCTGGGTAATAAAGTCCTCAAGCAAAGAACATAATTGAGGAACCAGGTGCTCCACACAACTCTTCTCGTGGGGACTAAGAAAAGAAGAGTTCAGATGATCGACTCCATGACCACCTCTCCTAGGCATCCTATAAACACTACCCAAGAAAGGAGTCACATCCAAAAGGCGAAATTAAAATACAATAACTCATAAATCAAGCATCATATCCATGATTTAACATACATTCTACACATTCACACCAATACACATCACCGAAATTCACAACACAAGGCCACACATGGGTCCATTTGGACATCGAAAAACAACATACTAATCCATGATACAAAATCCATGAACCAAGAGCCAATATCCATCTCACAAAAACCAAACATCACAAACAGTGGCTTGATGGTGTTAGGCCACACCTAAGGTGAGACCATCCAAACAAGACCACAATGACCTGTCTCTTGTTGTATAAGGTGATTAGCCTCCAAGAGATAGTCATCACACATAGGTGGGTATTGGTTCCTAGCTGAGTAACAACCTCACATACCCCCATCCTTAATGTTCCTCGTGTCTCCTTCCTCGTATACACTCACCAAGTCTACCTCATACCTCCTTGGAGAGGATTCACATTACGACAAAATATCGACATTGAAAACATTAAAAATAAACTAGTTTAGCCACCAAATTCATAAAGAAGAGCAAATTAAGATTCAATTTCAACAATAAGGAAATAAATACACGTAATTTCAACACTAAATCAAATATAACCATGAGGGTTATAAGAAAATAATATCACAAGATGTGGCTAAAATATCACAATCAAATATAAACAAGGTGTTGGCCTTCACAATTAACTAAAAATCATCAATAATCATAAAGAAAGTTCACAATATTTAAAATTACACTGTACAACACTGTGACACTAAATACTAGCCACCAAATGAGGAAGGAGGAAACAACGTCTAGCTATAGTAATAGCCCTCATGTGGTGCGGAGTGAGCATGCCATCCACATGACCCAGAGTGTACTCCATGACTATCATGTCATCACTCGACATGGTCATACACCTGCCGAAAAAGGCACGCATTGGTCGTATGGCACATGGTAGTGTGTCTGTGGGTCCACAGAAGTAGGCACACGCATAACACACCCCACATCGCGATACCTCATGGAAAAGGCACACACAAGTACTCACCGTAGCAAGAGGTATACATGGCTAGGATCTACTCATAGGCTATCTGACCAACATTGTCGAAACAACGATGAGTATCCCTCTACAAGTGTTCGAGGCCCCATAATGCTCATCACACAAGTAGGCTATCATATCACAATCTCATAATGCGCCTTCACATGTCTATGCACGTGGCATTGTTTAACACGACATCATCACCATCACTATGTCAGAACATCAGTGGGGTGTGGTATCATATCTATTGCATCATGTCGGAACATTTGCAAATACACTAAATATATAATGCAAAAATGATAATATCGATATGGGGTTACCTAAGCTTCACCTCTCATACAGATGAGGTTAACTCAATAATGCCAGATCAACGTCTCTACGAACAACCAACCATATACTAACTAACCTATGCTGCTGTACTCAAATCTGTGGAGATTGAGCTATCACTTATGGATCAAGTATCCTGGTCCATCATAAGGGAAAGTAGTGGGTACGTTTCCTCAGAATTTGTTTGAGCTGAGATTGCTCTGCATCGCAATATGCATACGCTGCACACTCCACCCAAGGAACTTTGTGGCTACTACTATCCCTTCACGGATCGAGGGGCTAGAGAACCAAAAGAAAAAGAATCTATGAAACTGACTTTTGGTTACTCTTATATATAAGTTTCAACCACACATGGGTTGGCCCTCAATAAGGTAACAAACATGCAAACACACATTTTGGTATGGTAAATACCATATCAAAATGCAACTTTTTTTTTCCATGGATGGGTACCCAGTATCACCATCCCATGGATACACAAATCAAGTACGGGGTATTCACAACATTCAACCAATGCACAGTTATTGGTTTCTCACATTTACAGAGGGGTGTACAATTACATACATAATTACATAAGAACATCTACTTCCATAACCCATGTGATACATATCACTATTTTCCATGCATAATTTTTATCAGTTTATTTTCAGTCTACTCTTTTCCACGAAGTACATCATGCTAAATGTCAAAGCCATGAGCACGTGATCACTTAACAACTCCACAAACAGATTCACAAGGACAACATAGTGGACTCAAATGTACCCAGAGTACCCAGTGTATGAACCTGGGGCTCTGATAGAATATGAAATGCCCCACCTCATAACCCTAGAGGAAGTTGCAACAACTACGAAAGCATACAATTTTTTTTTTTAAAGTGCAATATTAACATGAGAAATGCACTACACTATTACAACATCCTCTAAGGCACGTGACTAAGGTTACATCTAAATCCCATAACATATACATTACTCACATATAGCATTTAATTAATTACTAAACATGAAATAAAGTACATACATTTTAAGCATTAAAAATTGCATCACATAGAATAGATATACATCAAGATCCAAATATTACATTAATTTTTAGATAAGGTTTACAATACTCATTCCCAGAATGAGGAAGATCTTACATAAGAGTTACAAATTATATGTGACCTCCTCGAATACAATTAAGGAGTAAATTAAATACAAATATCAACTGAAAAATACATCAAAGGAAAGGAACGTATCCACTAGTACCACCACGAGCTCTCCAACTGGAAGACCTCGCCATCACATACAAAAGAAAGGGGACCCAACGGAGTAAGGTGCACGTTCAACCCAACCAAGTGGTACTTGAAGGTCCACCCCCCATGCTAGGAGACAGTAACAAGGTTTCCTAGATATGACCATCTACCACTAGACATAGGCTAACACATAACTGAACTTAACATCTACCAGTACAACACTAACTCAAAGGGTACAATGCTACCAATGTTAAATAATAAGATACAACAGTGAACCAACCATACTGCTGACATAGGACGAGTGTCACTGCAAAGTTGTATGGGTTACCTCGGCAGATCTTCCCAGACCCCGACCCCCATCAAGAATCACTCTCCTACTGTCAATACATGGAACAAATCCACAACCAAAGGCAACTAGAGCACACTACAGATATTCAATCCCTATCCAAGAATAAATGACATCACATCCCCGTTCGTCGAAATCGGCTAATCACTGACAATGACAAATGCACTAACCAAGGGTAACAAAATGGATTGACATTAAAATAATTCACAACCCCAAATCTATAACACAACTGGAAGACTTATAACACATCTAATCCAATTCCCCAAAAAGTGAATAGAGGAAATTACATGCAAAGGAAATAATATAGGAAATAAATTACTATTCGGATATATTAAATCCAATTTCCCCTTCAATAAATTTACAGTAAAGAAATTGCCCAACTAAATAAATAAAATAAAATAAAATAATATTAAAACCCTTAACAATGAGAGAAGGAAATTCTAACTTCTTTGTAACTTCAATTCCCTTGATTACTTTTAATAGAATAATAATTTTTACTTCAAGATTATATCTACCAATTCTTCTATTTGTGCATATATGCATGCACCAATTTTTAAATAAAATCATTAAAAATATATATTTGAATGTATACACATTGAATATATACACAACCATAGTTATGTATATACCTATGTATATACATTATATATATATTAAAATCACTTAACAAAAATACCTTTTTCTTTTAAAAACCAGATTAATCATATATATAATACGTATACATATACATATACATATACATATATTCTAAAACTAAAATCTTATAAATAAATCCAAGAAAAACATAATCGAAGGCTTGCATTTTAATTTCCAGTGGACAAAATTAAATAAATGGCGGAAGAATCTTTTTTAAGTTTGATGCAATAGCTACATCACAAGGTAGCCGATAGTTGTAAAGGGGCAGCCGATTGTGTAACCACAACCGAATCCCATTGGTGGGGGCGCCGACTGCTTCCACAACCGACTCCCCTTCCATGGGAGTCAGCTGGGCAGCCGTCGACTCCCTTAAACTTTTACAATAAAATAAAATTCATTCCTTCATTTTTCTTAAGAAATATAACAACGAATAAAAAATTCGCTCTATCGTATAGTCAACCTTAAAGGATTTTTAAACAACAATTTTTCAATAATGCTTTATATATATATTTTGTGTATATATATGTATATATATGTATATATGTATATATATGTATATATGTGGTAGTATATATATATATATATATATATATATAAATAATTTACAACAATAGTTTAACTGGGGAATTTTTTTTCCAAAATGCATTCTACTGGAAATTTTTCCAAAAACATCTGAAAAGCCAACTTACAGAGAAATTTTCTTCTACAGATGAATTTTCTCAAATAAAAACACAGAGGATACTTTTAAATTTGGCTAGACAATGAATTTTAAGAGAAAGAACAATAAAATTCTTACATATAATATAAAAAGAATTTTCCCGAGAAGCTTTAATCCTATATAAAAAAATTCTACAAAAACTAAATTTTCCTCCCAATTCCCAGATCTCTAATATTTTCCTTTCTGGGTTCTTCTTGAATACAATAATCCTACTTTACAATTTGCAATAGTTTTCACAGGGAATTTCATCTCTACAGATGATTTCATTCTGCAAAGAAGGATTTTATTCTATAGAGGATATTTTATTCTACAGAGGATTTCATTTTCATAGAGAATTTCACATACGACATTAACAATTTTCAAACAAAACCCAAAGCTTTAAAACTTGCACAGGCAATCTTTTTCAGAGAGTAATCTAAACTAAGAAGCTTTTCCAATATAAAACTAACTAGAATTAAAAGAGGAACCTGTAATCCAATGCCTGTGAAGATGTAAATTGAAGTAGCGCCTCCTCCACAAATCCAAGTATTTTCTCTCAGATAAACTAAAGTTTCCTCCAGAACAATAAAAATTCCCGAACACAAAAACTTTTCCTGAGAGTAATTTTTCCAAAAATTCCAACAACATGCAATCAAAAAAAAAAAAATCTCCCTTCTCCAAACCTCTTTGCCCCCACCCAATATCCTCTATCCTTCTTCCGTGAAGAAGCTTCTCACTTCTTCCCATTACAACGACAAATTTCTCCCCGTGAATAAATTTACCAACAAACCTCGTAAAATTTTCCAACACATGTTGAAAACCCAAAATATCTTTTACAACCAAATTGCACAAAATCCTCCAAATATTTTAAGAATTAAAAACATTTAATAATTCTAACATATTTAACATTTCTAATTTAAATTAATTCAACTAATTTAATTAATTAGTAAATAATATAATAATAAGATTAGACTATTTACCAATTAAATTAAATTAATTAATTAATTAATTAATTAACATCTTCTAATCATTAAAACCAGATTAATTTAATAATCATCTTAAATATTTAAATCCATTAAATTACCTTTTACAAAATTTGCAACATAATAATTTCAAAGCAAAATTAAACAACATTTAACAAACAAAACCAACTGGACCCGATGACACACTATGCCCAGGGTAATGGCTTGACACAAGAATCCTAGCTACTATCTTCCAATCGATATTACCATTGGGCAATGGACACACTCAAACCTATGAAGCCAAGTGGAGTCAATGTCCTGTACCTGCAAACCTGTAAACAAGGTATATATAGAACATGCATATATACATCATAACAAAGCACACCATGAGAGAAAATTGCGGAATCATAGGGCGCTCACAAGCAAGTTGTACAATTTCGTCCCCTTCACCAATACAATATCACAAAACTGACGATTCAACATCAATAATTTTCTCATGTGCATATAACAATATTAATTCAAATAACCATTAAATGCTAATCAAAACATGTCATAATGATAACATCAAAATAAGGTACCATCACATCATAATATAAAATCCATATCGCTCTAAAGTTAGCGATAAAAAATAACAAGCATCATAGTCTAAACACAAGAGAAAAATGGAGGGGTGTTACAAAAATTGTTTGTGAAGTACAAATAGAGTAGGATTTAATGAGATTTCGAAAGTGAAGAATAAAATCAATAAATAACAAATATGAGTGGTAGGTGTTAAGTCAAACTCCTCGATTTCTTGACATCATCATCCCTTCTCTATGCACAAATGGGAGCTTTGGACGAGGGTAAGAGCATCCATTAAAGTATATAGGATAGAGGAGGTTATGTGAGATGGTATGGTAGGCATGCAATAAAAAGTGGAGGCATGTACCTTATTTTAATATTCGTATTTTACACCATTTCTACATTTTTATCATTATATTTATTATTATTTATTTATATTTTACATTTATGAATCAACCTAAATTTAAAAAAAATATAATTTTAACCATTCTAGATTAGATTAAAAAATGTAAATATTTACATGCACACTCATACATATAAGTAATCTAACTATAATAGTTTCCTATGTGATGTCTAGATACTTTATTAAAAAATCTTCCTTGATATTTAGTTAAACACATAGAATAATAAAATTGAGAAGGCTGGTTGTGACAAATCAACTCTCCTCCTTTATACAATAATGATTGTACACTCTATTTTGGAATAGGTTGTACCCTATTGTATGATCCAAAAATATTAATGTACTCCTTCCTTTCTATAGTGTATGTATAGATTGCGAAATAAAATTCATTTCTTCACACACAATACCTTTTTATAGAGTGTTAATGACTTGTTTTATTTCTAGGATTGATGAACTACACTAGTTTTTGTTTTTTTCATATGATGAATCTCTCTTTTTGTTAGTGAATTTCTAGAAAGCTCACATAATGTCTTCAAGAACTTGAGCAATGTTTTGAAACCATTTGTTTATGAGAAAAAGCTTCCCTTGTCTATGTGATAAGGGAATAATTTTAATAATTGAAGAAAATGAGTATACACAAGTGTCTTCTCTTTGAAACTTTCTCAAGAAAAGACCCCACATATAAAGTTGAGATGTTTAGAAATTCAACCATCCTGATTAGTTGTATATGAAAGAGATAATTAACTATTGAAAAACTAGTTACTAAGGATCTATAAGAGAGGGGGTGTCTCAAGGAGAAGCATGCCCTTTCACAATTTTTTAAGAAAAACCTAACGTGCATTTTTTCTAGTACATAAGTGACCCTATAAAAGTTGCTTTGTTCTTAATCATTAAAACAATAAATTAAATGTGTATTAGACTCTAGAGCACTCATGGTTTGAGGAAGAAGAAAATTATCTATATCTATACTTCCTAATTTGTCACGTCCAGGATACACAATTAATTTTCCATCAAATTTATTTGCATATCCACTATTGACACCTATTGGACTTCCCCATCCAAAATCATTATCGTATAGGGAAAATCGATGAGAATTTCCCACCAGAATAGAATTATTGCCAATAAAATCATTCAAATTCAGCTCAAATTTGAGCATCTTGGTGTGTTGCTATGCCACGATGCAACATTAGGGCTATTAAAGCTCTATTACCACCCAAAAGATATTTTTTTGTGATGGTTGCCCCAACTCCCTGGAGAGCATTGCCGAAGGATGAGTAAGGCAATGAAGGGACCATTTTAGGTTGATAATTCATCGAAAAAAGAAACCTAGTTTCTTCATTAGGGAAACTCCTCGAGCTCATGTGATTCCTTGTCATATATTTGCACACAATACTTGAAAGGAGGAGATGTAGATGGATTTTTCTTTATATACCTCATTGGCTTCTTTCTTTAGTCGAGATATGGTTTGCCCAATGAAATGAAATATTTTTTCACTTAATGGTGGTGGGGTAAAATGATCAAACCTTTGTTTTCTTGTGTTGTTAAGTTGACCTTTATGGGAGAAGTTGTAGTGAAACAACGTGTGTGTAGTGGAAGGAGAGGAATGCTTGAAGGTTCACGACATAGTTGATCCCAAGAATTAATGAAATGCCAAAATGAAGATCCATCAACAACTGAGTGGTTGACTGTGAATGCCAATACAATCCCATCTATCAACTTCGTCACCTGATAAAAAAACATTATATTAATTTTTCTTTTTTCAATAAAACCATTATATCAATTCTCAAAAGAACAAGAAATTTTAAATAATATGTTATGTATGTCCAAAAAATTATATAGTACTAATCAACTCAAATAAAGACTTCACCTATATTCAAAAAAGTGTCTTTTATATATTATGTCAACCTTCCACCTAAAAAAGATTAGATTTCACTGCCAAATAGTATACAAGTCATTTTATATTTGCTTTTAACTCTTCCATCAATTAATTAATAACTCTTCAAAACAAAAAAACTTTAAATTATTGGTATATAAAAACCAATTTAATTTCATCAAATATTTTGTATTACATTTGTATCACAACTTTAAATTATCATCAAAATTTCAATAATCCTAAAGACGCTTGATGTCACACAGAGTCATGTTGTAGACACCTATACGGTGTTGAGTTTGAATTGATAAAATTAAATACAATTTTTTCTTGAGAAGTTGTCCATTTCATTCCTTAAAGATATTAAATAAGATAAAATAAGGGCTAAATTACCTGAACCACTAACAATGGTAGAAAGTGGTCATCTATGCTAAAAGCACCATTGTAAGGAAAGAACTGATGAGGAATGTTGCCCATCATGACTTGTGCGAGGCAAAGATCCGACGCAGATGCTTCTATTAACTTTTAGATTTCTTCTAGAATGATCTAGACAGTATTATATATTTATATAATAATTATATATCATATTATATTTGTATTTAGTAATTTTAAATAGAATATAATATATAAAAATAAAATAAATATATATTTTATACAATAAAAATATATAATTAATTATACGTATAAAAAATATTCAACGTATATTATAATATAATATTATATTAAAAATAAATTTAGTAATTTATATTATATAAAATATCTTGTGTAGTGCATGATATAGATCTATCATGTGGATGGAGATGTATCATAATATTCCAATATTTTCATTTAAAATGAATATAAGGTATCATTTAAAATGAATATAAGGTAAAATAATAATTTCAATCAAATATGTGGAAGTAAATGCAATTGAAGGTATAATAATGATAACTAAATGACAATGTACATGGAAAATAATGTAAGTAGGAATGAAATGGATGTGAATAATAATTGGATGATAAGATAAGATTAATACAAAACTGTGTCACTTATCAATATGCTATTAGTCCCTACCTATGATAGGGATACCATAGCACTCATACAAATAACAATTAACATTTAATAGACAAAACACATTATTGTAATTTTATTCTTTCAAATTTTCAGAAATCATCTTCTACTATGATATTGTGAGAAATAAAAATAATAGTTATTTTTCTCATATGTTATTGACTTATATTGAATGAAAAGATAATTTGTCTTATTATGAACTATTTTACACTAAATTTCAACTTATTATTTTCATAGGATTAACAAATTCTATTTATTGTTCCTTATGCTAAAGTTTAAATGTGTGCTATGATTTTTGTGTAGTAAAAAAAATGTAAACAATAATGTGACTTAAAATTTGATACATGATATGGGAAGACATGAGGTCAAGATGATGCTTTGCAAGTTTGAATAAGACATGTGTAGCAACAATTTGACCACCATAAAGTAGAAGTGAAAAATAATATAGTCAATGCTCTAAAAAATGTTGAACACCTGGAATACTGAGAGGGGGGTGGGGGGGGAGGGGTGAATCAATATTCCTCTCAACCAATCAAACATAACCCATCTTACTAACAAAGTATAAATAACCGCAATGAAGTATGAAAGCATGAATATAAACACAAAATCACATGACACACGAACACCAATATTTTTACCTGCAAACCCAAAAGGGAAAAACCACAGTGAGGGTTAGCTCACAATATATTATATCTGGATATAAGATATTACAAAAAAGCTCATTCCCAAGACACACCTTCTAGGAAAAGGCTCACAAGCCACTGAGAAAGAACAAAGAAGGGTTGGCAATAATACCTATTTGAACTGATACAATAACATCCATCATATGCCAGATTACAATTCCATTGAAGTACAAAATTATCTTCACATTCATCTGAAACAATACTCTTCTCTATTCACAATCTACTCAATACTGCATCACACACATGTAGATGAGTTGCCAGACATGTCATATATCTCTTCACATACAATTTGCTCTGCTACATAATCCACCACATTTGCATATCATGCTCTTGTTCACACACACACACACCCTCTAACCTTCAGTGTTGATCTCCTATATATATTCACATCAGGTGTAACTTCAATTAGGTCGGCCTAATTAGAAGTAACACACAAGATTAGACATGATGTCCACAAAGCATTTTATCCACACTTAGCGCCTAAGTTCAAAATTCAATTTACATCAAGATAGTCGACATGGACCTAATATAAATACCACATAAGATAGAATTACTTGCATATCCTCCACAAAACATCAAACGTGTTAGGTCGACCCAAAATAGACCTAAACACAAAATCTTCAATTGTACATGTAATTTTCCAAACGTGCAATCTTAAAGCTCGATCTCCCTTTGGATTCCCATTCAACCAACATTTATTAGCTTATCTTCATTATAGCAAAAAAAGAAGTTATTTGCGAAAAAGTGCGGAATCTCCCATACTAGTACATTGTACAAAAGATAAATGCAATATACAAGGGTGCACTTTGTCATTCATATCTAAATGGAAAATTTATAGAATGTCAGAAAAACTTGAGTTTTGCTACATCTGATGGACTCAAAACTATAGTTACAATCATAGAAGATTGTACCAATGTGTAGTGAAGTGTAGACCCAAAAAAACAACGCACTAAACCACAAACATGTCAAAGGAAATACTCAATCAATTTCCTGATAAACCATATTTTCCGATTCAACTTGTACTATACATAAGTCACCATCAATACTTCTACATTATGTTAGGATGATCATAACAATGTTGACATCAATGACAACACTGGATCAAACAATATATACACCTCATGCTCATGTTGCCAAACAACATCATCAATGTCAGACTTCTAACTTCCAATAATCTCCTCCTTTGCCATTGATGGCAACATGCGTATAAAAAAAACATTTCGAAGGCTTGATTCAAAACTTGTCTCCCCCTTACATATATCTCTCCCAAAGAGATTTTTCCAATATCTCTCCAAGCATTTTGACTAGAAGGTTTTTCAGCTATCTCTCAAAATGTTTTGACAAATTTTTTTTTCCACTTTCTCTCCCCCTTTGAAATCAATGGCAAAGGGTGTGTACAAACTCAGTATACTCCCCTTAGATATATATATGTTGACTCCCCCTCAACCAAAAATGAAATTTTATGCAAATAAGGGATTTTAAAAAATTAGTAAAATGCATAGAACTTGTAAGAATTGTCAACCTAGAGATGTTGACCCTTTGAGTTTCTTCAATATGTCTTTCCAAGTAGATATTCCTTCTTCCCAAATCCTTTTTGCTTCTGTTAAAATCATGCACAGTAATTCAAGCTCCATTAGTGTGTCTTCTCCTTCTTTCGTAGTATTGCGGTTGAGATTTATCCTTGAGAGTTTTTTAGTACTGGCAAGGGCACTTGAGATAGGAGTATGCTTTATCTTTACTAAGTCCCTTAGCATCACATATTGTCTAATTGTTTCTTCTCTCTGATTCTACAAGGCAAAGAAATTGTTATAAAGCTGCATGATGTTATTCCATATCTGATTATTCCTATCTTTTGCAAGATCATAAGTATATGCTTCACAACCTATTTGTGTTTCAATTGAGTTCATGGAATCCTTTATACTTTGTGCGTTATTCAGCCATTTCAAGCAATATGAAAATAGGCTTTGTGCTTCTTCTTCACATGTCATGTCCCGTTCCTAACACTATTAAATTAAAAAAGGCAATTAAAAGAAAAATTTAAATTTAAATAAATAAATAAAAGAAATGCCTTTTTGCGAATTACTGAATGCAAGAAAAATAAAGTAAAATAAAATAAAAAGAATTATTGAAAATAGTTATTCAAAGCTATTAAAGATAGAAATAAATTTAAATTTGCATGCATATTATTAAAGCACATTTATGTTCGCATGAGTAATGTGGGAAAGTGCTAGAATGCATTATAATGATTTGCATGTGTGTGTTAATTGGTTGCATGTAAACATTAATGTATATGATTGCATGTCGAGACAACTATTTCCTTGATAATGCTCTTTATGGGGTAATAATGATAATGAATAGGCAGAAGGAAAAAGGAATCAAAATGTTCTTCTTTGAGGGGAGGGCTCAGACCCAAAAATTCATCTGAGATAATTGCAGAGATTTTTTTTCCTCTTACGCAATCTATCATCTTCACACTTGATGTCATGCCTTCTTCTCTCACTGCTTTATTTTCTAACTTGGGGGCAACGATATGCACAAATTTTGAGCTTAGAATGTTTCCACTTTTGAACCCGACAAGTTTATTGAATAATCTTCTTCACTCGATGGGGAAAAAAGGAACTTAGTACTGCCGTCTGAGGAGAGGAATCCTTGGCACACGAGAATATGTGATGAGGAGAGGGATGGTAGTGAGTTTTGGACATTTTTCTCTAGTGCGTAGCACAGGTAATTCGAACCCTCTTACCAGAATTGCATGATGGTAGCATCTTTTAGAATACATTTTCAGTAAGTTGGAATTAGTCGAGTTGTTAGGCATAGGGAAAGAGGACTTTGATAAAAGTGTGAAGCCGAACTAAGAATCCTTGAAAAGAAGCAAGTTCTAATATATTCTTCTAGTCTATTTTGGATTTAGCTAGCGAGCCCCTACATCTTTGAGTATTGTATATATATGTTTTTTAATTAATTTATTTCTTCTATTATACTATAGCTTCCTCTCGACAAGAAAGGGTGATAGCTAGCTGATTTAGTGGAATTTCTTAGTGCCTTCTCGAAGCCTTTTTTAGTAAACCCATTTTTATAGAGTGTATCACACATTCATAGCATGTCATGATACACTTTTCCTCGAGTGATTTTGGGGTCAACTCATTTTCTTGGACTTTGCATCCACACTACCATGCAAGTTAGCTGGGGGTCTGGTAACCTTGTCATAATGGCCAACTCTGAAGCTTATCAACCAACTTATCTTCCTTAAGATCAATAAGTGGGCATCTATACCTTCAGGGAAACTTTTGAAGACTCTCATTTGAATGTAACCGTCCACGTAAGCTGTTCCATCAAGGTTCAAGGTTAGCTTGTAAGCTGAGGGAGGAGGGACGAAGGTTCGCTACAAACAAACGTATGTGGATTGGCGGTGTAGTGTGGATTAGTTGAAAATTTGAATAAGTAAATTGAAGCTAAACAAACACATCAATGAAACATTATATTAGAGAATTCAAATGACAATTTAATTGAATTGAAACAACAAATTTTCTAAAGTCGTTTCATTGTTCTCTATCTCCAAAGATTCATTAAATCATAATTGCTCTCAGATTGTTTATGCACTATGACCTTTAGAATGACAACCCGAAGAATGAGATGCTGGAAAATGCAAGAAATCTATTCCTACATGATTGATAAATTGTTGATAGTGATGCTGTGACAAGGATATGATGCTAAATGTTGTGATGCAACTACTATATGAAAACTACTATGATAACTAAAATGTAGCTAATGGAAAAACCATGATTCTAAACTAAATGCTCACAAATGCTAATTGCTAAATGCTCAAATGCTAAAATGTTCACAAGCTCTAATGCAAATTTGCAGAGTAAATTTTCTCAAGATGAGATCCTTTTTGTTGTAGGATGAGGTTGTATTTATAGATTTTTCAAGGCATAAACTGATGTGGCAACAACCAACGGTCTAGATTTGATCTAGATAGATGAACGGTGGAGAATGAAGAAGTTAGAGAAAGATGAACAGTGGAGAATAAAGAAGTTAGAGAGAAATAAGGAGAGTGTTCTCTTCATGAAAACAATTTGCCAAGTGTAGAGGGGAATAAATGAAATAGAAAAGCCAAGTGTCCCAAAGTTGTTTGGAATTTTTTGAGGATAAAGCCCAAATTAATATTTGGAATATTCAATTTGTTGAGACACATGATGAGGTGGAAGGAGGAGAAAGCTTTAGACATGTGACTAAATTCAAATTTAGGATTTAAATTTAATAAGAAGAAGTGAATTAAATAATACAAACTATTTAAATTTGTTTATTTAATTAAGATTGGAAGAATATGATAGAAGAATTAGAAAATGAATTATATAAATAAATTTAGAATTTATTTATAAATAGATGAAATAAAAGATTTATTAATTAAATAACTTGTATTTAATTAATTAAATCTCTGACTAATTTTAGGTGTATAAAAATCACCAATCATGTTGTTGCACAACTCTCCTAAAGAAAGTTGAAGGAGGATTACCTCTTCAAATCTATTTGGAGCGATGAAATATTCTATTCTTGTTATAATTAGCAACTTGCTGATCAATGAAGTTGATATCATGCTTGCATAGCTCAAGAAGTGACCCTCTTGGGGAAAACACTATGGAATATAGGTTGAAGCAAAAATAGTGATGCTCTAGTATTTAGAAGGAACACCCATCTATTAAATTCTAAAATGGGTTATGTTTATTAAGTTGTATTATTCTTGTTGAGTGTGTGGAAAGGAGTCTCCATGATTCCATAAATGGAAAGCATATGCTAAAAGAAAACATCGCGTCTTTGATGGGATGACCGATATATAGCCATATGTTCTTATGGTAATACCACACTATGGTTAGCTATTGGATATTTATATATTTACATCTAATCCTATTATTTATTTTTCATATATGAGTGGGATCATTATTATGATACTAATTTCTATAAAAAAATAAGAAAAGTTGTATAATTAGTTTATATTTGAGCATTATGCGAGTAGAGTAGATTGTCTAGTCAAGATAGGATTGGTGGACAAATGAACAATACTAGAAATCTCTCAATTTTGAGAATGAGAAATTCTGATGAGAAGTTGATATCTCTTATGAACATAAAGATCTACATGTAATTGCATCATTCTAAATATTCTTTTATCACCTTATTACCTTACTCAAATAATCTTATGATTGATTTCATTGTAAAAAGAAAGGAATAAGGTTTAGGAATGATACCTTATATGTATTGGTTGTGTATTTATGAATCTACATGAATAATGACTAGAGACCAGGGAAAATAGTTGATTTCATGATTATGAACCATCATACATATAGATAATGTTGGCCGCATGACTTGATGTCTTTGAAGATTCATTCTAGAAATAGAATGCTTGCTTGATAAAATTTTGATTATGATTCTCCACGTAAGAAAGGTAATGCTCACTCATAAATTCATCAAACATGACCTCACGATAATTGGATAGGAGGTAATGTGGTAATGAAATTTCATTACTTAAGAATGTATACTCATATATATACCCATATATATGTGTATATACCCATATATATGTATATATACATACATACATGAGTTGTACCTTCTTTATTAAAGATTGCATATTTTGCTTCCATGTTTATATTTGCATGTTCATATGTTGGATCCACTACATTTCTTGACATGCACTTATGAAAGGATTATTGAAAGATTTTCTTGCATGCTTATAGAATAGTCATCATGTTCGCATACTTGTACTTGCAAAGATTTACTTGTTGCTTTTAAGAAATGATGGACTAAGCCATGTTGATGGTAAACTAACATGCAGTCTTCATGACTGACTATGTATGTGCACAAGCATCAAGTAAGATGACGTTTTTGGTATAATCCTTGTGTTGGTAAATCATGATCTGATTAGGTAATGATATGACTTGTTTCACACATTCCATTGCTCCTATTAAGTATTGAATTGCTTGTTTTCCTCACGTTGGGTTGGGTATTCTTCTTACAAGAAGAATTATAGGGAAGTGATTCATTTCGTGGTAGGGAAAAAACACGCTCTAACAATGTTCTCGCCCTCAAGATGGTCGAAGGAGTTTCAAAGGTTTAAAGGATCATATCAAGAAGGCTCAAGTTTCATTTTATTGTATAGTCTTGCTTTTGAACATGAGGTCTATTGTAAGGGAAATGTTCCCATATGTTTTCCTTGTAAACTACACATGTGCTTAACTTTATTTATTTAATAAAATTCCTTGTTTCTATTCTTTCATGTTGAGCACATGTCATCTTTATATGCACGATGATGTGTAATTTGTGTATTTAATCGAGTTTAATTTGTGGAGGTCATTACATCATAGGCTTGAGAATCCTTCAAATATTTCATAACTTTGTGATGTGCATTTGTACATTTCCTTGTGATATCCTCTAAATTATTCTCTGCAAGCCTTATTTCTGATTCACTTCTAGCTTGTATTTTTAATCCAGAGACATATACCTTGAACGAATCAACCAAGCGTCTAGAATTTTCTATAATAGACAATGATGCATGAATGCTTATTTTGAGGATTATCTCTTGTAAGGATTTTATGGCTTCATCCATAGTTCTAACTCTAGTTCCATGCTCATGTTGAGCATCATCTGTGTGAATTCTTTCTTTTGCCACATTAGTATCTTCTTGCTATGTATCTTCTTAAATTTAACTTCAACCAGAGGATTAACAATACTCTTTCTTTTCTTACCTTTTCTCCTAAGACTATTGAAGACTTTATCTCTAATCCTATCTTCTAATCCTGGTCCACTGAGGTCTCTGGGGCTTTTTAGAAGCACTTCTGCATAGTGAATAGCTTCTGCTTCAGTCACTTCATAGTCTAATTCAGAAATTCAAATCTAGTTTTGGGCTCAATTGCTTACAAGAAGCAATATTCAATAGAGACAAGAAACTTAATGTCTCCTAAGTAACTTCCCAACACACTCTTAGGAATTATAACTCTTTCATTCATTCTCCTTTGGAACATACCAAAGAATGTCACAAGAGCATCGTCTTGAGCATCCAGACCTCCAAGTCTTCTCATATATTTTTCTATCGGATGTGCAATAGGTTCTGTATTTGTTCGCTCTACTTTCCCAATTATCTGTACTTCCTTCATAAAGTAGAAAAGCAAATAGAATCAAATGAAATGAATTTTTATTACCAAGCACACTTTTAACTCTTTTATTTGATCCATTTCAACAATAAATACTTTAAAAAACTGCTTGTAAACTTTGAAACTTTGTATGCACAGTCAACTTTCAGAAGCCTAACAAATTTTCGTATTAATTTTTTTTTCCATAGTTTTCACCAACAGATTTATAGTGTTCATCTCCATATTATCTCTTCATGTTAAGCCATGAAACAACATATCGATAAGGGGGGTTATATGATTTTCAGTAAAACTCCCCCTAAGCCAAAGCTCTAGGCTTAGTTACCAGAGGAAACATCTGCATCAGAGATTGGTATAGATTCTCCCTTATCCTCAGTCTCTTCTTTATGTCTCCATAATTTTTCCATTTCATTCTTCACTTCATTCAGATCAATTTTCTTGACCAGTTCATCTCTCTTCATAGGATCATTCTTCCTTGTGTTCTTATTCTTGCAAAATTTTACAATATGTCTAAGCTTTCTGCAATTGTTGTGCATATGATATTGCTTTGATTATTATTCCTTCCATTTGTTCTTAGTTTGCATTGATTAGCTTTGTGTCCAAATCCATAGCATGTATAGTAGGAATCACTAAAAGATTGAATCATTCTACCATTTTTGTATCCATTCATCTTCTGATTTCTGCATTCATTTTCTCTATGCCTAAATTTCTTGCATGTATAACATTATCTAGTAAAAGATGAAACATTCCGATTCATTCTGCTTCTACATTCCACAACTCTATGTCCAAATTTATTACAAGAATAACAAAACCATTGAAAGATTAGTACCTATGAGCATTTGGTTTTCTAATAGGGGTTCTTCTAGCATTGCTTCTTTGATTTCATAACTTTCCAAAATTCCTCTTGTCTTTAGCTTTTTTAGGCTCACTGATCTTCTTTGCATTAGATGTTTGATTTTCTTTAGAGATTTCTCCTCTTTCAAGTCCCAAAACTCCTTTATCTTTAGATGCTTTTTTTCCAACAATCAACTCATCATGTATTGTAGAACTTATCTTAAATTTTTCTTCATGAATTCTTATTTTTTGTAGATCCGATCTCAAATTTACCACTTCTTGTTCAAGTCTAGTGCACTCATCAATTTTTATTTTTACTACTATATTCAGTTATTCCTCAATTTTTTTCTTTTCTTCCACTTGTTCTCTTAGTCTATTGATGTCTCCATTCACTTGCTTTAGTTGTTCATTGACTTCCTTATGCCTTTCTCTGAATTTCTTGATCTTCTCCCTCAACTTCCTAATGCATTCATTTGCCTCTTAGATTTTCCTTCAGATCTCCATTCTCATTTTCAATTATGCTAAGATCTTCAAGAGAAAATTTGAGTTCTCCATCTTTGTTTAGCATGCAATCTTCTTCTATGTATTCAATTACATAAATTTCTTTCGAAGGAGTAGGATACTTTTTTGTTAGCCATGTGTTGAAACTCCAAGATCTTCCCAAAGTGGTCAAGCTCCTTTAAGGGATCCAAGATCTAATAACAATTGTTTAACACTCAAAATACTAGAAGGGGGGTGAATCAATATTCCTCTAAGCCAATTAAACATAACCCATCCAATTAACAAAATAGAAATAACTGCAATGAAGTATGAAAGCACAAATACAACCATATAATCACATGAAACATGAACACCAATATTTTTATGCAAAAAACCCAACAGGGAAAACCATGGTGAGGGTTAGCTCACAATATATTATATACAAATATAAGATATTACAGAAAGGCTCACTGTCGTGACACACTATCCAAAAAAAGGCTCACAACCCACTGAGAAAGAACAAAGAAGGGTTGACAACATTTCCTATTTCAACTGATACAATAACATCTATCATATGCTGGATTACAGTTCCATTGAAGTAAAAAATGATCTTCACACTTATCTGAAACAATACTTTGCTCTATTCACAATCTGCTCAATACTACATCGCACACATGTAGGTGAGTCACCATACATTTCATATATCTCTTCATATACAATCTACTCTGCTACATAATCCACCACATTCATATATCATGCTTTTGTTCCCACACACACACAACCTCTAACCTTTAGTGTTTATCTCCTATATATATTCAGATCAGGTGTAACTTCAATTAGGTCAGCCTAATTAGAAGTAACACACAAGATTAAACATACCGTCCTCAAAGCATTTTATCCACACTTAGCACCTAAATTCAAAATTCAATTTACATCAAGATAGGTTGGTATGGACCTAATATAAATCCCACATAAGATAGAATTACGTGTATATCCTCCACAAAACATCAAACATGTTAGGTCAACCCAAAATAGACCTAAACACAAAATCTTTAAGCGTACACGCAATTTTCCAAATGTGCGACCTTAAAGCTCAATCTCCCTTCAGATTCCTATTCAACTGACATTTATTATCTTATCTTCATTATCGTAAAACAAAATAATTATTCGTGAAGAAGTACAAAATCTCCTATATTGGTACACTATACAAAAGATAACTATAATATATAGGGTTGCACACTATCATTCATATCTTTCTATAAACTTTACAGAATGTCACAAAAATTTGAATGTTGTTGTATCTAATGAGCTCAAAACTATAGTTACAATCGTAGAAGATTATACCAATGTATAGTGAAGTGCAAACCCAAAAAACTGACACACTAAACCACAAACATTTCAAAGAAAATACTCAATCAATTTCCCGATAAACCATACTTTCTGGTTCAACTTGTACTGTACATAAGTCATGATCAATACTTCCAAATTATGTTAGGATGATCATCACAATTTTGAAATCAATGACATCACTAGATCAAGCAATATATACACCTCATGGTCATGTTTCCAAACAACATCATCAATGAAAAATTTCCAAATTCCAACAAAAAATAATGGCTAGCAATCAAAAATTGGAAGTGATAGTATATGGGTTTTCAATAAAGAATCAATCTCCATGTAGAGTGTAAATTAATCCCACTTTCATGGTTCTAGTTTTTCCATGTACAATGGGTAGATTGAAAAACTAAAAAATTCCATCCTACCTAGTCATGTATGGAGACTTTCAAATGTTTTATGGTACATTATTGAGGACAAGTGGCGGGTTAGATAAAAATAAATAAAAAATTCTTTCTTTTATCACACATTAAGCAAGTTGCATAAAATGATTTAAAAAATTCATTTGAGCTACACATGGTACTTTAAAGAAACAAGTGTTGTGACTAGTCTTTGTAAATTGAAACTAGCATTTGCAACTTTACGAGGTGCAAGGGATCTACTAGTAGAAAATCCAAAGAAATATTCAACAAATAATACTAAATACACTTTAGAGAATTTAAAGGTTGTAGACGCTTATATTTTTCTATATTCTAGCATAAATTGATTCATCCTCTTCCAACATTAATTATATGAAGCCAATTATTTAATTAACCTTCCCAATCATCTTTATAGCATTAATTAAATAAAATGAAATCATTTATTTAATTAGTTAGTTGTTTCTAGGTCCCTTTCCTCTATATAGAAAATTCAAGACTTAATTAAGTTCACCCTTCATATCCCTATCTTCCAAAACTTAAATAAATATAATCTATTTATTTAATCCCCCTTTTTCTCCCCTCAAACCATTATTTAGCTAAAACCAATTAGTTAACTAATAAATCCGTTGACATAATCCTAAATGCATCCTTAAGAAAAGTCAAATATGAAAATATCACACATGTACATGGTCCATCCTTCCCCCTTCTCCAAAAAATCATCTAATCAAATCTTGTCTATCTTTTCAATCAAGAAAATCCTAGCCCTTCACATAACTCCAAAAGAAAAACTTTTTGGAATTCCATAAAGGCTCGTTTTCATCCTCAACATCAATCTTTTCCCAAGAAGATATCCACCATCGATGTCTCTTCTTTCATGGAACTTCTTATGTGCTCTAATAATTAGGTGCCACTTGGAGGCTTCTCATTGCCCGAATCCTCTCAAGAAACATCATCCATTTATCTTGCTAATCAATTCTAGCCCTTGATCAACCATCTCTCAAATCTATAAATAGTTCATCCTATGAGATATTTTCATAAGAACTTGCAATGTAATGCTATGGTAATAGTTTGAGAATTCTACATCTAGTCTTTCATCACAAAATACACTTGAGCACCTCCACACTTTTTGTGTAACAAGAGGATACTAGGTGAGGGACTTGTTATAGTTTTTCATCTTGTATGCATTTTTCTCTTAGCTCAATTAGAGGTGGCAATTAGACATGTAGAATAAAGGTTTGAATTTCATACTTTGAGTCTTTTATTTATGTTTCTTTCATGCTTTACCACATTCTAAATCCTACCTATCCAAATAAAATCTAAAAAAAATATCGAGACCTCATATCCAAACATACTTAAGAAATTTCCTATCTTAAGTCTAGTCATCCAAACATCCAATTAAAAGTAAAAATTTCTTAGGAATCTAGCCTATCATATGTATAGTAATCAATCAAACAAAATTCAACCAATCCAATCCAAACTAAATCATGCTTAATACCTTTCCTATCTTGAGTATCTTACTTGTATGGAAGTCAACCTCATCCATACCTTAATTTAATCATTGTCCTAAGGTATTGATCCTTGATCATTCCTTCAAAATTAAAATCTAATTCAATCACCCAAAATCCAAATTTTATCTAATAAATGAACTTTCATAAGCCAACCCACTATATTTGATATCAAATTAAATCTTAAGGTCCAAGCCTTTAAAAATAAAAATAACATTGAAAATTTAACCCAAAATCAAACATCATGAATCCATTTTATTTTGATGAATCCCCTTGTCACAACCAATCCAAAAACCCCTCAAATTATGATGATGATGATAATGATAATGATGATATATTTTTTGATTAAGAAGAATACTACCCCTTTAAATATGATCACAATGATGAGATTCTTGTGGACCAAGATGAGTGCACCAATGAATCCTTAGGTGACGCTACCTTAAGAAATATTTCCACAAGCTCTAGTCATCAAATATTTTACCATCAATAACCTATAGATCAAGAACCATCTAGCACAATATATCCTACTAATCATCAATGCAAATTTTTTTGGCCATTCTTATGATACCTTTGACAAGGGAAAAAAAATTCTATCCCAAGGCCCTCATCACCAATCGATATTTGTAATCACCTCCTCATTTGAGAACCTTGAAACAATCCCCCATGTCATATCACCCATATCACCAATCAACCAAAAAATTCTTTATGGATTTTCTTCAAGGAATATTCACAAAGGATCTCAAGCAAAAAAGTGTAATTCAACCTAATGTTATCATTTCCATAAATCTACCTAGGTGGGAAAGTGAGTGCTAACATTTTCACAATCCCATCAAATTCACAATTCATAAATGCAAAATATGACTCCCCATTCTTGTGCATCTTGATGATTCCATCCATGTATTAATCACTAGTAGCATTGTCAATAGAAAACAACACTCATCCCTCGTTCCATCCAAGAAAATCCATCTATGTCAATAGATTGCTCCAAAGCATGCCCAAATGCATCCCCACATAAAGTAAGATCTAAGAATACTTGATTGATACCTTACACGATCCCATATCCTCTCAATATTAGACCACTTATATTGAGCCCCTGCTCAAACCTCAATCCTATCACCTTATCTGATCCAAATTTCTCAATACCAAGGAAACTACAACTACCAAAAATCCTTACCCATCAAAAAATCGATTCAAATCTTGTTTCCAAAAAAAAATCCCATCACTAACTAGATTTGTTAGGGATAGAACTATCAAGGTAGAGGATTAGGCCTTCACAAGTAATCTTGGAGACCATATAAGTAAAAAAAAATAAAGGATTTTAGAGCCTTGGCTATAGATCTCATGGTAAGTCCTCTAAAATATTCATAGCACCACCACAAATGCTAAGGATAGTTTCTCCAATAGCCAAATAAGTGCCTCCTATTTCTCATACTAAAATTTTTCTACCACCAATTATTCTACTGACCTTATCACCCCTATCATCCCCATCACTGATCCTTTCATTAAACTTGTCACAAATCCTTCTATTGATACAACCAACCCTATTTCTAACCTTAAAAATCCCATATCTAAACTCTCTATTTAGGATTGACAAACACACACATTATTAGACATATTCCAACATGATGAAGCTATCAATAAATTTGTGAGATTAAGATAATATCTCCCCATGAGACCATAACATTAGATTTGGATGTAATTTTGATGCACAAGAATATGAATCAAAGAATCCAAAAAAAACCAAGGATAACCATATTACACGTTGGCATGCACTATTAAAGAAAAATTAGATCGAAAAGGCCATAAAGGTCCACCAATAAAAAAAGAGGCACAAATGCAAGGTGGGTCCCTAAGAAAAAATAAGCATCCAAATCTACATCTTCAAAAGATAAATCCATCCCCAAATCAAAAAATTCTTATCTCACGTACCAACCATATTTTTGATCCCAATATCCCCATCCTAACACTCCAAATCCTAGACCTATTTTTTCTCCCTACATCCCAAAATTGATAATCTTAAACCCCCCATTCTAGTCCCAACAACCAAATCTAATGCTTCAATATCCATTGTGTTATGGACAACTATGGGTCCTATTTATCCTTAAGCCCATGACATTTCTTCATGCCTTGATCATCCCATCATTTAATAAACCAATTTTCCATATTATAATCAATTGTACAACATTTTACATCCCTTTAATCCAATATTTTTCCTAACCACCATTGTCCCTCATCCACCCTACTTTCCATCTTTCTTGATAGTATCCTACAACATTTTAGCTATAATGGTACCATGTTTTCACTTTGGAGAAGACAAATTATCAATCCATAAGGTTTATACCAACATCTATGAGTGTAACAATAATCAACATGGTTCATTAGAATTAGTTATTCAACAAGGGATATTATCAAATCATCATGTAAATAGATGCTTGAGTCCATCCAATCCCTATCCCCCTTCTAAACTAATCTACAAATTTCCAATCCTTTAATATTTCCATGCATCCCATCCCAACATCCAAAAAAAGAGAAAAGAGAAAAATATCCAATGGTGAAAACCATTTCTACATGGTGCCTTGTACAAGTACCACAATGAAAACCTATTATTGATTTTGATGTGTAAATCCCCTATTTGTGAGTATCCTACACTTGGGGGTAATATTTTCCCGTATTGGTTTCAATATATTAATTTATCTTTGATGTGACTTGCCCTTGGTCTATCTAGAAACCATGCAACCCTCTACCTCCTCATGTTCTTCCATCTTTCTTAGTAAGCCCATAATATTTAGACAATACACACCTTATATTATCTATAATAAGCCTTTGTTCCTTAAGACATCAAAATAACTTGGACTCAATATATGAAATGCACATACCCATAGTTTCCATATAAATATCTATCCCACCATATCAAATACATCCTCACTTCTTAATTTTTACCTTGATAAGGATAGGGGCATACTCTTGAAACATGCTTTAGACATGATGTACCTATCCTTTTAGTCCAAATTTTATTACATGTCATCACAAGCCTTGAAGCACAATACCATGATTGGCACATCTAGAGTGGGTTTTGATATTACTATGTGATGTAGTCCTTGAAGATCACATCCTCAAATTATCAAGCGCCCATCTTATTGGGTATTGAAATCAATATGCACACTTATAGAGGGATCACTGATCCACTTCAATTCCAATGACACAACATTCTTGAAGGTGGATATACTAGCTTATTGAAAAATTTTGGGGGATGATAGGCCAATTTTTAAGAGTGGATAATCTCTCCTTTTCTTATGAATTGGCTAGACCTAAGGGGTTGTTCTTAGAGATAATATTGAACAAGATTTAATCACAATTAAAAATATACAAACTAAAACAATTGTAGCAGTATCTAGTGTCCATGTCTATCCCCAAAAAAATCTATTAGACCAAGGACCGACCTACTAAATATATGACCTCTATTAAGTCAATTAGGATATCATTGCAAGCCTACAAGATGTGATTATGTAAGAAATAATTATCTTAAGGTATAATCCTTTAAGGCTCATTGGAGATGTTTATCTCATTAAAATGTCAAACCATGAAATGTATATAAACCATTTCCTACTCCTAAAATATTGGTGAATTATTTTTCTCATTGTTAAGGTGTGTGGATAGTCAAAAAATTAGGATCGGTTCCTTATATTGGTTTATAAAGTCATAATCAACCAAAAGATACAACACATAAATAAAAAAGGACATGCTTAATAATCTCTCTCCAAACTTCCATAAATCTACATGAAATAAGGAAAAGATCATTACAAATGATAATTTGTAATGCATTATAGTGTTACAACACTTATTGAATTCTTATTAGATTCACACCAACAAATGTGGTGAGAGAAAACCTTAAGTTAAGAAGATCCTATCCCACTTTTTTTCTTGGGTGTTTTATTGAAAATATACAATTATCCAAGGAGATATTTAGTTAGAAACATATACTACACAATAGCTACCTCTTCATGATTTGCAAAATGAGATTCTCTAATGGCGAGAACATATACAACTTGGATTGAAACCCTAGATCTTACTTACCATTGTAGTCATGTAGAAATGGAGAAACAATTGACCTCAATTCTAAAATATGAACTATTATATATCACTTTGTTTGGTCATTTAATCCATCTAGAATTTTAGGATAAAATTCCAGGAGTGTTGCATGTGGAACAAGTTATCATCCCATGAAATTGTTGAAATGGTATTGTAGAACTTATTTAAAATTTATTCATGTCAAAAAAACAACCACAACATTAATGATGACATGAAATTCCTCCTCCTCCATTGCTTTAAGTACATTTAAATTCACACTCTTAAAATGGGAAACTATTTTTGGGTACAGTAAAATCCTCTTGGAGAAATTGTAGTGGAAAATTTGGTCATTACTGGCGACATGGGGGTAAAATTACAAAGTTGTGTTACACTTTCAACCAACTTATCAGCACAAGTAAATTTAAATATTTATAACTAAAATCAATTTTTGACATACATATGATCTAGCTATATTATTGTAGCTAAGTTAGATATGGTCACAATTTTTTTTTAAATACAAGTGTTCACTAAATGCATATGTATTACCACTTTGAGACTAATTTACCAAAAAAATAAAATTATTTAAAAAACTTGATGTTTGAACAACTCCTACTCATTTAAATAGCATTTTTTTTAAATATAAAAATATCCTTTTGTAGATCTATAATTGTAATATTCAAATATATGCAATTTTTAATATTTTAATTATTTTTTATTTTTTATTTACTAAAAGTATGTTATCAACACCAAAACTCAACTCCTTAAGACTAATTAACTAATATTTAAATATATCTACTTAAGATAGAAATTTACAATCAATACAAATAGCATGTAGAGAAGTGAGCATTAATTAATACACTATTACGAATTAGTGTAATGAACATCGATAAATTAATACAATGATTGTCGAAGGATTATATTGCAACTAATATACAAGTGCATCTTAAAACTATACAATAGTGTGTGAATTAAATATGCTAGCAATATAGCTTTATAAAATATCATTGTGGTTAATATAGTAAAAAATAAGCATTTAATTTATAGCTAAGATAGTTGGTAATGATGTATTTTTTTATAGTATTTTTTACTACTAGTTCAATATTTTAATTTATAGAAAAAATTCTTGCTTATGATATTTTTTTGACTTTCTTCCGTAGGCTTGGTTTATTTTTGTGGCTTTGAGATGTTACTTCATTTCATCTAGATTTTTTTGTGAATAATGCATAAATTATTATGAAGCAATACATAGATCTATTTCATAAAAAATATATGCTCCTGAGCCATGCAACATCAATGTTATTCTTTGAGGATACTCCCCTCTCACATCATATGGTCCTCTCTTTTTGTAACATCTATAAAATCAACTCTCCTCCTTTATACAATAATGATTGTACTCTCTATTTTTAATAGGTTCTACCCTACTTTGATTAGTGTGTATGATACACAACAATTAATGTACTTCCTTTCTATAATGTTTGTATAGATTGAAAAAAAATCATTTCTTCACACATAATACCTTTTTATAAAGTGACATGACTTGTTTTACTTCTAGGATTAATGAACTATACATTAATTTTTGTTTGGGTCATATAACGAATCTCTATTTTTGTTAGTAAATTTCTAGAAATCTCACATAACATATTCATAAACTTGAACAATGTTTTGAGATCACTTGTTGCTTATGAGAAAAGCTTCCCTTGTCTATGTCAGAAGAAAATAATATTATGGGCACATCTTCTCTTTAACCCTTTCTCAAGTAAAGACCCCACTTATAAAGTTGAGATGTGTGGAAATTCAACCATCCCGATTCCAACCCAGGAAAACCCTTAATAGGGCAAAGCAAATTCCTTTTGATATTTTCCATTCCGATTCATAGTTCGAAGGAGATTCTCGATCCTGGGCAGACGTGGTTTCTGATCAGAAGTTACCTGCTTCTTTTCCTAACAATATTCCAATCTCTCATGGAGCTTCCTTCAATCCAATGGTTCCAAATTGTCTTCCCTCCACTAAGGGCCGCTATGGATATGAGTCGGGGAATGAATATATTTGCTCAATGGCGGATACACCTGCTTCTTTTCCTAATAACATTGCTCAAAGATATGTAGATTGTTATCACGTTCTGCATCTCCAAATGAAGAATGCCCAATATAACAAAATAGCTCCATAGGATACACTTGCTACGTTTACGAATAACATAGATCGAAGGCACGAAGCTTGTATTGGGATTCAACATCTTCAACAACACAATGTGCTTCATAATAAGGTACAACCTTTATCTTTAGTAGAAGAATGTTTGAATGTCCCTGTTTCAAATAATTTCATGAAAAATGTGCAACCAAAGGTTCACAAACCAAAAGAAGGTAAGCAATGGATTCGTAAAAGAAGCTCTTCCCATCATTCTTTGAATTTTTTTGAACCAGAGGATGTAATTCAAATCTCCATTCCCGATGATTAATCTTTAAGTGCACAAATACAAGATCTTAAAGATCATGCACTAATTTGTAAGTTTTGGAATTTTTTACCTAGCATAGAATTCCTAAAAGATCTACTTTTTTTTTATTGGGATGGGGAAAATTAGATGTTTTACATAGATCAGGGAAATGGTTTCTTTATTGTCTTTTTGTCCACTAAACAACAACGAGATTTATTTTTTGGTGAAAAGGCGTGGGTTTTTGAAGGTTCTAGGTTGTTTACTCAGGCCTGGGTTCCAAATTTTGATCATCAATCCGCGGTGATGCAATTTGTTCCTTTCTGGATCCAAATACCTACTCTTCCTTTAGAGTATAGGGAGCCTCCACTTGTGGAAATAATTACCGACAATCTTGGGGTTTTTTCCTCTCATGATATGGATTGTTTTAAGAATCTAGATAAGCCAATTAAAGTCTGTGTTATGTTAAATGTTTTGAAGACTTTACCTTCAACACTTTCAATACATTCAAAAAAGGAACTTGGAGGAAGGCAATTCTTATTGAAAACTCACAAAATGTTTGTATTACTTGTCACCTCCTAGGTCATTCTTCAATTCAATGTGCACAGAACATAGATGTTCAAGGGACTTCACCTCTATGTGATAGAAACTTGTCAAAAGATTACATTCCTGAAGACATCCCATCTATGCAACAAAATGCTTCAACTTTAGTTGTCTTTAATGCTCAAAAGGGGTTGGATTATAATCATGTAGTAGTAAGGAAGGGTAAATACATGGTGACTGAAATTTCTACTTTTCAAATAGCACCCTCACAACATTCTTCAAATTTTCCCTCCTGTCCATGTTGTCTCTGAATCAAAATATTGGGTTGTTTCAAAATGATAGGGTTATAAAATTTGTTATAAATTTTCCTAAGGGTTGGCAGTCAAATTTAGAATTTTTGCCTTGGGAACGATCCCTATGCTTATATACTCCTAGCCTCTCATTAGGGAGTAAGTAGCAGTTAGATGGAATTGTTTATAAGCTGTTGTGGGATACTTCTTTGCTACCAAATTTTAGTATTCAAAAAGATTCACTAGAAATTTGTGATCCAACCTTGTCTTCTCACACCAAAGACTTCAGGAAAGGTTTGGGTCTACATGATTTGGAAACCATGGATGATCAAGATAGCTTGGAAATGTGGGCATAATGTATAGCAAATATGGTAGGTTAAAACCTTTTTGATGAAATTGCAGAGGATGTAAATAGAGAAAAAGGGAAATTTCTGACAAAAAATTGTGATAATATTCTGCCTTTTTCAGATGGACAGGTTACATCGAGTAATGATCTTGAAAATAAGGACACTAATGAATTGAATGGTACTATTTTTGAATTTTTGAAACATCTTTCTATCAGTCAAACTCCTATTTCTTCTCCTACAGTTAAATCTCCTGCTAAGAGAGGTAGAAAGTCTAATGCAGTGAAATTGTGGGAGAAAATTGACTCAAGCTTGCAATTAACCTTAGATGGTAACATAAAGAAAATATTGTGGGGAGCAGGGTGCTCTCCTCGATCAATATTAAGATCATTTATTGGAATGATAGGGGTTTAAATGCCCCTAAAAAATGAGCCCAGGTCAAGTAGCAAATCAATTCTTCAAGGGTTGATATAGTTTTATTGCAAGAATCAAAGCTTTCTAAGGAAAGCTATGAAACACAATTGTTAAGTGGAATAATTGGAAGTCATATCATTCAGTGGCTCAGGGTGCTTCTAGTTGTCTTTTAACTTTATGGAATTCTTAGACAATCCAATTGGAATCTATTACTAACACTTCACATTGGCAGTTGGCACATGTTACTCACTTTGATTTATCCTTTTTACTGATGAATGTCTATGCACCAAATTCATCTGCAAGCAAAATAAAGCTTTGGAAGGAGCTTGAGTTAGTATTTCATCAATCTGGAATCGAAAAAATAATCTTAGCAAGTGATTTCAATGCTATATTGACCCAACATGAAAAGATAGGAGGTATCATTTTGCCACATAAATCAGTTGAAGATTTTAACATGTTTGTTCATGACAATGCGCTTGTGGATGTGAAACCTGAAAAAGGAATGTATACATGGACAAATAAGAGATGATATTTTTTACAAATTTTTGTAAGACTAGATAGATTTTTAGTCTAACTGGGTAGTTGATAAGTTTGCATACATGTCACTGATTCTCTCTTGGCCTGGGTCTGATCATTTTCCTATTTCATTAAATCTTGAAGCCTCTTCATCTCCTAAAAGGTGGACTGCTTCTTTTAAATTTGAGTCAATGTGGTTCAGACATAGTGATTTCTTGCCACTTTTGAGAACATGGTGGATGCAAGCCCCGTATGTGTTAGACTCCATAATGTATAGATTTTGCAAAAAAATGCAGTGTTTGAAAGGCAAAATAAAACAATGGAATATTCATGTGTTGAAGAATATATTTCATCAAAAAGAACTAGTTTCGAAAGAATTGGCTAAGGTGAATGAAAATATTATAAGCCAAGGGTTAACTCCACAAACCTTTGAGCTTCAAAAAAGCTTACAAATAGATTGGGAAGAGTTAGTGTTGCGCGAGGAGTTGTATTGGCGTCAAAAGTCTTGTGAGTTGTGTCTTAAAGAAGGTGATAAAAATACTAAATTTTTCCATATGTCAACTCAGATTAAAAAAGCTAAGAATACAATGTACCACATGGGTATGTGGGTAAGTGCACCAATCTGTGACACAATTTTGGCTCTTAAGATGTCATTTTTTTTTTTTTTCTGAAATCAGTAAAGTCTGATTTGCACGAGAAAATGAAGATAGTTACGGTCAAAATTTCAAGATGCGGAAACAAAAAAAGTTGAAGTGCTCCGAGTCTAGTTTCTAAACTACTATTGTTTTTTGAAATTAATGAAGATTAAGGGTCTCAAAGGGGGGGGGGGGGCAAAACAGGTCCTTTTAAAAAAAAAAATAGCATAGCTGAGGATCCCCCCCTTTTTTGGTTAACTTTTTTTTTAGAATTTCAAAAATCCCAATAGTGAGAAATTAGCTAACACCATCTAGTTTATCCTCCTTCTTTCAGATAATTTTTTTAATGAATATATAATATTTTATGAATTTTCAAAGTGGACACATCTTGAAAAGCTAAAATTTGAGCATGCTCCCCTCCAAATTTTTTGCAAACTAATTGAAAATTGATTTTTTTTTTTATCATGTGTAGAATGGAGTCTAGTTTCAAAAAACGTAATTTGTTTCACGTTCCGATGAACGTGTAAAAATCTATCCTAAACCTCGCACATGTTGGTTTTTGACCAAAAACGAAGGCATTTACAATATAAGCCATGGATCAAAACCCTAACTAAATCAAAATGAAAAAAGAATTATATATTTAGATAGCTAAGAGAGAGATTAACGCAATCATGATTTTTTTATAAACTTGCATTGAAAGACGTGCAAATGAGATGGGGAGCACAAATGAAAATATGAGAAAATTTGGCAAATCCTACTAATTAACACATCTAAAGCAAGCCATTTGGCGTGCGCGAAATGTGATGAGTCATTTGGCGTGCGCAAAATGTGATGAGTCATTTGGCAAGCACCAAATGGCCTGCTTTGCACAGAACTAGATTTTTGCTTTCTCTGTCAGGGAAATTATATACATGAAATAAACATTTAAGTATAAGTTGACATTTACATATGGAAATTTACTTTCTTATACTTTAAGTTATATTTCATGTATATATAGGCAAGATGTTTGAGAGTGGTTTCAGATCTCTAAGAGTTATAATGCAAATTCTAGTTTTTGGAAGATCTTAAAAATTTTAGACTTAAGTCAAATTTCAGTAATCAGCATGTCAAATTTTAGTAATCAGGAGGTCAAATTTCATCTTTCTCTCTCTATCTCACTCATTTTCATCTCTTATTCTCTAGACCTCTCTCTCTCTCTCACTATGTCCATCCCTTTATCTAACAATATCTTCCTTGAGCTCAAGAACTATGTCTCTACATGTCCATCTCTCTCTCCTTCCCTCTCCAATATCTATCTCCCTCCCTCCTTCCCTCTCTACATTTTTCTATCTCTCATCCCTCTCCTTTAATCTCTATATATCTCTCTTTACTCTCTATACCTACCTATCCCTTCCTCCCTCCCTCCCTCTCCTCTCTTTCTCTCTCTCTTTGCTTCCTCGCTCTCTCCTCCCCTCTCTACTCTCTATCTTGTCATTCTATCTCTCCTTCCCTCTCTAGTTCTCTCTATCTCACTTCTCTCTCCTTCCCTCCCTCCCTCTCTAATTTTCTCTATCTCCCTCTCTCTCTCCTTCCCTTTCTACTTCTCTCTATCTCACCTCTCTTTCTCCCCCTCTCTCTTCCTTTCACCCACCTTTTCTCTCTACTTCTCGCTATCTAACCTATCCCTCTATACATATTTCTCTCTCCCCCCTCCTTACCTCTCAATCTCTCCACCTTCCTCCTTATCTCTCTACTTTTAAGCTCCATCACACATCTCTATCACCTATCTCACTTCTCTCTTTCCCCTTCCCTCTCTACTCTCTTTCTCTCTATCTCACCCCTCTCTCCCTACCTATCCCTCCCTCCTCTCTCTTATCTCTCTCACCTATCTCTCTCCATCCCTACCTCTTCCTCCCTCTCTCATTCCCTCTATACTTCTCTTTATCTCCTCCTCCCTCTATCTACCTAGACCTTTCTTTATTTTTGTCTCACCTCTCTCTCCTTTCATATCTACTTCTCTCTACCTAGTTATCCCTCTATACCTATTTCTCTCTCCCTCCTTGCATCCTCTCTCTCAATATCTCCGCCTTCTTTCCCCCTCTAATTATCTCTCTATCACCTCTCTCTATCTCTCTCCTCCCTCTCTACTCTCTTTATCTCTTCCTCCCTCCCCCTCTTTCTATCTCTCCTCTCTCCCTCCCCTCTTTCTATCTCTCTTTTCCCTCTCTCTACCTATATCTCTCTTCTTCTATCTATCTCAACTATCCATCTTTACCTATCCCTCCCTCCTCTCTCTCTTCCACCAAAATTCACTCTACATCTCTCTGTCTATCCTACTCCTATATGCCTCTTTTTCTCTCCCTCTCTCTTTCCCTCTCAATCTATCTACCTTCCTCATTACGCCTCTACTTCTCTCTATCACCTCTCTCTCTCCCCCTTCCCTCTTTAGTTTATTTCTCTCTATCTCACCTCTCTCTCCTTAAATATCCCTCCCTCCCTCCTCTCTCTATCTCACCTATCTCTCCCTCCCTACCTCTTCTTCCCTCTCTCCTCCATTCTCTACTTCCCTTTATCTCCCCCTCTCTCTCCTTACCTACCTCTATCTCTCTATTTCACTCTCTCACCTCTCTCTAAGTCCTTATCTCTCCCTTGATCCCTACCTCTCCATCTGTCTCTCCTTCCCTCTCCACTTCTCTATATCTCCCTTTACTCTCTCTACCTACCTCTCTCTCTCCATCCCTACCTCTCCCTCCAACTCTCCTTACCTCTCTACTT
>CM021110.1:386242756-386328578 GCA_007115665.2 Sequoiadendron giganteum
TCCCTCCTACCCCCTCTCCCTCTCTCAGGTCTCTCTCTCTCTCTCACTCACTCACTCACTCCCTCTATCTCTCTCCCCTCTCCCCTTAACCCTAAACCCTAAATCCTTAACCCTAAACCCTAAATCCTTAACCCTTAAACCCTAAACCCTTAAACCCTCTACCCTCTACCCTTAGCCTTCTAACCTTTATCTCTCTCCTACTTCATCCCTCTCTCTCTCAAGACTCTCCCTCCATCTCTCCATCCATCCATCCCACCTTATCTTCCCTAATCCCTCAACCCTATACCCTCAACCCTTAAAACCTTGAACACTCAACCCTATACCCTAAACCCTCAACCCTTAACCCTTAAATCCTAAAACTCTAAACCCTCTACCCAATACCCTCAACCCTAATCCCTCAACCCTTAAACCCTTAAACCTAATTAAACTCTCTAACCTAATCCCTCAACCCTCAACCCTTAATCCCTCATCCCTCAACCCTCTACCTTCAATCCTAAACCCTTAACCCTAAAACCTCAAACCCTATACCTTGTACACTATATGTTGGACCCTAAACCCTAATCCATCAACCCTATACCCTCAACCCTCTACCCTCATCCATAAAATCTTGACCCTCAACCCTTAAACCCTAAACCATTAAACCCTTAACCCTCAATTATCAACCCTCAACCCTCAACCCTTAATCCCTTAATCCTCAACCCTTAAACCCTAAACCCTAAACCCTTATACCCTCTACCTTCTACATTAGACCCTCAATGCTAATCCTTCAACCATATACCCTTAAACCTATACCCTAAACCCTCTACCCTCAACCCTAAACCCTTAAACCTTCTACCCTCTACCCTTAACCCTCTACCCTATACCCTCAACCCAATACCCTAAACCATCAATCCTATACCCTCAATTCTCAACCCTCTATCCTATACATTAGATCCTCAACCCTCATATATCTCTATCCCTCTCTCCTCTTCTCTCCTTCTCTCTATCTCACTTCTCCCTCCATCTCTCCCTACATCCTTCCCTCCCTCTCAACCCTAATCCCTCAACCCTATACCCTCAACCCTTAAACCCTTAAATACTCAACCCTCACCTCGATACCCTCTACCCTAAACCCAATACCCTCTACCATCAACCCTATACCCTCAACCCTTAAACCCTTAAACCCAAGTAGACTCTATACCCTAATCCCTCAACCCTCAACCCTTAATCCCTTAATCCCTTGACCCTTAAACCCTCTACCCTCTACCCTCTACCCTATACCCTATACCCTCAACCCTCAACCCTCAACCCTCTACCCTCTACCCTCTACCCTCTACCCTCTACCCTATAAATTAAACCATCAACCCTCAATTATCAACCCTTGACCCTTAATACCTCAACCCTAGGTAGGTAGGGGAACATAGGTGAGATACAAAGTGATGAAGGGAGAGATAGGTAAAAAAAGGGATAGGGGAGATAAATATAGGTAGAGAGGGTAGGAGATGTAGAGAGAGGAGAGATAGAGATAATTAGAGAGGGGAGGGAGGGACAAGTAGGGAGGAGATAGAGGTGTGTGTGTGTGCGAGAGACACAGAGAGAGAGAGAGAGAGAGAGAGAGAGAGAGGAGACATGGTTGAGATATAGAGTGATGGAGGGAGAAGTGGGTAAAGAGAGGGAGAGGGGAGATAAAGATAAATATAGAGGGAAGGAGATGTAGAGAGAGATGATAGATAGAGAGAAGTGGAGAGTGGAGGGATGGTGGGAGAGGAAAGGAGGAGATAGAGGTGAGTGTGTGTGAGAGGGAGAGAGAGTGAGAGGAGAGAAAATGAGGGGAAAGAGGAAGGGGGAGAGAGAGAAATAGATTAGAGAGGGAAGGGGGGAGAGATATAGAGTAGAGAGGGAAGGAGAGAGAAAGAGAGAAAGATGGGTGAGGGAGAGAGTGGTAGGTAGTGGAGTGAGAGGTAGGTAGAGATGGAAGGAGAGAGGGATGGATAGGAGGGAGAGAGGGAAGGAGGGAGAGTGAGATGGAGAGAGTGGTGAGATAGAGAGGAGAGAGGTAAGGAGAGAATGAGAAATAGAGATAAAGAGAGAGAGGGAGGTTGGAGGGAGGGAGAGGTAGAAAGGGATAAGTGAGACATAGAGAGGGAATGAGGGAAAGTGGGATAGAGAGAGAATGGTGATTTAGAGAGGAGGGAGTGAGAGGGAAGGAAGGAAACTGGGAGAGAGGGAATGGTGATTTAGAGAGGAGGGGGTGATAGGTAGAGATAGAGATAATGGTGAGATAGAGAGGAGAGAGTGAGAGAGAAAGAGAGGTATGGAGAGACAAAGAGAGAGGTAGGTAGAGGGAGGGAGAGGAGAGATAGATAGTAGAGAGGGAAAGAGGTAGGGAAGGAGGCATAAGTGAGATAGAGAGGGATGGAGAGAGAGAGTGATGGAGGGAGAGGTATGTATAGAGAGGGAAAGTCAGAGGAGAGATAAAGAGTACAAAGGGGAGGGAGAGTAGGGAGATAGAGGTGTGTGTGTGAGTGAGAGAGAGATGGTGAGATAGAGAAAAAGATCAATTGAGAGAGAAAGAGGGGGAGGGAGGGAGGGACAATAGTGAGAGAGATTGGGAGGAGAGACAAAAAGAAGTGGAGGGAGGGTGAGGTTGAGAGAGGGAGGGAGAGGAGAGATAGAGAGAAGTAGAGAGGGAAGGATGGAGGTAGGGAGTGTTAGCGAGGGAGATAGAGGTTTGTGTGTGTGAGAGAGAGAGATAGAGAGAGTGGTGAGATAGAGAGGGGAGAGTGAGAGGGAGGGAGAGGAGAGATAGAGAGGAGAGAGTTAGAAAGAAAGTGGGGGAAGAGAGGGATAAAGAGTGAGAGAGAGATGTAGTTAGAGGGAGGGAGAGGAGAGATAGAGAGTAGAGAGTAGAGAGGGAAAGAGGTAGGGAGGGAGACATAAGTGATATACAAAGTGATGGAGGGAGAGGTAGGTAAAGAGAGAGAGAGAGAGGGGAGGGGGGGAGGCAGATGTAGGGAGGAGATAAAGGGGTGAGCGAGAGAGAGGGGACAAAGAGAGAGCAAGGGAGAGAGAGAGAGGGAGTGGAGAGATAGAGAGTAGAGAGGAGAGAGAAAGTTGATACAACTTGCTGACTACTAAAATTTGACCTCCTGATTACTAAAATTTGAATTGCTAATTACTGAAATTTGACTAAGTTTGAAATTTTTAAGATCTTCCAGAAACTAGAATTTGAATTATAATTCCTAGAGATCTAAAACCACTCTCAAACATCTTGCCTATATACATGTAATATAACTTAAAGTATAAGAAATTAAATGGCCATATGTAAATGTAAACTTATACTTAAATGTTTATTTCATGTATATAGTTTCCTTGGAAGAGAAAGCGAAAATAAAAGATTACACACAATCGACTGATGCAAAAAATTACACATAATCGAATCCAGAAATCCTTTGCAATTAACTATATGGATTATGGAAATTTGTTATCTTTGAAAATAAAAGAGTTTAGAAAAATGCATTCCAAAATTCATTGCAAAAAGAAAGAGAACTCACACTTGTTCACTCATTGCAAAATTCAAGCCATTTGGAGAGCGCAATATGGCCTATTACAGGTTTTGTTTGTAGTTTGGCATCAAAATTGTGTCACAGATTGGTGCACTTACCCATGTGCAGGATCATGATGGGCCAAAAAGTGGCGATATCTAAGTGATATGATGGCCCATGTGGCTGACGAATTTTTTTTAACCCAAAATTGATGAAATGAAAAGGGTTTTTAAAGGAGATTCTCAACTTTCCACCAATATAAATTATGCTTTAATTTGAATTTAATAAATAATTATTATTCATTTTTTATTTGAATTATGACTAAAGTCTTGATTGATAGGCTAATTGAAAAATATCTATAAATTTTAAATGATATCACATTTTTTGAATTTGGAACATACGTCACATTCTATGCTTCATATACTATAGGATCAAAAAATAAATTAAAAAATTTCATCAAGTTTTGACCAAGTTAAGGTGGTTAGACATACGAGTTTTTATATTTTTAAAAATTTGTAATAAAAAAATCACAATTAATTATTTACTTGGAAAAAAATTACAAAACAATATGCATCACATCAGAACACGAGTCCCCTACTTATATCTAAAATTTTATAAAAAAATATTATCATTTTATTGTGGTTAGGGTGGTCGGACAGACACCTACTTCTTATTTTTTCTCTGAAATTTAATTACTACCGCATTGAAATTTCAAATTTTCACCAAATAGATTTTATTTTTTTAAAATAAACCTAGTAGTTTAGAAACAAAATTCAATTTGCTACAGATTCTATTCTTACATATTTTTGAAATAATATAGATAACTTATTCAAATTTTTACATCAAGTTGCCTAACTCTGATTTTCTAAATTTTATTGCCACTTAAGGGCCTGTTTTTTCCATGATGATCCTGCACATACCCACATCCAAGAAAATACAACGGGAAACTGGTTAAAAAATGAAAGGGACATTCAAAATGAAGGGGTTAATTTCTTTTCAAATTTATTATCTGCACCGAATCAACAAACAGATCTCCATGAGGCCGACACTGAGGAAATGTTGCAATCAATCCCCACTTTAGTCATTGAACAAGACAATGTTCAACTCAACAAACTGTTTAATTTGGATGAATTGAAAGTGGTTGTTTTCTCTCTAAAAACTGATAAGGCTCCGGGCCCAGATGGATTTACAACATTGTTTTTTCAAAAAAGTTGGGACTTCATAAGAAGCGATTTTCTCAAAGCGTTGGAGGAGTCCTAGACCTCTTCTTCAATGCTCAAACAATTTAATGTAACTTACATTGCTTTAATTCCAAAGGTAAAAGATCCCAAGTCTTTTTCATAATTTTGGCTTATATCTCTTTGCAACAAAGTTTACAAGATTTTTACCACAGCAATTTACCTTCATTTGGTTCCCCTTATTCCAAAGATAATATTAGAAGAACAAGGAGGTTTTGTCCCAGGCAGGGATATAGCTGAGGGTGCATTGGTGGCTCATGAAATCTTACATTCTATCTCCTTGCACAAAATTTCTCCATTTATCATCAAGCTTGACATGATGAAAGCTTACAATAAAGTGGATTGGGCTTTTTTGATGCAAGTGTTAAGAAAATTTGGCTTTATTGACAAATGGTGTAAATTGGTCCTATCATGTTTAAAGGGAGCCAAATTTTCATTACTAATTAATGGCACATCTTCAGGTTTCTTTAGTTCCACTCAAGGAGTAAGGCAAGGTGATACATTATCGCCTTTTTTATTTATAATATTAGCTGAAGCTCTTAGCAAGATAGTGAAATAATTTCATTCTCAAGAGAAGTGGAAAGGTATTGCAATCCCTTCTACCCATTTATCAATAACACACTCTTTGTTTGCTGATGACACATTACTATTTGGTGCAACATAGATTCAAGAAGCCATTCAAATAAAATATGTATTAGATAAATATTCAAAAGTATCTAGTCAACAACTAAATGTAGAAAAATCAAAGATATATACATTTCATATCAAATCAGTTCTTCAAAAGAGAATTATTAATATTCTGGGGTTCCGATTAGCTGAATTACCTTGTAAGTACCTTGGGATTCCTTTTTTTTCTAGGGCAAACAAAGTTACTTATTGGTCTACCATTATTCAAAGTATTCAAAAGAGAATAGCATCTTGGAAGGGTAGATGGTTATCTCTATCTGGTAGAATTTTATTGATAAAATCTGTTAGTGCTGCCATTCCCAATTACTTTATGGCAGAATTAAAGGTCCCAAAATTAGTGATATTGCTAATTGAAAAGATAATTAGGGAATTTTTATGGAAGGGAAATATTGATAGTAAAAATAAAATATCTCTTATATCTTTACAAAATTTGTGTGTTGAAAAACCCAAAGAGGGTGCTGGTGTACATGACTTATCGGCTCGAAATCAAGCATTAGGGGAAAAACTAGTGTGGCACATGTATGTTAAGTCGCATTCAAAATGGTGCAAAATAATGCAAGCTAAGTACTTAGATAATATGGATCAAGAAAGAATATTTACAATTTCAAATCCTCCACGAGGATCAGCAATGTGGAACTTTCTAGTTTCATGTAGAAAAGTAATTTTACCATATCTTACTCGGGAAATTCATGATGGATCAAGGGAAATTTTTTGGAAAGATTCGTGGGGAGGTCACACACCTTTAGAATCATCTTATAATCTGAATGATATCAAAACACTTCTCAACACAAGTTGGGGGGTTAAAGTTAGTGATTATTTTGAAAGCATAGATGAATGTACTGGGAAGGTAAAGTGGAAAGATATTTCTGCCTTTGATTGTCTGGTGGGACAAAAGCAGGAATTCACAAGTCTTATAGATCAAAGAATAGTATTCTTGTCAAGAAGGAATGATAAATTGTTATGGGCTCCTTGAAAATCTAGAAACTATGCAGTAAATTTTGGATATATGGCAATAAGGAATCAAGGGGAGAAAATTATGCCACAAAGAGCCTTGTCATTTTGTTGGGACCCTTCAGTACTTCCGAAGGCTAGTTGTTTCTCATGGTTGGCCATTAAAAGAAGGATTCTAATAAGTGATAGGATGGTCAAACTTGGAATTGGAGCACAATTTAAATGTGTTTTATGTGAAAATGAGAATGAAGAAATAAATCATTTATTTCTTCATTTCCCTTTTGCTTTTCAATGCTGGTCTGCCCAATTACCTAAAAATCTATGGGACCTTTTCTCAAGTTGGCCGGTGTTGTATAAAACAATGTTATTTTCTTGAATTTGGAGAATAACTCCCTCAGTTGTTCTTTGGTCCATTTGGTGGGAATGAAATAGAAGAACCTTTAGAGATGAAAAAATGAAGATTGATCAAATCCTACAAAAAATGGAATCTTCAATTGCAGAAATAACGAATGCATATGTTTTAAAGACCAAAAATGTTGGCTCTTTTTTCACAGATTGGGACTCAAAGGCGATGAAGAATTGGATCAAGTTAGTTCTTCCATTCAAGGGAAGTTTGCATAAAAATCTAAGTGCTAAATTGGATAGAATCCAATTCACTGGTCTCCACCTACGAAAGGTTTTTTTAAGGTAAATTTTGATGGTGCTTCACATGGGAATCCTAGTCTATTAGGAGCTAGAATTGCAATAAGAGATCATAAAGGATTTTCAATATTAGCAAAGTCAGTCAAATTGCTGAAAGGTACAAATAATGTTGCAGAAGCTCAAGCCTGACTTAATGGATTGCAACTTGCATATGATATGAAACTTAAAGACTTGGTAATAGGAGACTCACTAATCATTGTAAATTCTTGTAAGGAAAGGAAAATCTCATGTTGGAAAATTAGATATGTGTTGGAGCAGGTATGGTTGTCATTGGAAAAGTTCACAATAGTGCAGATTAATCACACTTATAGAGAGGGTAACTTGGTGACACAGAAGCTGGAAAATATTGGGTGTGATCAAAATAAAAAAGAGAGGATTTATGGCAATAATAAGGAAAATTTGTCTCAGGATCTACAAATTATTTTTGAAAGAGAAACTATCATATAAAACTAATAATTTGGAAGGTTTGTTAAATATAAAAGTTTGAGCCTTGCTAAAAATGGCAAACTTTGGTAGGGAGTGTAAATCAATTAGGGGCTCCACCATTAAGATTTCTAAATAGATCATCTTCATATCGTAAGCAAGCATCATTTATGTGGTACAACAACAACCAATTCATCATTATCCATGTCATGAGGTTACATATTGTCGGTCATTGGCATGTGGGTTTATGTGACTTCGTGCCTAAGCAAAATTCATTCAGTACCACTTAAATCTATCCTCAGAATATAAAATTGACACATTTTCCTTGCGAGAACGGAAGTTCAGTTTGCATGCTCTAAGTCTTGGGGAGTTCACCTCACACGAAAAAATGTGTTGGGGTTGGAATCGATAAATAAATTCTATTCATTCCCAATCTGGCCGTAACAAAGGTATGTTTTTAGCTAACAGGTGTCGGCTCTTTGTAGGTTTACGAAGGTCTGTGAGGATCTAACAATGGTACATAAGTAATCCCAAGTTGGCATAGGACAATCTTGCATGTGCTAAAAATCAGATTATCAAGTCTATTCGAAAGGAATTAAAGAAAATTTCACATGTGGTTTCATAGAAGGCAGGAGATTTCTGAAATATGCTTAGCATCAAATAAGTTCAAGTGTGTATAATGACAGTAAAAGGACTTGCATACTTCAACACAAAGTAATACAGTTTTGAAAAGGAAAAAATCTGCGGCTATATGAGGAAGCTTGGTTGAACAGTCATTAAATGTGTTTAATTGCATCTTAGTATTGTCTTGAGTTGCAAAATGTAGCTTTTCATTGGAAATTTCTTCATCCATGGATGTCAGGATCCTCCTTCCAAGTAGACATAGATCATAACAACACAAACTCTAAGTTTTCAAGTACATATTACAATATACAAGTGGAGTGTTGTTTCAAAATAGTGTATCACATTATAGCTCAAGATATTTGTGTGTTGGTGTCCCAAAGTTTGTCATTTTCTGGTTTGTGCTATCTTTCATAGAGCTCTTTGTTGGGTTTGAATGTTTCTGTGATAGCTCCAACTTATTGCTCGACCTTTTGTCTGTGAAATTTACATAGTGAACTTTATGTGAAAAAAAGAAAGTTCAGTGTTATATTCTTTGTATTAGTGTCAGGTATCTTTGCACCATTTTTGCATAAGCAACCTACGAGCTATAGTAAAATCTATTCGTATATGCAATTCTTTGCATAAAAGATTTTGAGTGTGGATGAAAAACTAGATCTAATAGAAATGGAATTCGTTCTAAGAAATCATCGTGCTCCATTTGAAGTGTAGTCATGGGAAATGCCCTTCTCCAAAGGGTTAGGCAAATAGAAGTTGTCTTATATATTCAATACTGATTGCATTCTGGTTTACAAAAGTGTGAAGGACATAATCGGAGTTGACATTTTACAGCCATCAACACAAAGGATTATCTTCCCCTCCAATTTGGTATCAATTTTTGTTAGCAATGTAATAGACTTGAACCTGAACTATCAAGATATGCAGAAGATAGCAAACATTGTTATAAAGGAGGTTTTCTTGCAAGAAAATGCATTGTTAAAAAGCATTCAAAAATATGATTTTTGGTCTGGAGAAGCCTATATTGGAGGAGTCTTCCCGAGACACTTTTTGCATCATAAGATGAGCTTCAAAAATATATATATTGGGATGAGGCTATCATTCGAAAATAACTCTTCAAGTTACCTATACAGGGAGCTAAATAGGTATCAAATTGAGTTGGGCAATGAAATGGTTAGAAACTTCAAAGTTAAGTATCATGCCATATCTTTCCTTCTTACTCATCATTGTCATCAAGCATCACTTCTGAAAATTCCAAATCAGTTACAACAAGGTGTGGTTCGAACTAAAGAATCAAATACAGGTTATGGGGAATCAAAAGCAAAACCAATAGCACAAAGTTGTCAACCGGCTCAGGGGTTATCATATGCTCAACCTGTCATGCAAGGGATCCGTCCAATTATTCCTGATATAAATGTCACAATAGATTCAAGGACCCCTCCAATAGATCAATTTATGTGTAGAGGAGGAAATGAAGCCAAATGTTCAGTTCAGAAGGACTAAAAAATATAAGTGAAGAAGATCTCAAGGCTCGAATTCAAACACTTTTTGTGCATATAAAGTTAAATTTCTATATGTTTTTGTCCCTCTGAAAGTTGATACATGTGCATATAAATATAGCTAGCATGAATACTATCAATTACAAGATGAAGTCTATCAATTGAGTGCGACAGTGTTGCAGTTGACATTTTGTATATATCTACAAAGAATCTACCAAGAAATATTGTAACCTCTATTTTTATATAATATAAATAGTCAGCCGACAAGCCTTTTATCTAAAAAGCTCACTTAGTGTCTTTAAGAAATTGAAAAATGTTTATGTGATAAGAGAATAATTTTACCAATTGAGGAAAATGGTCATACATGGATGTCTTCTCTTTAACCCTTTCTCAATCAAAGGCCCCACATAAAGTTGAGATGCTTGGAAACCCAACCATCCTAATTAGTTTTATACAAAAGAGATATTTAACAATATAAAAAACTAGTTATTAAAGACGTATAAGAGATGGGGTGTCTCAAGGAGAAGCATGCCCCTTCACAATTTTGCAAGAAAAGCCTAACAACTTTTACTAATATATAAATGACCCTATAAAAGTAGCTTTGTTCTCAATAATTAAAAGGGAAAATAAAATGTGTATTAGACTCTACAACACTCATGGTTTGAGGAAGAAGACAAATATCTATATCTATACTTCCTAATTTGTCATGTCTAGGATACACAATTAGTTTTCCATCAAATTTATTTTCCCATCCACTATTGACACCTATTGGACTTCCCCATCCAAAATCATTATCGTATACAAGAAATCTATGAAATTTTCCCACCAGAATGGAATTAATGCCGATAAAATCATTCAAATAAATAAATCTTGGAGGCTTGTCTAATTCAGCTCAAATTTTAGCATCTTGGTGTGTTGCTATGGTGTGATGCAACATTAGGGCTATTGGAGCTCTACTACCACCCAAAAGATCTTTTGTTGTGACGGTTGCCCCAAATCCTTGGAGAGCATTGCCGAAGTATGAGTAAGGCAATGGAGGGACCATTTTAGGTTGACAGTTCATTGAAATAAGTAACCTATTTCCTTCACTAGGGAAAACTCCTCAAGCTTGTGTGATTCCTTATCATATATGTGCACAATGCTTGAAAGGATGAGATGTAGATGGATTTATCTTTATATACATCATTGGCTTCTTCCTTCAGTCGAGATATGGTTTGCCCAATGAAATGAAATGTTTTTTCACTTAATGGTGGTAGGCTAAAATTATCAAACCTTTCTTTTCTTGTATTGCTATGTTGTAAGTTGACCTTTATGGGAGAATTTTAGTGAAACAATGCGTGTGTAGTGAAAGGAGAGGAATGCTCAAAGATTCATGACATAGTTGAGCCCAAGAATTAATGAAATACCAATATGAAGATCCATCAACAACTGAGTGATTGACTATGAATATCAATACAATTCCATCTATCAACTTCGCCCCCTAATAAAAAAAACATTATATATATGTTTTTTAATAAAACCATTATATTAAAATGCAAAAGAACAAAGAATATTAAATAATATATTATGTATGTCCAAAAAATTATATAGTACTGTAGACATCTAAATTTGATCACTTCCATATGATCAAAATTGTCTACTTTATTCATCTATTTCATTAATAGTGATTAAATAATTTATTTAATCATTATTTCATTTTCTGCCTAAGGTTCCTAAAGTATCTAATTAAATAAATTAAATACTTTACCTTACCCCCTTGTCTTCTCTTCTCTAAATTAAATAAACATGACAAATTATTTAATTTAATCATTTAACCCATTTGGATTAAAATCAATTTTTAATTCCTTTTTTCTCTCTCCTTGTCACATTCTCCATAACCCTCTCCTAATTCGGATTAAATTAATTAATCTGTGATTAGGATGTGCACCACTTAATCAAGATTAAGTGTCACATCCTCCATAATCTCCCACTTGCCTCTAATCTCTCATTAATTACCTTAATCATGTGTTTGCACAACCTTAATCAGAATCATTAGCCACATTTGGCTTACCTTTTCTGGTCAACCTTCCCACTTACCATTTTTGGTATGGACTCCCTTCCCCATGTGAATTTTTAATTCACATTTATTCAACCAAGGTTCCCCTCTTCCCCATGTGAATTTTTAATTCACTTTTATCTTTCCAAGGTCTTCCCCATCCCCCATGCAAGATTCTAGAAGCCTTGACTTGTCACTTCACATGTGCCAAGGGCTTCTAAAACCTTGGAATTGTCACATCACCCACATGTGACAAATCTCCAGCTTTTTGGAGACACTCTCTTATCCATTAGATTCTTCCAATCATTGTGAATTTTAAATTCACTTTTATTCCTCCAAGGAATCTTCTCATCCCCCAAGATCCACCTCATTTCCACATCACTCCACCCTAAGACATCTCACCTTCCACATGTCAAGATGTGAGGGCTTGTGAGTCCTCAACTCACCATAGCCCTTCATCTTGATCTTTGTTGGATCAATCCCAACCGTTGAATTCTCTAGAGAATTCAATTTGGCCTATAAATACCCCTTCAATTCCTTCATTTTGGGGGATCAAGTCTTTTGCAAATAAACTCTTGCAAAATTGTCATTCAATCTCTCATCCATTTTAGCATCCTTATTGCATCAATTCATCTTGCATCCACTTCATTTTCATTGCCATCCAAGGAGCACACAAGACTTCAACATTAAGGGCCAACCAAGGAAGCAACAACATGAAGGTATAACAGCAATTTACTTGTTCATCTTGCTTTCATATTGTTCATTTTCTTAGGCTAATCATTGAGGTGCCCTATTATCTTGTTGTTTTTCTTTATTGCACTATTAGTTTCTTATTTAACATCTCTCACACTTTAGGAAGCAACATTTTATTAAGATCACATTTCTGGCACGCCCGGTGGGACCCACATAGGGGTCTCTTTCTTTGACGTTTTTTGTTGTTTGCTTGTTTGCAGATTCAGGTCGCAGAGAGGTGAACTTGCCCTCCCGAACGCCGCAGAGGGGCGACCTTGCCCTTTGTTTCTGACTGTTTTCTATAGAGGGGCGACCCTGCCCTTTGCTGTTTTCGGCTATTTTCTGCAGAGGGGCAACCTTGCCCTTTTAGGCTATTTTCTAACTATTTTCTGCAGAGGGGCGACCTTGCCCTTTATGACTGTTTTCTGCAGAGGGGCAACCTTGCCCTTTTCACTATTTTCTGCAGAGGGGCGACCCTGCCCTTTGCTATTTTCGGTTGTTTTCTGCAAAGGGGCGACCTTGCCCTTTTAGGCTGTTTTCTGAGTATTTTCTGTAGAGGGGCGACCTTGCCCTTTTTGACTGTTTTCTGCAGAGGGGCGACCTTGCCCTTTTGACTGTTTTCTACAAAAGGGTGACCCTGCCCTTTTGACTGTTTTCTGCAGAGGGGTGACCTTGCCCTTTTTGACTGTTTTCTGCAGAGGGGCGACCTTGCCTTTTTTGACCGTTTTCTGCAGAGGGGCGACCCTGCCCTTTTTGACTATTTTCTGCAGAGGGGCGACCTTGCCCTTTTTGACTGTTTTCAGACTGTTTTCTGCAGAGGGGCGACCTTGCCCTTTTGACTATTTTCTGCAGAAGGGCGACCCTGCCCTTTACTGATTGACTGTTTTCTGCAGAGGGGCGAATCTGCCCTTAACAACACATTCGAGAAGGTAAAAAAGGGACATTTTAGCTTCGTTTTTGTCTCTTTCTTTTGTTGTTTTGTGCTCTAACCTGCTAACCTTGTTTGGTGGTGAGTGAAGTCAGATTTGCTGCACATCACAAAGAAGGGCAAGAAGATAAACAACTAACATTTCCTTGCAGGACCTTCCTTTTTATTCTGATTTTTAAAAGTCTTTCCTTGCTACTTTATCTAGGTACTTAGTATAAGTAGGGGAAAGTAATATTTGTTGTTTGTTGTGTCTATTTTACTTATTTTACCCTAAGGGGGCATTAGTTTGTTTTCACTTTCCTCCTTTGCACGTTGTGCGGACCCGAAGGAGGTAGTTGGAAACAATTAGTTTCATCTTCTTAGCGGGACCTGCTTGGGGATTTCATCACCCCAAGGGACGATCCCAACCACGTGTACTGGCAGGGTATATAAAGGGGGGAGAGCCAAAGCTGTACCCCAATCCAGTTGCGTCGTAATTGGCAGAATGTCGAAGCTAGGGTGATACCTAGATAGACGTGAAGAGTTGGTCCGAGCCTTTCAGTATCTCACTGGGGCTCCCGACTCACGCTTGTGATGGACTGGTGTTCACGGTTTGTGCCTCACGTACCGAGCATATATTGAGGACTCCCTAGAAACCTTGTTCATCCTAGAGTAAGACCTTTGCCGGCCATACCCGTTAAAACGCTAATCATAGGATTGTGCTTGTTCAAAGTGTCTTTCTGTGAAGAACCAGTAAATTTTGGTAAGTCAAACTGTCATTAAACCATTTTAAGTCCTTGCCAAAATCCCTTATCCAAACCAAGTTCAAATTTTCACTGTAGAGGGGCGACCTTGCCCTCTGTTTCAACCATTTTCTGCAGAGGGGCGAATACGCCCCGTTGAACGACCAATTTCACCTGTTTAACCGCCGTTCGAATCCCCAAAGCCTCCATTTGACCATTTGATCAATCCAAACCTTCATTTGGCCATTCCAATCCCCCGTTCACCCCTCCCGACCATCTATCTATCCAATTTGCATATCCGATTACCCGTTCTGAGTGGCCGTTCCCTTGTTCCGAGCATCCGTCAACATTTTCTGAAAATCAACGTTTCATCGACCAGACTACATGAGTGCTTCTTAGAACATCATTGGAGTCCATATCTATCATCAAATCATCCATCCCAATCACCTAGACTTCATTTTTGATTTTTTTTTAATTTTTATTCCAAAACTTCCGGAGGCCGTAACTTTTGACTCAGATGTGCGTTTTGGTTGAAATTTTACGGGTGGTTGCATTAGGAGATGGCATTTGGATTCCCAACCGACTGCTAAGTCCATTGGATCCCCCTTCGACACGTTTTCAGAGCCTCAAGCTTTCATCTTGACCCTCAAAATCATAAATTAGTATTTATTTTTTTCAATTTTCTAGTTTTTAATGAACTGTTTCGTTAATAACTCTGAATGCATGCCTCATATTTCTGATGTTAGTTGGCAATTCATCCTATCTTATTATTGGGTATTTTTTGGAAAAAACTGGACTCTCAAACGTATGCCTACAAAGTTTCCCAAAATGGCAAAATTTGATAATTTTTGAAAACTACCAAATTTGGCAAAAATCTGATTGTCAACACCTTACGTCCTCTAGTTGAAACCCATGATCTTGGTTTCAAATAAATTCTATCATATCCTCTGATCCAATCCCAATCTAAGCTCCAATCCAATTCTAATCTGAACGTTAATCCCATCATCCTAATCTGAGCTTTCATTCAATCCTAATCTGAGCTTTCATCCAATCCCCATATGAGCTTTCAATTCATCCTAGTTCTCTATCCATCATCTATTCTTTCCTTCTAATCTATATCCATCATGAATCTTTATCCCCCTCTCACACGACCAATAATAGTAGTCGAGGGGAATCATAACTCCGTTGATGATGATAATGAAAATCTTATTGATCATGAAGATTGTTATATAGATCCTCTTGACACTATCATTGCTAGTAAGATCTCTCCAATCGCCTTCCAAAATCCCACTACTTCTTCAAACTATCCCACCATTCCTTCATCCACATCCAATAACGGTTCTTATGTTACCCTTGACAAGGGATATCCAACATCCTCACCATTGACATATTCATCATGTCCTCCCATTCAACCTCTATCCTATCCAACATCCACATCCTGTTATCCTCATCATAATCAACAATCCCAATACCTCTACCTTAATCCCACATCCCAATCTTCTCATCCTAATCCAACACCTACACCTTCCTATCACAATCTACCATCCCAATATTCCTCCTATCCTCATCCACCATCTCAATCCTCTCATCCTAATCTACCATCTGTATCCTCTTATGCCAACCCACCATACATGTCCTCCTATAATGGTTCACCACCTCAATCCTCCTATTCTAATCCAACATCCACACCTTCCTATCACAATCCCCCATCCCCATCCCCATACCCTTACATTAATTCCACATCTCCCCATTCTAATCCTTCATATACATCTTCCTACTATCACTCCCCATCCCAATCTAATCCAACACCCACATCTTCCTACATCACTCTCCCTTTCACCGCATTATATCTTAATCCTCCATCTCATCATAATCCTACATCTCCTCCATCTCCTCCTAGTCCTATATCCAATCCCATCCGTTCATCTAATCCTTATCCACCAATCCCTAGTCCTCCATCCAATCCTATCCCTTCATCTAATTCTAATCCTCCATCTCCTCCTAGTCCTACATCCAATTCCATCCCTTCATCTAATCCTAGTCCTCCATCTCCTCCTAGTCCTCCATCCAATCCCAATCCTCCATCTCCTCCTAGTCCTACATCCATTTCCATCCCTTCATTTAAACCTAATCCTCCATCCATTTCCATCCCTTCATCTAATCCTAATCCTCCATCTCCTCCTAGTCCTCCATCCAATCCTAATCTCCTCCATAATCCTCCATCTCCTCCTAGTCCTACATCCATTTCCATCCCTTCATTTAAACCTAATCCTCCATCCATTTCCATCCCTTCATCTAATCCTAATCCTCCATCTCCTCCTAGTCCTCCATCCAATCCTAATCCACAAATCCCTAACCATAATCCTCCATCTCCTCCTAGTTCTACATCTAATCCTCCAATTCTTAATCCTAATCCTCATCCACACATCCACTCATATAATCCTCCAATTCTTAATCCTAATCCTACATCCAATCCCATACCCACATCTAATCCTAATCCTCCAGCCACTCCTAATCCTCCATCTAGTCCCACCCCTTCATCTAATCCTCATCCTCCATCTCCTCCTATTCCTCCATCCAATCCTAATCCATGAATCCCTAATCCTTCATCCATTCCCATCCCTACATCTAACCCTAATCCCAAGGACTCATGCAAGAAGAAACACCATGCCCTCCCACTTTATCATGTACTATCACTAGCGATGAGGCCCTCCTCCATCCTACACCTATCCCTCTCATCACCCTTCCTACCACCATCCAAACGATTGAGCTGGTCAAACCCATCGAATCCATTGAATCCCCATATTCTACTACTAGATCCACCGAATCCATCGAAGACATCCAATCCCCTCCTCCTAGTCCTAATATTCACAAACTTCAATCCAATGACCTTCATGAATCCTCCATCCTCCTCTCTCCCCCAGTTGAGGAGTCCCTCCAACACTCTTCCATCATCATACATCCTACACAAGATGAGTCATGCCAAGAGATTGATCCAAAGCATACAAGCATATCTCCTCCTCCAAATCAAGATCACTCCATCCCATCTACTCCATCTCAAGAACATAATCTTCCGTCCATTTCATCTCATGATCCATATCCTCAACCAAGTCATGATCCTATCCTCCCATCCACCCCATCTCAAGATCACACTATCTCCTCCACTCCATCCCATGATCCCCTTTGCCTTCAAGATCCAATCACTCCATCTCATGAGACCTTATCATCCACTACCATACATCTAGATCCCATTGTACTCCCCAATTCCTCTCATGATCCCTTATCACTCATTCCTCCTGATGTTGCTATCCCCTCATCCCCATCACATGATCCTTCATCGCCATCTAGTCTTACCATCCCAATGCCACTTTTGTATCACCCTGGTAATATTACATGCGTCCAGGGTGGTCTTCTTGCAGAATAAAAATAATGTCTATGCACCACCCTACCTCTTCCACCTACTAATGCGCTCACATCATGCTTCCAAGAGAATAAGCATCCTACCATAAATCACATGCTACAAAACATGAACTATCAAGGAAAAGGTTTAGGCCTTCATGAGCAAGGTACTTTAGAGCCCATCCAAGTCAAAGAACATCTAGGCACACATGGTCTTGGATATGTCTCCCAAAACTCGCACTCTAAAGATGTTGGTACAACCTTCATATATCCTAAACGATCCTCTTCTAAAGGCACAAGAGGTACTTCCCATCATTCTACCAAGACATATGCCGCCATCCCCCCTCCTCCATCATACTACCTAAAAACAACCATCCATCTTCCTCCCTCATCCTCTCAATCCATTTTGGGGCCTTATGTCCCTCCATCAATCATTGCTCATCCTCCATCTACTATGGGTTCTTATATCCCTCCATCCAAACCCGCACATCCTCCATATACACAGTCTATTTTGGGTCCTTACATCCCAAAATCACCCCCTCCATCTTATCCTATTCATCCACCCCCTCTCCCTCGTACACAGCATAAAAATCCTACCTTCATAACTCCTAATCAGGATCAACAAAGGCACATACCTACGCATTATCCATCCACACTTCCTCATCAAATGCCTACCTCCATCGCTCCCCATCAACCATCTCCTTGCATCTATCCCCTTGCTACTAAAAGAACTTTGGATATGAAAGCAACCATACCTCAATCCAAACATCCACATGAATCTAAAGCTCCTCATGTCCCCTTCCACAGACATGTTGAAGAACAAAAAAATCGAGTCCAAAATCCAAATCAATCCAAAAGGCCACAAAGGCCCACCGAAGCAAACATAAAAACCATGTGGATCCCAAAGAAAAAAGGTGCCATACCTTCAATAACGATATCCAAAGTTGTTATTTCCCCACAAAATCATTCACCTCCTCCATCTCCTAAATCTATTTTGGGTCCCTACATCCCAAAAATCACTATCCCAACTCCTCCATTATCGCCACCCTCTCCATCTATTCATCCACCTATCTTTTCGCATCCACCATCACATGTGCCAATGTTGGTCCTGAACACCTTCCCCCATCATACATCCACTCCATCATTACATCCATACACTTTCCAACATCCCCTCCACTATCCTCTCTATCTCCCCCATCAAATTCCTTTAATCCATCCTCTTGCATAAACCATCCAGTCTAATAGGGTTGTACCAACATCTATGGCCACTTCAAACATGGGCTCTTATTACCTCATATGGAACTTGATGTGTGAGTCCTTCATCCCTATCCTTATCAATTTTCCTCTAAAAATCCGCATATCCATATCCTTATCTTTATCCATCTTCGTCCACATCCTAGTCCAAAAAATCAGAAAAATACAAAAAACAAAAAAATAATAAAGAGAAAATCATTCGGTGAAAACTTGGCAAACAAGCGCCTTGGATACGTACCATGATGAAAACTTGGCAAACAAGCATCATGCGTAAATTCCCCATCTCGTCTCCTTCCACGATTGGGGGCAACATCCACTTACGCATTCCTTTCCTCCATCTCCTACATCTGCCTATCTTCTGCATCCTATCCATCCTATCCCATTTATCCCACTTCCTCCCTCTTCCTTGTGATCTTGATAAATGTAGGGGCAAACCTATATACATGCTTTGGACACCTCTTGGCATATATTCCCATCCATACACTATCATATTCCTTATCCACCTCTATCTATCTTCCATTGCCCATCTCACTCCCTTATCCACCCATCTTGCTATCCCTCTTGCCTCGTCATGCATGACACATATAGAGTGGGGGCATCTCCTTATTTGCAATTGGGTCCTTGGAGACATCGTCCATCCATTCCGCCAGGTAATCTTCTCCATCTCCCCATCCTCTCATCCCATAGTCCTTTTCATCCTTTCATCCTTATCTCCCCATTCATCTATCTAAACATCCAATCCATCTCCCTATCCTTATCTTCCTATCCACAAATCCTTTTCCATCTTTTCATCCTTATCTCCTCATCCGTTTATCTACCCAGTAATCCATGTCATCTTTTTGAATCCTTATCCTTCTATCCATATATCCTAGCATCTTTCTATCTCCCCATCTTTATCCATCCATCCATTTTCCTTCCATCTCATTGGTCTCTAGCTATAGGCTACCCTCATGCAATCCAATGACTTTTTATCTCACTATCATCACTCCTATCTATTTCCTACATCTTTTTGATATCTTATTACTCTTCATCATTCATCTATACATCCTCTCATCCTCCCAATTCATATTCTAATAATCTAGGTCACTATCCCATCCCTGAGCTTCGCATAACCCACATCCCACATATCGACCATCCAATCCTGCGGCCTATCCTGGCTCATCATATCCTCTCCATCAGTTTATCCATTTATCTTGGTCATCTCATCATCCCTTATCCATTGTCTATCGTCGGTCTCTGGTCGAACTATGTTGCCCCTGCGCTTTCACGTAGGCAAGGTCGGTCATTTGATCCACCCCCAGGGGTTCTATCTTTTGTCTGTCTTGTCTCTTCCATCGTCTATCTTTGGCCTTGTGTCGAGCTACGTGGCCCCTGCGCTTTCACGTAGCCAAGGTCAATCATTTGGTCTTCCCCCTGGGCATTTTTTCCATCTGATCCTCTATCTTCATCATCCTCTTTCCACTTTTACCATGGTCTTTTCCTGAACTACGAGGGCTCTGCGCTTTCACATAGGCACGGTTGATCTTTGATCAACCCTTGAGCCCCTAGGTCTTTAGGGTGTGTTAGTCTTGTTGTCTTGTCATCCTGTCGTCTTGTCGTGTCATCAAGTATGTCCCTATCCTAGCTGGTGCTTATCAAACAACGGTCATCTGTATCACACGATGCAATCGGTTTCTGCTATCCTACGTCATATTGATCTTTTAGTTTACTATCCATCATCGGTCTCAACAGGACGTATCCTTCCTAATAGATCTCATCAACCCCATCCATCATCTTGATCCTATGGCAACAGACGTTTCAAACTTGATTGTGATCTTTTGATGTTTTTGACATTTTGTTTATCATTTGAGCTCCCTATCATCACTTGTCATGGTCGCCTTGATCTATCATATCATGGTGTGCTTTGACTAGTAAACATAGGGGCGTATCTTGATCTTTTTTTTATGTGTTTTTCTTCTTGGTTGTCCCACGTAGTACCCACCAAGACTCTTGCGGTCTTGTGTTATGCTGGGGCATCCTTTTGTGCTTGTGGTTATCCCAATACCAGGCCCGACCACTGTCTTTATGAATTTGGGGTGTTGGAATAGCCTTCTTGTCTGTTATGTTTGTTTTATGCATTAGACACTAATCCGTCTTGGTTTACATACCCTGATGCCCGGTGTCTTATGCTATAGCAAAAATCAGTGCTCTAAGGATGGCAAATTGCATTAGGATTGCATTTCATTTTCCATTCCATCATCTTGCATATCTCCCCCATCCTCATCACCCTCATCCTCATCATCAGTGGGATGTATCCTTCCCTCTCCTTGTGTTGTTTTGGGATGTATCTTTCCCTCATCAACAACACTCTCATCAGGATGGATCCTTCCTTATCCTTGTGTTGTTTTGGGATGTATCATTCCCTCGTCAACAACACTCACCCTCATCCTCATCATTAGTGGGATGTATCCTTCCCTCTCCTTGTGTTGTTTTGGGATGTATCATTCCCTCGTCAACAACACTCATCTTCATCCTCATCAGGATGTATCCTTCCCTATCCGTGTGTTGTTTTGGGATGTATCATGTCCTCATCAACAACACTCCATCAACCATCCGCCCAACCTAGATTGTACCTGGATTGGGGCAACATCACATTTTTCCTTGCATCCATTTGTGCTCACCTTTATCTCCCATCGCTTATCATTTTTTTTGTTTCATCACTTTATATTGTCATTTTCATATCCCCTCTCATCTCTCATCCTTTCCCCCATCTGTTTCTTCCTATCGAGAGGTCACACGGGACCCCTCTCTTTTCCCCCGTCGCCCTCTCGAGGGGGCATACCCTTCCCATTTATCTATTTTCTCAGCCATAATCTTCATCCATTTCCCTGCTAATTTGGATAGCTCAAGTCCTATGCTGGGGCATCATCTTTCAGTTACTTCCTCTATAGAGTCATCTCCACTTTCTTTTCTTCAAAGCACAGTTATTCTAACGGTACTTCGAAGAGGGGAAAAATGTAGACATCTAAATTTGATCACTTCCATATGATCAAAATTGTCTACTTTATTCATCTATTTCATTAATAGTGATTAAATAATTTATTTAATCATTATTTCATTTTCTGCCTAAGGTTCCTAAAGTATCTAATTAAATAAATTAAATACTTTACCTTACCCCTTTGTCTTCTCTTCTCTAAATTAAATAAACATGACAAATTATTTAATTTAGTCATTTAACCCATTTGGATTAAAATCAATTTTTAATTCCTTTTTTCTCTCTCCTTGTCACATTCTCCATAACCCTCTCCTAATCCGGATTAAATTAATTAATCTGTGATTAGGATGTGCACCACTTAATCAAGATTAAGTGTCACATCCTCCATAATCTCCCACTTGCCTCTAATCTCTCATTAATTACCTTAATCATGTGTTTGCACAACCTTAATCAGAATCATTAGCCACATTTGGCTTACCTTTTCTGGTCAACCTTCCCACTTACCATTTTTGGTATGGACTCCCTTCCCCATGTGAATTTTTAATTCACATTTATTCAACCAAGGTTCCCCTCTTCCCCATGTGAATTTTTAATTCACTTTTATCTTTCCAAGGTCTTCCCCATCCCCCATGCAAGATTCTAGAAGCCTTGACTTGTCACTTCACATGTGCCAAGGGCTTCTAGAACCTTGGACTTGTCACATCACCCACATGTGACAAATCTCCAGCTTTTTGGAGACACTCTCTTATCCATTAGATTCTTCCAATCATTGTGAATTTTAAATTCACTTTTATTCCTCCAAGGAATCTTCTCATCCCCCAAGATCCACCTCATTTCCACATCACTCCACCCTAAGACATCTCACCTTCCACATGTCAAGATGTGAGGGCTTGTGAGTCCTCAACTCACCATAGCCCTTCATCTTGATCTTTGTTGGATCAATCCCAACCGTTGAATTCTCTAGAGAATTCAATTTGGCCTATAAATACCCCTTCAATTCCTTCATTTTGGGGGATCAAGTCTTTTGCAAATAAACTCTTGCAAAATTGTCATTCAATCTCTCATCCATTTTAGCATCCTTATTACATCAATTCATCTTGCATCCACTTCATTTTCATTGCCATCCAAGGAGCACACAAGACTTCAACATCAAGGGCCAACCAAGGAAGCAACAACATGAAGGTATAACAACAATTTACTTGTTCATCTTGCTTTCATATTGTTCATTTTCTTAGGCTAATCATTGAGGTGCCCTATTATCTTGTTGTTTTTCTTTATTGCACTATTAGTTTCTTATTTAACATCTCTCACACTTTAGGAAGCAACATTTTATTAGAATCACAAGTACTAATTAACATGAATAAAGACTTCAAAGAATATTAAAAAAGATTAGATTGCAATGCCAAATAATATGCAAATTATTTTATATTTTCTTTTAACTCTTCAAAATAAACAAACAAACAAAATTGAGTGTGCTAGTGTTGCAATTGAAATTTTGTATATATCTGCAAAGAATCTACCAAGAAATATTGTAACCTCTATTATTATATAATATCAATAGTTGTCCGACAAGCCTTTTATATAAAAAAAAAAAAATGATTATAAGATAGGGGGTGTCTCAAGGAGAAGCATGCCCCTTCACAACTTTGCAAGAAAAACCTAACGAATTTTACTAATATATAAGTAACCATATGAAAGTAGCTTTTTTCTCAATCATCAAAAGGGAAAATAAAATGTGTATCAAACTCTAGAGCACTCATGGTTTGAGGAAGAAGACAAATCTCTATATCTATACTTCCTAATTCGTCACATCCAGGATACATAGTTAATATTCCATCGAATTTATTTGCCCATTCACTTTTGACACCTATTGGAATTCCCCATCCAAAATCATTATCATATACAGGAAATCTAGGAGAACTTGCGACCACGATGGAATTATTTCCAAAAGATTCATTCAAATCAACAAATTTTGGAGGCTTGTCTAATTCAGCTCGAATTTGAGCATCTTGCTATGTTGCTATGATGTGGTGCATCATTAGGGCTATTGATGCTCTTCTACCATCCAAAAGCTCTCTTTTTGTGATGGTTGCCCTAAGTCCTTGGAGAGCATTGCCAAAGTATGAGTAAGACAATGGAGGGACCATTTTAGGTCGACAATTCATTGAAAAAAGCAACCTAGTTTCTTCATTAGGTGAAAGTCCTCAAGCTCGTGTGATTCCTTGCCATAGATGTGCACACAATGCTTGAAAGGAGGAGATGTGGATGGATTTCTCTTTATATGCCTCATTGGCTTCTTCCTTTAGTTGAGATATGGTTTGTGCAGTGAAATGAAATCTTTTTTCACTTAGTAGTGGTGGGGTAAAATTATCAAACCTTTGTTTCTTGGTATTGTTGTGTTGTAAGTTGACCTTTATGGGAGAAGTGGTAGTGAAACAACGTGTGTGTACTGGAAGAAGAGGAATGCTTGAAGGTTCTCGACATAATTGAGCCCAAGAATTAATGAAATGCCAATTTGAAGACCCATCAACAACTGTGTGGTTGAGTGTGAATGCCATTACAATCCCATCAATCAATTTCGTCACCTGCTAGAAAAAAATTATATTAGCTTTTTTTTAATGAATCCATATAAAATGGAAAAAAAACAAAGAATATTCACATTTAATTTAATTCAATTTAAATAATATATTCTTTATATCAAAAAAATTATATAATACTAATTAGCTTGAAGAAAGACTTCAGCTATATTGAAGAAATGTCTTTTATATATTATGTCAACCTCCCACCTAAAATAAGATAGATCTCATGACATAATATGTAAGTAATTTTATATTTACTTCAACTCTTCCACCAATTAATTAACTTAATTCTTCAAAACAAAATCTTTAACTTATTGATATACTATTAATATATAAAAACTAATTTAATTTCTGTCAATATTTTGTATTATATTTGTATCACATTCTAGATTATCACCAGAACTAAATAAAAAATAAAAAATCTAGGAAATGTTGAAAAAAAAAAATCTTGAGAAGTTTTCCATTTCATTCCTTAATAACATTAAATAAGAGAAAAGACGGGCTAAATTACCTGAACCGCTAACAACGGCAGAAAGTGGCCGTCTATGTTGAAAGCACCATTGAAAGGAAAGAACTGTTGAGGGATGTTGTCCATCAGGATTTGTGCGATGCAAAGATCCGGCGCAGATGCTTCTATAAACTCCGCTCCACTGTCATTACAGTTTATATACACCTCGCCATCACATGTTTCCAGTCTTCCTGCCAGCGGATAGAAGTAAACCAGAGTTTCCGACAAGCTTTTCTTCAGGCGCTCTACCATGGACTGGAACTCTTGGATGGTGAAGCTGTTGGCTGTGGAGAAGAGGAGGCATCTCTGCATATAATGGACGTACAACAGCCGCAGGTCTGAATAGGTGAGTTTGCATTGCTGTGCTAGAGAAGGGCGGGCAGGGAGTATGCTACATTTTCTATCCACCTCTACCCTGGCCATGGCTAACATGGAAGAGAAGCACGAGAAAATACTGGAGTCTGAAGATAATTTATAGGGACCGTATAACCCTAACCTTGACCCTATAACCTAACCTAACGTTGACCCTAACCCTGACCAGAGCCCTCTGCATTATTGCTCGAATCTACGGATTAGGCATGTTGACAAGAGATTGCATTATTGCCCCGAAAGAAGAGGGAACAAATTATTGCAGTTCTTCCATGCTGACAGCGACAAGCTTGTTGCACGCCACTTAAACAAATGAAAGATAAAAAATCTAACAAAGCAAATTGGCAAAGGCTATCCAGCCCCTAAAAAGGCATGGGGGCATGGATGCCTATGCCATGCCACTGCATATCATCGTCAGTACACCTATCAGAAATGGTAGAATTGTCAGCCCAAGTCATCCACTGCCGTCAGCCTCTAAGTTGTTGTTTCGTAGTCAGGGGAAAGCAATATTAATAAATTTTCAATTGTTTTTTAATTTTTGCTTCATTCTGTCAAAGTCTTCGGGGCATGACCTCATCCCTTTTTCGGTGTTGAAGCCTTTGCACTCAGCAAGACTTGATCCCTAGTGGGCTCATTTAAAACATTAGCCCTTTCAACTTCACCAGTAGACCAAAGGCTCATTGACTAATTTTATTTATTAATTTTATTATATATATATTTGAAAAAGTTAATAAATTTTTTGGCTATATTAAAATGATTAAATAATTTTTTTTTTAAGATAAGTCATATGATTTGTAAAATGATGTCAAATTTTCAATTTTAAAATATTTAAAATGATTAGAAGTTATTATGTTCATATTTGAATGCGTATGCTTATTAAACATTAATATATAAAAACTACATTAAATAAATGACAATTGGTGAATAAAGGAAACCTAAAAATATGTTCAATGTAATTAAGAAACATATCTAGGAAGAATATAATTGGATGAAATATTTGTAATTAATTTTAACATTGCTTGTGTGTGAATATTAACTTATGAAGGAAAAATGGAGAGAAACTAAAAATAAAAAATAATAAGATTTATTGTTTTATTGGTCAAAATTAATTTTTAATTGTTAAATGATAAATTAGATTATATTTTAAAAAGTTAATAAAGAGTTGTTTTTTATGATTTTGAAATTGTCAAAAAATTAAAAAATAGATAGAAAAGAAAATATAAATAATAATTACTTGAACAATATATGATAATTGAAAAATCAATAAGTAAAACTAGAATTTTAATGGTGTTCTTTATGTTTTTAAATTTCTAAATAATTTTAAATTTATTTTATTAAATAAAATTGAAATCTTTTATCTAATTGTGCATGGGAAATTTGAAAATTGACTACAAAATTGATCTTTTTTTTTCTCTAATCTTATAGTTTTATAGTTTATTTTCAAAATATTGCTATTTATTCATCTTTGCTCTTATTCCTTGTATCTTAAGTTGTTATTTAAGTGGTCATATATGTTTGCTCATATGCTATTATATTTAGTTGCATTTTTTATGATTTGTTTATGTTTTCTTTTCCTTTTTTTAATTTGTTCTCAGATCCTTGTGCTTCCTTCCCCTCTCTTTTTCCCTAGTGTTAGTCTGCAATCAACCGTTTTTTCTCCTCTTGTAGCTATACAACTAAGATTTAGTGGTATTCGATATTCCACCAAAATTTATTCTATGCTTATCTAGGGAGTGCCACCAAATGTTTAATGCAATCTAAATTGAGAAGATGTTTGTAATAAATAAATTCTAAACAACTTTATGCAAATGAAATGATTATGCATTGATGAAAAGATGCTTAGAATAACCAATCCTAAACAACTTAGTGCAAAAAAATGATTATGGAACAATGAAAAGATGCTTAGAATAACAAATTGTAAACAACTTAATGCAAATAAAAATGATTATGAAATGATGAAATGATGCTTAGAATAAAAAATCCTAAACAACATAATGGTATTTTGATAGAGAAATGGTCACGTGTTATTATAAGACAATCATATACCTAACTATGACTACCATCATGAGAAGTAAGATTGTAAGAAATAAATAACATATTATTTATAATTCAACCATTCTAAAGTGAATATACATTCAAATTTAAATGTTTAAAGCTTGAAAATGTGAAAATACGAAAAAATTATATTGTATATTGAGTTTTAGTCATCATAGAAAGTAAGATTGCAAGAAATAAATCTATAACATGTTATTATTTATAATTCAACTATTCTAAAGTGAATATAAATTCAAATTTAGATGTCGAAAGTTGGAAAACATGGACATAAGGAAAAATTATATTGTATATCGATTTTTATATATAAAAGCATAGAATAATTCTCTACACATACAAAATTGGCATTGATACCAACTCAAAATATTTTTTACAAAATGTTGCATATGTCATCTCAAGCTCCATATGCCATCTCAAAATCTATATGCAATGTGGATGTTGAGTATGTAATATTCCTTGCTGATATAGATGTAAAAATTGAGGTTTTGCAGCCAAGGAATATTGTCAAACACTTTGCATGCAACCTTAAACTTGCTGATCTGAACTTTCTCAGTTGATATATAGGCACCAATTGATGTGAGATGCAATCCTAATTGCTTATAATCAATGCTAAGAAGTCTAAACAACGAGTTAGATCCAAATGCAACTTCATTTTGACCTTTCAAATGCAAGTACATGAATTTCATGAACAAAATGATCACCTACAGCCAGTTGTCATTTTGTCAAACAATTGGCATGTACACTCATAAGCTGATTACAATATGATATTTGATTGCACAATTGTAACATGAATTTGATAAACTACTTATTACTCCTTGATTGCCAATATTTGTTCAATGCAAAGCTGATTACAAATTGGCCAAGACTCTTGGCATCATACTTATGCAATTTTATAATTTTTGAGTATCAATTGCAGCCTATTACAAATGATCATATATGCATAAAATGGAATACCAAACAACATAAAGAACCTGGTTGAGTTGCCTTGTGTTGGAGATGAAGTAGCCAGCATACATCAATAAATGAAGACCTTGTATGTGGAGAGTAATGACCCAAAGCTGAGCCGCCCCTGCTGTAACTTTCAGCCCTTCAAAATAAATATATCACAGCTGTAACCTTCAATTACTATCGTCCATCATCATTGCCAAGCTTCAAGAAGGTGATCCCCCAAATACCCATGTGCCAAAGATGTATGTATGAATTTCCATGAATTTATTTGTGCTCCCTAGCCAAAATCGCCCCTGTTTTAGCAGACCTCAGAAAATAAATTTGTAACAGCCTCTAAAGATCTCTTCAAGCTCCAAAATTAATCTCCAACTCCTTAGAAGTCAAGTGCTCCAATGCCCAATGATATCAATGATAAATAAGGCCAAGATAAGCAAATTCATGGGACTTAATGACCTCCTTTATGTGACTGAAAATTGATATCAGACCTCTGCTCATATAAATCAGACTTCAATGTATTTCTAAAATGCCCCAAATCGTACCACCAAATTTTGTACAAGTTAAATCTCTTCCTCAAAATGGGAAACCACAATACATCAACTGTAGTTCACCAAGAAGAATATGGTTTCGACAATAAAGCAGCTGTTGCAAGTATCAAACCCTTACTCAGAAATTGTACAATAATACTTCAGCTATTGTACTCAAATAAATTCCACAATGAAGCACAAGTTGAACTTCTGAAGTGAAGCCCACTCAATTAGCAATAATTCAGATGATATTTCACACCCTCAAAATTGCATACCAATGAGAGTTTTCGTTCCCAATGGCTGGAAATGGTAGAAGCCCTAGCTGGCTCCTACACCAAATAATAACATCAAGCAAATATCAATTCCTGGATGAATAGAAGCTTAACTTGCCCTTCTTTTATACTTTTTCTCCAACCCTTCAAGAAGCTTCTAGAAATAATATTAAAATAATATTATTTCACTTAAGTGACTTTTAGGATATAATATTAATTTAAATCACTTTATTAAATTAATTAAATATAAAGTCACCTTTTAATTTTTATTCATTTGATAACTTTATAAATAATTAACTTAATACTTTTAATTAAAATAATCAATTAAGCTATCCTTAGAAAATAACATTAATTTGGACAACTTAATTAATTAAATTAATTAAATCATTCTTCCTCCAAATTGGGGACATTACAGTCCGCCCCTCCTAAAATTGCTTGACCCCAAGCAATCTCAACTGCCCTGACATTTGATATCTGAAAATCAAACCAACCAAGCCAACCACCTGGATCCCAAATAATCCCGAGAAGAACTCCAACCAACAATCCCTGTATATAGCTAAGACTCCTGACACTGTCATCCCTTGTCGATTCGTGAAACCAACTGTCCAACAAATAAACTCCTGGACCCCAACTCTAAAAATTATCTCTACTTGGATCCCAAGAAAGAATTGAAAGACCATCCAACTCAACACTAGCTGACTTTTGTTGTGCCACTCTGGTAACCCCTAAAGTCCAATCGGACTCATCATCTGGAATCTGAAGCATGTCATTCCAAAATGAACCTGAGCTCTTACTCAACCCACCCTTCTATGCCAACAATGAAATGGTCAAATCCTCCACCTGTGGGTTGAAGGAAAACTGATGAGCACACCTCATGATGCAATCGATATGAAACTCTCCTGACTGTGCCAAAGGACAACCAGAGTAGTCAAGTGTACTCCAACCAATACTACCATCCTTAGAAGAAGATTCACAACTCATAACAGGATGAGTTGAGCTAGCCACAATATCATTAAGAACTGGCAAGTGTCCTAAAGTACCATCATGAATCTCCTTCTGATAAAATTGACCAAGGTCCATCTCAAAAGTGCCAAAGTAGAGTCTCATGCTCAAATCTCTAACAAATCTTGAATCTGTAGCCATAACTGTAGTGTCTGTGTCGTCCACAACCCATTCCACCCTAGGTGGTCTCTGACAAATGTGAAGGATGCCTAATGTAGGTGCATAAAAACATATACCAACACCTGTCAAGCTGCTGGTATGAAACACAACAGCACCGTGTAGCTTGCTAAACAAGTCCATGATAGAGAAAAAGGTATCCCAACTACTAAGGGAGGATAAAAAATCATCTTCAATCTGTCCCCTCACTCCAAAGTGACAATCCCAAGTCCATCTATCCACCTCAACTACTATTGACCTCAAGGTAAGATTGTCAACACTCAACGAAGTATGAGGTAGAACATATGGTATAGCTGGAACACAACTAACCTCCAACCCTAGACTGGCATCAACTGGCAACTCAAACAAACTCCACTTGAGAGTAATGCAATCATCAACAACTGAGACTGAACCTGTATCCTAAGTATGAAAGCTAGGAGAACTCAAACTACTGTCCCCATCTAGCGTCCTGGCTGTCTTAGACGACCGAATCTTTGCTGAACATGATGAACAACGAGCAAAACTCAACTCCAAGCAGAGCTCATCAACATGAGTCTCGGAGACCCGAAGAGCTAACTGAGCACTCTTCAAGGAATCCCTAGTGACCTCAAGCTCGTGTGAGAGCTTATCAGTTTCCTCTTCTTTCCTCATCAAGGCATCTGAGTAGATCTCAACAAGGTTAAGAAGGTGGTCATGATTTGAGAGAAGGTGTAAATAACTTGACTTCATCATTCTCACACCTTCTTTGATCTCCTGTAAGTTGTCATGAGAAGACCCTGATACAATTCCCTCCTGTTTTCCCTCAAGCTGAACCATCCATAGGTGATTTTCAATCATCTTACACATCCTGTCATGATGGGATAGAGCTGTCACAATATTATTTTCACTCACCTTTAGCTGGTTTGTCAAACTGTGTAGACCATGTGGAGTGTCTCTAGCTTCAACCTCATGTGAAGAAACCTCCATTTGTGCGCGATATTCTTTTTCTGCAAAGTCTTGTATGCTCTCATGTGAAGTTTCATCATCGCTGTCCTGAAAATCATATTTAATCTCTATAGCAGCAACTTCTTGAGAGGCCTCATGCAAGGATGATGTAGAGAGATCATTACCCAAGGCTGTCCTCATAACCTCTTGAGTTACATCAGCATGCCTAACAAACTTGTCATATAAATTTTTGTATGTCATAGGCAAAGCATCTCGATCCTTGGGCTTATCAACCAATCTCCTTAACAGTTCATGTGCCATGGGTGACACTTCTTTCCCTCCTTTCCAAATAGCAAATAAGTCATTTGTCATGAGTTTAGAAATTGCATCATCCTCCTCAGCCAAAACTGAAAACATGATGGAATGCATTGAAGTAAACACGCTACTAGGATGAACCTCATCAATAACATTCCAAAATATATGAAACATCTTACGAATGTCATCAATACAATCCATGGACAACATAATGTTTTCAAATCTGAACTTTGCAAATACTTCAAGTAGTTTTACCCTCTTAGAAAAATAAAGGTTCTTGATGTCATCCAAACCTTTGAAGCTTGCCACCATGATCTGAAGTACCTCTTTCATAATATGGCTATCATAAGGATCAATAGGAGCTGTTATCCTCATAATTTCACTAATGCAAGAGATGGTTGCAAGTCTTATCACCTCATCATGATGTCTCATTAGTTGGGGCTTAACCAAAGAATGCACCGCTGGAGACAAAGCTAGCTCCATAACATCAGAATGTGACTGATCAACTATGCATAAACAAATTTCTAACTCCTCCAAAGTGCTTAGAAGGACCTCCGTTTACTGAGATGGTTGTTCTAATTTCTTCCCTATGCTGTAAATTTTGTCTTCCAAATCCCTTTCACTTGTTAAAGCCATGCTGGTAGTTGAAACTCGATCTTGAAATAACCCAATCAAGCTGGCAGGAAACCGCTCTGATACCACTGTAGTAACCATTGCACCAAAATCCCAGACTGGTAGTGAATGACACCTTCCCGCGTTAAGGGGGCAACCCCAGGACAGGCCTCGTTGACGAGGACCCCGGACACGTGGTTGGGACAAACCATGCGGACAGACCTATGTCACCTTCCTCTAGGGGCCCACTCGGGGACATCACAGCCCTCCACGCTCTATGGGTCTCGACCTCGAGACCTCCGGCTCTGATACCACTGTAATATCCCTTGTTGATATAGATGTAAAAATTGAGGTTTTGCAGCCAAGGAATATTGTCAAACACTTTGCATGCAACCTTAAACTTGCTGATCTGAACTTTCTCAGTTGATATATAGGCACCAATTGATGTGAGATGCAATCCTAATTGCTTATAATCAATGCTAAGAAGTCTAAACAACGAGTTAGATCCAAATGCAACTTCATTTTGACCTTTCAAATGCAAGTACATGAATTTCATGAACAAAATGATCACCTACAGCCAGTTGTCATTTTGTCAAACAATTGGCATGTACACTCATAAGCTGATTACAATATGATATTTGATTGCACAATTGTAACATGAATTTGATAAACTACTTATTACTCCTTGATTGCCAATATTTGTTCAATGCAAAGCTGATTACAAATTGGCCAAGACTCTTGGCATCATACTTATGCAATTTTATAATTTTTGAGTATCAATTGCAGCCTATTACAAATGATCATATATGCATAAAATGGAATACCAAACAACATAAAGAACCTGGTTGAGTTGCCTTGTGTTGGAGATGAAGTAGCCAGCATACATCAATAAATGAAGACCTTGTATGTGGAGAGTAATGACCCAAAGCTGAGCCGCCCCTGCTATAACTTTCAGCCCTTCAAAATAAATATATCATAGCTGTAACCTTCAATTACTATCGTCCATCATCATTGCCAAGCTTCAAGAAGGTGATCCCCCAAATACCCATGTGCCAAAGATGTATGAATGAATTTCCATGAATTTATTTGTGCTCCCTAGCCAAAATTGCCCCTGTTTTAGTAGACCTCAGAAAATAAATTTGTAACAGCCTCTAAAGATCTCTTCAAGCTCCAAAATTAATCTCCAACTCCTTAGAAGTCAAGTGCTCCAATGCCCAATGATATCAATGATAAATAAGGCCAACATAAGCAAATTCGTGGGACTTAATGACCTCCTCTATGTGACTGAAAATTGATATCAGACCTCTGCTCATATAAATCAGACTTCAATGTATTTCTAAAATGCCCCAAATCATACCACCAAATTTGGTACAAGTTAAATCTCTTCCTCAAAATGGGAAACCACAATACATCAACTGTAGTTCACCAAGAAGAATATGGTTGCGACAATAAAGCAGCTGTTGCAAGTATCAAACCATTACTCAGAAATTGTACAATAATACTTCAGCTATTTTACTCAAATAAATTCCACAATGAAGCACAAGTTGAACTTCTGAAGTGAAGCCCACTCAATTAGCAAGAATTCGGATGATATTTCACACCCTCAAAATTGCATACCAATGAGAGTTTTCGTTCCCAATGGCTGGAAATGGCAGAAGCCCTAGCTGGCTCCTACACCAAATAATAACATCAAGCAAATATCAATTCCTAGATGAATAGAAGCTTAACTTGCCCTTCTTTTATACTTTTTCTCCAACCCTTCAAGAAGCTTCTAGAAATAATATTAAAATAATATTATTTCACTTAAGTGACTTTTAGGATATAATATTAATTTAAATCACTTTATTAAATTAATTAAATATAAAGTCACGTTTTAATTTTTATTCATTTGATAACTTTATAAATAATTAACTTAATACTTTTAATTAAAATAATCAATTAAGCTATCCTTAGAAAATAACATTAATTTGGACAACTTAATTAATTAAATTAATTAAATCATTCTTCCTCCAAATTGGGGACATTACAGAGTAACTACACATTAAATCCTAATCGGTCAATTGATACTATGTCTCGGGTGAGTCCTAAAATTGTGGCGGATCATCAAAATCTAGCCTTCGCATGCCACTTGATGGATGCAAAATTGATTGCACAATAACAAATCAAACCACATTTTAATTAGCTCAATAGTAAATAAATTAGGCCATCAAAAAAAACTTATCTACTATAATTTAGAAATGTCAAATTACCATATTGTTACCATCTCTACTTTCCATTACATCCATTGTTGAAGCTGCTTGGTTAAGATCAATAGGAAATGGTAACATATGTTATTGGGTGTTTTGTTGACCATCTAAAGACACAATGACATGCACATTTAACACATCAACTTAGACAATATTAATTTACAAACTAAAGACATAAAATTGATAGAAGTGTGTTTTATAATTTCTATACTATCTCCACTTTGCATTGTATCTATTGTTGTTGTTTGGTTGAGATCAATAGAAAAAGGTAACATATGTTCTCTATTATTTTGTTGATCATTTGAATATGCAATGACATGCTCATTTAACACATCAACATAGATAAAGTTTTCAAGTGTAAAATTGCATTATGTAATTAATATAAATAATAGTAAATTTACTAAGTATAAAATTAATAAATACATTTGATAGTTAAAAATTACCATATATAGGTTGTATTTCATTTGTTATTATTTGGTTTAGATCAATAGAGAAAGTTAATTGATGTTGTCGAGTACTTTCTTGATCATCCAAACCTACAATGACATATTTTTAACATATGAAATAGAAACAAGAAGTATTATTATGCAAATTACTAAAATGCTTATGAATAAATGTACTCATAGTGTTGTTGCATGATAACAACTCTTTCTTCTTCTATTGTGATGCCTAAGTGATTTATGGCCTTTTTTTTCTTTTTCTTTCTACATCTTGTAGAGGTGAATTGAAACTTTCCATACTCCTCAGTTGTTTTATTCAAGTCTTCAGAGATGACATTGTCTCTTTGACGAATTGAACGATGTTTGCACATTTTGCTAGGACTAAACCATGGTGATATGCGTCTCGTAGACATGTTCTCTAAGCCAGGGATTGATGTAAATTTGGAAGAGGAAGGAAAAGATGTATCAATATCTTTTCTCAATCTCTCAATACATTGACTAAATTTATTTTTTCCATCTTCGTTAGTTGGTGAATTTTGGAGCAGATGATTTAAATAATCAATGGAATTTTTAAATTTTTCATTCAAAGCATCACACGTTTTTTGGCCATCTGTAATACAAATATAAACAATTAAATCTAAAAATATTGCAAAAAAATCTTAATTATAAAATATATACATTGAAATTTACCCATTCTTTGGTCTTCACCAATGACAACCTCAAGTGCATCTGGATCTTCTATTTGATTACAACCATCTATAATTGGATTAAGATTTAATTAATTTTGAGAACCATAAAAAATAAAGTAATATTTAATTGTAAAGGCCATATCGACATTGCCGATGGTATTATTTTCATGACTAAAACTCTCTTTGACATTGTCATCATCATCAAGCAATGGAGTAACACCATCTATAGTTTACATAGATTAATTTAGTTAGTTTTGAGGAATAATATAATAATCATTTAACATATAAATATTAAACTTAACTCTCAAATAACCCTTACCAACAACTTGATCTTGCTCATTATTTTTTTTTCTCTTTAGAAGATCTAAAACCTTTAACACATGTTTGCATGTGTTTCCCTTCTTTGCCCACTGACAGTCACACAAATGTAAATCTAGTCCAAATTTTCTGACAAAATACCATTTTGTTGGAACTGTTTGGCTTCTTATTTGGTACATGTTAGGGAGGAGATCATATGGATGGCAATCTATATCTGGTTATTTTTTTTACCTCTCCAATGTAGTTGTGTAATATCTTTCTTTTTTGAAGTTAGTCAGAAACCCTGATAATTGCAAATATCTTTTATTTTTATAGAATGGCTCTACCCTATGAAGAAGTGTATGGATAAGCCAATCCATTCTTCTTGTGCATCTCTTTGAATGATCACTTAAATAGTGACTCTTGATGTGAAAGTGATACGACTCTATGGAAGCATTGGTTTCTTGATTTGCATGAGAAAAAATTATATAGTTTTTTGCCCACATCGCTACACAAATCATCATAAACATCATCTTAGTATAAATAAAAATAAGTTAAACGATGTAATTGCATAAAAACCATAATGAATAATTTAATAGGCTTACCAATACGAGTTTCATCATAACACCATGTTTTTTGAAAGTAATCAATAAATTTCTTCTCCTCTTTGAATTCCTCCATGAATTTATTTATTAGGTGAGCAGTGATGTCTTTATTATCACTCATTGCATACATTATATCACCCAATCTATCGAACATATTAGTTCCAACATCCTTATTATGGACATACCTAGATTATAAAATATAATACCAAAATATGAGGTTCAAACATGTAATGTTTGATTATTCCACATATTTTAATTAAAGATTGACTTACCTGTATACATTCTTCAACCATGCCCTACGTACATGCCAAATACATAAAAGTACTTGAAAATCAAAGGATAATCTACATGTTACATTATAAAATCTCATAAGAAATGCATTCTAAAAATAATAATTGTTACATTATAAAATCTCATAAGTATCATTCTAAAAAATAAAAATAAAAGATTACGGCCAATAAAAACCCGATTGCTTCAATCTCAGCACTAGCATCATCTACATCATAAATGCATTGACATTCTAATCTGCTTTACTTTGTTTCCCTCTTTTACAAACTTTTGTCAACCATTCATTTATATCCTTGACTTTATCTCTTGAGGATATGGCCCATGCAACAGGTATACCAACCTCTTGTTCATCGAATACAAGCAAAGTATATAACTGGTACTACACATGAATAAACCATTGATAAATTATTATATGTTTAGGAGAAAAAATCAATGATTTTATTAAGATCCATAAATACAATTAGCATTGTTTTACTTACACCATATTTATTTGTTGAGAATGTGGAACCCATTGCAATGATTGAGTTGTGTGAATGTTTCACCATCATTTCTTGCATCCATGGTGTTTTTATTCCTATGATAAATGGAATACTTTCCACATTATTTGGTCTTTTATAGTAAAAGAAGTTATCTTTCTCCTCTACATGCCACATGCTTACACTTTTTGCATCATCTTCATTCTTTTGGGATTGAAGTGAGTGTACTCTTTTCCAAGCATTCAAAACATCTTTTCTCAACAAACATGTGTCCCTCTTATTCATCAACTGAGTAAAACCATGGTCTAAATAATGTTGTTCACATATTGTGTCAATCCCCACCCCCATTAGCAATAAGGATTCAATATACGATTTGCATTCATTTGACAACCTTGGTGCAACACTACTCCTTGGATCACCAGAAGGGTCATCTTTTCCATGGAAAAATTCACCATTAGCATTGCAATGACTGAAATCATTATATGTAATAATTGCAACATTTGGTCTACCATACATAACCTTAACAATAAAGTGGGTTTGGCAACCCCTTTTTGGGATGAAACTTCATTTCCTTTTCTTGGTTTAGGTTTGTCTCTATTATTATCAGGGCCAAAAGCACACCAATACCTATTTACACATGTAATATATATATATATATATATATATATATATATATATATATATATATATATATATATATATATATATTAATTGATATAACAAAATTAGAAAATATAATTTCTTACATGCATAATTATTATATTAAATCTATGCAAACCTTGAGTACATCATGGTTGTGTGGTCTTTAGGTTGTATCAAGTTGGGTTGTTTATGAAATTTGCATACAAATGTTGTCTTTGTACTATCCAATAAACCTTCTCCTTTGACAAAGTGAGGGAGTCTTTCAAGAGGGATTGCAGCACATATGTCTATCTCACCATTTTTACCTCCAATAGGTGTTCATTCAAGGTCAACACTTGAGAAATGATTTCCCTGATTGGGAACATCTTGCATATTTAGATGAAGTTTTGATTGCGATTTTTTTGGCTTGCCCATTCTGAATAATATTAAGATAGTTAGTGGACCTCTATCTTGTTTAAATATTTCAAAACAACTATATTGTTTAAATATGTCAAAACAACTATATTGTTTTTTTTCTAATCATTATATGACCTATACTTATCTTTACCTTAGTGTTCACACATTCCTTTGAGGTTTAAAATAACATATGAATAAAGTTCAATGACCTATTACACAAAAATCTATAAATCATTGAGATAAATTCATACAAAACAATTTTCCAATAATACAATATAAACAAACATAAACCAATAATATAAAAAAACATGGGAATCTTTGTGCTCTAAGGGAGGTAGTTTAATTTTTCATTAAATGTATTTCATTTTAACCAAACCAATAATAATGCTTACTACATTAGCTTCATGTAGGGAATCATTAGCACAATGACCAAGGATGACTTATTTAAAAGATATTTGAGAGGGACCCAAAGATCCATGTGTGTTATCCATGAACCTATAGCCCAAAAAACAATAAAAAATAGGAATAAAATAGAAAAACCCCAATCTAAAAAAACTAACTTTTTTTAATGCAAGGTTGAATAAATTAACTTGGAAAAAATAAATATAAACACTTGACTTATTTACTTGTAATTTTAAAATGAAAATTATGTTCATTTCTTCATTTTTCTCCTTTCTTTAGTGTTAGTGGCTACACATACAAACCTATGGTGTGCACATATAAACTATTTTATATTTAAATTCCCTCTTCTTGGATTATTAGCATAGATTTATTTGAATCTTCACTTTTAAAAAAATATATATTTTATGATGTAATTTATGACGAGTTTTCCAAATCTTTAAATAATCATGTTCATCTATTTTTGTAATGGCTAAAATTATTAGTTGTGCTTTTTCCTTCTCTATTTTGTACAAAGTATTTGATTTCTTAACTTTCTAATTATTTTTTATTTTTAACCTTTACACTAGAGGACTCATCATCATATATATTTTTCTCCTCCTCTACATAAATTCTTGAACTCGTGTCTCATCTAATTCATTGGGATTTTTGATACCCATCCTCCTCAAGATGTGATAATGGAGACCTCCAAAATACTTTTTCAACATATCTTCCTCATCCAATTCCATGCCATTTTGCATAGATTTCCTCTTAAACTTCATTTGGTGTAATCCTCCATACTTTGACCATCTTGTTTCTTGTAGCATATCCTCTCTTGTTTTTTATCAAATTTATATCTAATAAGATAAATATTTCTATGAATTAATCCTAACTACTTACTATGATATTATTAATCTTTCCACAATTTACAAACCATACAACATGATACCCTTTTATTTTGTGGAATGCAAATGAATATTTTTATGACACATTTACTTTATGCATATTAAAATAGACTTATATTTTTTCAATCCATGAATTTAATGGTTGAAGATTAATTTGTTCGTCAAAAGTATCTATTTCTACTTTAGTTCCTACATAAATGAATTTTTTATTTTTTCCTTCTTTCTTCATTTTTCTCCTTTCTTTAGTGTTAGTGGCTACACATACAAACCTATGGTATGTACATATAATTTATTTTATATTTAAATTCCCTCTTCTTGGATTATTAGCATAGATTTATTTGAATCTTCACTTCTTCTTTTTTAATTTTATTTTATGATGTAGTTTATGATGAATTTTCTAAATCTTTAAATAAGCATGTCCATTTATTTTTGTAATGGCAAAAATGATTTTTTGTGCATTTTCCTTCTCTAATTTGTACAAGAGTATTTGATTTGTTAACTTTCTAATTATTTTGTACTTTTTACCTTTACACTAGAGGACTCATCATCATATATATTTTTCTCCTCCTCTACATAAATTCTTGAACTCATGTCTCATCTAATTCATTGGGATTGTTGATACCCATCCTCCTCAATATGTGATAATGGAGACCTCAAAAATACTTTTTCGATATATCTTCATCATCCAATTCCATGTCATTTTGCATAGATTTCCTCTTAAACTCCATTTGGTGTAATCCTTCGTACTTTGACCACCTTGTTTCTTGTAACATATCCTCTCTTTGTTTTTGTCAAATTTATATCTAATAGGATAAATACTTATATGAATTAATCCTAACTACTTACTATGATATTATTCATCTTTCCACAATTTACAATAAAATTCCCCCACCATACAACATGATACCCTTTTATTTTGTGGAATGCAAATGAATATTTTTATGCCACATTTACTTTATGCACATAAAATAGACTTATATTTTTTCAATCCATGAATTTAATGGTTGAAGATTAATTTGTTCGTCAAAAGTATCTATTTCAACTTTAATTCCTACATAAATGGAATTTTTATTTTTTCCTTCTTATTTTTGTATGGTTTGTTCAATAAACACTATGCATTTTTTTCCACTCCCCCCTCTTCCTTATTACCAATTTTATTTTTAAGATCTTTTACCAACATAAGATTTTTCTTGTATCATTTTAACTTTTTTCCTTGATATGAGCTCTTTTTGTCTTGATATGATCTCTTTTAATTAGATAAACCACTGGTAGTTCTTTATTATTCCCTTCATATAGATTTATAATGAAATTAATTGTGCATTCATTTTTTTATGTTAGTCTTTTTGTGCTCTCATAGTTTACTATTATAGACAAACTTTCACTAACCCACTAAGATCAAATTGCACTAATTCCAAAATTAATCTGTAAATCATAATTTTACAATTTAAGATCACAAAATTATTTCTACTTATAATTACTTGGATCAAATGAGTTTTAATAAAAGATAATGAAATATATAACTTAAAAAAAAAAAACTTGTATAGTAATAGTCATGAAAACTCAAATAACTCATTATTTTATCTTAAAAATATCGTGAGAGGAAAGCTAGACTGTGTGGTAGTGGTAATTTCCCTAATCTACCTTTTTTAATTACATAGGAAAGTACTTGAATAGCGGTGAAATTTAATAGTTTCCATCTAATTTTTGTTCATCTCCTTAAAATTAGTGAACAATAAAATTTCCTCTTTAGTATTTTATAATCCTCCAATGAATCAAAGTCCTGCTTTAACCTTTTCTATAGATTCATTAGGATGCAAGAAGATTCTCTTTGGTCCTATGATTTCACAGTCATTAGGGGTGAAATAAAGTTTTTTTTTTTTTATATTTCAAGTATGTAAATGGATCAATACCTTCCTTTTAATGTTTGTGCTAGATCTTTTCATATCAAACATCAAGAAAATTATTCACATCTTTTAATTTAGGTCTAACAAATAAATAAAAAATATTTTACTTTAGCATACATGATTCACTATATCTCACCTCTTAAAGTGGGGGTAAAATATAAAGATACAAAATATGGCCCCAAATTATAGTATTTGTCATATATACATCTTAGTGGCTTAATGTTCAAGAATTTATTATCTTAATTATATTTATAGTTGGGAAATTCTTGATTTGTATTTAAAACTACAAAGGTTTCTTACTTGAAAATGGGTTGTCAAAATTAACTAGGACCTCAACTTTGTGACAATTTTACAAAAGGACACATGAACACATAATGAGATAGGAAAAAATAATATGTTTTAGAGAGCTGATGACAATGTGTGCTATATATATGTATTTTTTAAATTTTTTTATGTATTGACTTCACTTGACCTTAAAAAAATGGTGTGAAATGATAAATTTTGATTAATAAAACTAATGTATGAGACTAAACAATATATTTGAAATGTAAATGTGTGTTGGTTAAAAATTCTATATAGCTTGGGGGACTATTATACTACATATAATTTTTAAATGACAAACATATATAATCCAGTCAAAAATATTATCTAAAGGGAACTTAATCATTTTTTTCTTGTGTTCCCATAAATTTGTAAATTGATTAGTGAGACATACTATTATACCTTAGCTGATTGGAATAGAATAAAATTACAGTGTTTGTTAAAATGTGAGTAAAATACTTCAAACAAACAAATTGTACCACCTTAAAAATTCCACACATGACGCTTTCATAATATTTTAGCTTTTACTTATACTCACATGTTCATACTTGTAAGAAAAATATGTTTTACATTATTAATCTAGTGTAATTAAAATAAATACAAATAGTAGTTGGTAAATTATTAATACATGAAATGATTAATAAGTGTTGTCTATTGAATAGTTTTTAATACAATGTAAAATAAAAGCTCTTTACATTTTTAATTTAGGTTCATTAAAATAAATATAAATAGTAATAATAATGGAATGATTAAACAATTTTCATGTTTGTAATATAATAAACAATATAGTTGATATTAGTAAGTTAGAAGGTTAGTAAATATTTATTAATTTATTAATTTATTTGTTTTAAAATTTATAATATAAGTTTTTTAAAATTAGTTATTGATTTAATAAAATATTTCTAAAAAAACATTGGTTAGCTTTTATTTGTAAGATTTTGAGATCTTTTTGATAATTTTTATGAGATGTATTATTTTTAACACAAATGAGTATTATATAGTTATTTGAAATTTAAATAATATATATTTCATAAAAAAAAAGTTATAAATATAATAGAATATAAAATACTTCATAATTTATTTATTGCCAAAAATTTGGATGAAACATTCCAATGGCCACAAAGAGGGCACAAAACACAAATTCTAATAATTGAGGTTTGCAAAATCAATCTAAATTTAAACCAATTTATCTCCTTAGAAATTTCTAATTTATGCATCACATTACTTACGTGGAAAAGGGTAAGGCTTCCATTGTTTATTAATTATCACCTTATCATACAATGCAGGTACTATATCTACTGGTTAACAAGGAAACAAAGCTAGCTTTTGTTTATGAAGCAAATTTTGCACATATTTAACTATAAACAGAGATTTTAAATTGTTTGTGTTGTTCTTTTGACTACTCAAAATTGAAAAATACTATTCTCTATATTTGTCATATGCAAATCCTATCAAAATTTATTCATATATACTATTTTGTTTGAATAGTCTGAAAAAAAACCTAGTGCTGTGTTGTTCATTTATGGTAAAAATGAAAGCACATACTAGTAGCTCCTTGTTTTGTGTATGAATCTCTCTGAATTCGTCTCTTGTTATCTGCAAAACACAAACATAAGACTCAATTTCATTGCAAATAGAAAATGTTTTAAATGGGTTCAAAACAATTGCACATGTATGATTCATCCGCCATACCTTGAGAATGTTGACCCTTAACCAATTGGACACAAGCAAACAAAAGATCTTTGTTCAAAGTTCAATTTTTACAAGCGGTAAATTTCTAGAATGAAGTTTACATTATAAGCTGAAAAAAAATGCCGTGAAAAAAAATAGTGGGAAATTTGGGGGGCTTAATGTAGCGGGATAGGGTGAGTAGTTGATGATATTAATAATCATACATTAATATTACTTTCCTTTGGAGGCTGGCGGTGGATGACCTCGACCCACTTGCTTTCCCTTGGCGGTAGGCTACAAATGTCATTAAATGAAACACTTGTTGGGGCTAAAAATTGTGTACTGATGGGTCTGAGGTGTACTGATGGTGGTATGCAGTGGCATGGCATAGGCATCCATTCCCCCATGCCTCTTTAGGGACTGGATAGCCTTTGCCAAGCAAATTACCCTTTTTTTGTCGAGCGGCGAGGCGAGGGCATGGCAGGATGTTTTGGGGGCGGCTGGGAAGAGATTACTTTTCTAATATGAGATAAGGGAGAGGAGCCGATCATGGGTATAGTTTTGGATAGCTTGGAGCCTAGTTTTGGACAACCTGGGACCCACTTTTGGGCAATAAAAGTGACAATAGAAAATGTTTTAAATGGGTTCAAAACAATTGCACATGTATGATTCATCCACCATACCTTGAGAATGTTGACCCTTAACCAATTGGACACTGGCAAACAAACGATCTTTGTTCAAAGTTCAATTTTTACAAGTGGTAAATTTCTAGAATGAAGTTTACATTATAAGCTAAAATAAAATGCCGTGAAAAAAAATAGCGGGAAATTTGGGGGGCTTAATGTAGCAGGAAAGGGTGAGTAGTTGATGATATTAATAATCATACATTAATATTACTTTCCTTTGGAGGCTGGCGGTGGATGACCTCGACCCACTTGCTTTCCCTTGGCGGTAGGCTACAAATGTCATTAAATGAAACACTTGTTGGGGCTGAAAATTTTGTACTGACGGGTCTGAGGTGTACTGATGGTGGTATGTAGTGGCATGGCATAGGCATCCATGCCCCCATGCCATTTTAGGGACTGGATAGCCTTTGCCAAGCAAATTACCCTTTTTTTGTCAGGCGGCGAGGCGAGGGCATGGCAGGATGTTTTGGGGGCGGTTGGGAAGAGATTACTTTTCTAATATGAGATAAGGGAGAGGAGCCAATTGTGGGTATAGTTTTGGATAGCTTGGAGCCCAATTTTGGACAACCTGGGACCCACTTTTGGGCAATAAAAGTGGCAATGAATTTACACTTAATATCCAACTGCAAATCACTTTAATTCAAAAAATACACAAACTGACCAATCATGTAATGCCACATCAACATACCAATATTACATGACTTAGTGACCCACTATCAATCCATGACTTTTTTTGTGGTTTTTGAAAAATGGTCTACAAATGTGCCCAATTTTTACTAGAAAAAAAATGGGGGGGGGGGGAGGGGTGCTAGCTTGATGGTCAAGAGATGTGGCAAAAAAAAAATTGTCTAACTCGGATGCAGATGATGTGGACCCCTCACTCAAAGTTACCCCACCCACCATTGGCTCCTCTCTCTTAACATTCCTAAAAGAATTTGGGCTTGAAAATTTATATATAAAGCCTATTAGCTAATTATTAACTAGCGATTGTATTTTGGTGTACAATGAGTATGTCAATGATGATTTTATTAATTGTATTTGGTATGGTAGTGTGTGAGGTCAATTGTGAGGACATTAAGCAAATGAAATTTTGTGCACAACTTATGTCTCCATAGACAACAAGCCACTCCAAATTGTTATATCATTGAAATTAGACATAATTAATTTGTGCCACCTATAGAAATGTGGTCCAAACTATACATTCCACTTGATCTTTGTTTATTTGGCTATATTCTCTCCTTTTGAATTATTGCAATATTTACAGAGTCACTCTATGGATGGATTAAATGAAGAAGATATAAGTCATTCATACATAATTTATTTATTTTTGGTTTTTTCCAATAAATTGGTATATGCCACCAAGGAACTAAAATTCTAAAACATTATGTGTCACCTGTGGATATTATCTCACTCAAAAAAATTCCTTCTTCTCAAATATGTGGTCACAATCTAGTAGTTTTCATTTACCAACCTTCACACTTTAGGTTTTCTACTAACAAATACAAGAAAAAAACAGATCTAATGGTGCCCATCATTTCTATTCTCTTGCATCGTTATAAGATGATGTCAACCTTTGATGCCTAAAGTTAGTCATAATTTGAAATGTTCTCCTTCTTCATCTTTCTCCCCATAGACATGTTGTATCTTTAGATTGTTGACATGAAATGGTTGATCAAAAGTCAATATATCCTCTCTCTCTTTTTCTATTCCCCTCCTCTCTCTCTCACTCACTCACTTACAAACATGTGTTATCTTTGGATTGTTGGCACAAATGGCTAATTGAAAGTTAGTCTCTATTTTCTTAAAAGTAAATTATTAGGTCCTTAAATGATGTTATGTCCCAACCATAGATACCCATGGACACATGCCATCTTTGGATTGTTGGCGAAAAATTATTGCTCTCTCTCTCTCTCTCTCTCTATATATATATATCCCTCTCCCTCTCCATTTCTATTTCTATCTCCCCTTGTCTCTCTATCTCTCTTTGATGCCCTCCATACCCCTCTCTCTTATCCTCTATCTCTTTCTCTCTTTTATTTATCTTTCTTTCCCTCTTTATCTCTCCTACTCTATCTCCCTCTCTCTATTCATTTCTCTCTATCAATATCTCTCTCTATATCTCCTTCTCCCCCACCCCCTCCTTCCCCTTCTCTCTTATCTATGTCTCTCTATCAATCTCCCTCCCTCCCTAAATAATATTTCTCCTATTCTCTATTTTCTTTGCTATATCCCACATGAGGCAAGTTGCAGAAAATGGTTTTAAAAAACTCAAAGTTACACATAGTACTTTGAAGAAACAAGTGTTGTGACAAGTCTTTGCAATTGCAAAATATTTGTATATATCAAAATTAGGTGCAAGGGATGCATCGATAGGAAATCCAAAGGAATATTCAAATTTATTGTTTATATGTTAGGATACTATAATATTTTTTATTAACAATTAATTCATCATAAAAAAATATTATCAACTTTATTTTAATATTAGTAAACTAGTGATGTAACAATAAATTTATAAATTATTTTAAAAAAATTCATGTGATTATAACATTAATTTGAATGACCTAAAGTTTGTACATGATTTTTGTACAACTTTCAATTATGGTTTGTGCAATGGATCCTTATACATCTTATGTTTTGATAGATGTTAAATGTTTTTTCAATATCAAAAGATATTTCAACTTTGTACAATTGTAATATATAAAATCATAACAATATTTATTATATGTTTTCAAAAATATTTTACATAAATTTTGGTTAAATGCTTTAATTTTTTGAAATCCTCAAAACACTTCAAAAAGTTGAATAATGACATTATTTTATGAAGAATATAATAGAATAAAATATCTTAGAGAGCTTGAGCATCTCCAATTGAGGATAAATGTCATTAAATTCATATTTTGTGTTTATTTGCTTAGACTAACATTATAAAAAGCTAGCAAATTGTTTATATGTCTTTAGGATTGTTTCTTATGAGTCAACCAACAATTTAGTGCCCTTTTTCAAGCAATGATTTACTAAATAGACTTTCAAGGATTTTAATGTTGTAGAAACCTAAAAAAAATTTGTATCCTAACATCACCCAATTCATCCCCTTCCAACATTAAATTTAATAGTCCTTCTCAATCCTCTTCCTAGCATTAATTAAATAAATTTCAATTATTTTTTTAATTAATTATATATTTCCATCCCTTTCTTTTGTAGTGTTGCCTTTAATTAAATAAATTCAAGATTTATTTAATTAAATTCACCCTTCATATATGTATCTTCCAAAAATTAAATAAATACAACTTATTTATTTAATTCCTCCTTTCCCCCTCAAACCATTAGCTAGCTCAAAACCAATTAGTTAACTAATAAATATACTTGGATGATCCTAAATGCATCCTTAATACAATTCAAATATTCACATGTCATGCATGTACATGGCCCATGTTTCCCACTTCTCCAAAATTTCTCTCATCAAATCTTGTTCATCCATTATATCAAGAAAATCTTAGCCCTTCACACAACTCCAAAAAAATATTTTTTGGACTTCCAAAAGGGTCCTTTTTTATCCTCATTGTTCATCTTCTCCCAGGATTATTACACCATCCAAATCCCTTGGATTATGGACCTCTTTTTGTGCCCCAATCATGAGGTGCCACTTGGAGGCTTCTCACGGCTCTAATCCTTTCAAGCACCCTCATCTATTGATCTCTCCAATCAATTCTAACCCTTGATCAATGCTCTCTCAAACATATAAATAGCTCATCATATGATATAATTTCATAATAAATTTGAACACAAATTCATGGTAATATTTTGATAATTTTACATCTAATCTTTCATCGCATAATAAAATTGAGAAAATCTACACTTTGCATGCAACAAGAGGATTTTTGGTGAGGGACTTTTTATATATTTTTGTATCTTGTATGCATTAATTTCTTAGCTCAATCAAAGGTGAAAATTAGACATAGAATAAAAGTTATAATTTTATTGTTTTATTCTTTTCTTTGTGTTCCTTGCATGATTTTCCACATTCTTTAAAATCCCACCTATCTAAAGCAAAACCAAAATCATGAGCAAGACCTAGTGCAGGAGCACCTAGTTCAAGTCATGTAATTAGGGGTCCTAGTTTTAATTTTTGAAAGTTTTGAGTTATTTTTATGTAATAAGGCCATGTCAAGGCCATTCTTAGTGTTTTTGAAGTCATTTGAGTCTAATTGGGCAAGAATGTAAAAAGTTGCAAAAATTGCCAGAATGTTGTCATGGCAAAATTGCAAAAGTGCAAATTAGGAAGATCAAGAGTCATTTTGGCTTGGGGAAGTTTAAAATTTAGTTGTGTACAGTTCAGATGTTGGTTTCTGATATTTTTATGTTAAAAAGTCCTCTCCAACTCGAGGCAAGGTTTATTGTTCAATTTTGAGGAAAGAAACCAAATAAAGACACCACTTTTTTGTGCATTTTCCAAAAAGTTCATTGTTCTTTAGTCTTGTATGACCCATATAGTTAGTGTTTTCTCTAATAATTAATTTAATTCATTCAAGGACTGAAGTAGCTTTTATTTGATTCGGGTTTGAGGAAGTTTCAACAAGTTTTGTGGTTTTTAGAGGGTTTTTACTCAAGGCGGGTTTGAAACCTTGTTTTGAAGGGTTGTAGTCACAAAAAAATGAAGAATTGACTCATTCAACCTATTTTAAATGTTGTAACTTAGTGGAATGAGTCCAAAATGATAGGAATATATGTTATAATAAGAATTAGGAGCATCCCAGAGGCCTAGAAGGTGGTTTTGCATGATTTCCTAGTTGTGAAAATGGTGCATTTTGAGTGAAATTGAGAGGTTAAAGGTTGGTAAAGGTTGCAAAAGCATGGGGCAGAATATTTTGATGATTGTTTAAGAATTTTCATGTATATTTGAGTGTTTTTGAAAAGTTGGAAAAGTGGTTAGAGGCCTGGAACTTAGATTTTCAATAAACCCCCTTATAAACTTGGAAAAGTGAGGGTTTTATGATTGAGGGACTTAGTGGGCGTTCCTCTGGTTAAGGATTGTGAAATTTGGATGTTTATGACCTGGTTCAAGACTTTCCAATGGAATTTTAGAGGGGAAGCAGTTTTAAAGGTGAGTTCCTTTGTAAAAGTTACCTAATTGAAGGTCTAAGACAACGTAGGAGCACTTGTTTGAGGGTTATGTTTCAAAAGAGTTGTATGAGATTTTGTGATGTGTTTTGTAAGGGCTTAATGGGTGTTTGTAAAGTCCAACCTTTAGTGGGTCTAAGGATTTTAAAGAGAGTTATGCACTTGAGTTTCTAGGTTTGGATGACTACAAGGAAACCTAGTTGAAATTGTGAAGAATTGATGAGTTGGGTTTTTAAGAGTTGCAAAGTTGTTGCAAAGGACTTGAATTGTGTTTGTTAATTTTAAACCTCCCTGATCTACATCAAGACCTCATATCTATTTACCTCATTTTCAAATCCAAACTTACTTGAACTTTCCAATCTTAAGTCTAGTCATCCAAACATCTAATCAAAAATCAAACTTGCTTAGGAACCTAGTTTATCATAAGTATAGTAATCAATCAAACCAAATTGAACAAATCAAATCCAAATCAATTTTTTTCTTAATAACTTACCTATCTTAAGTATAGGAGTCAACCTCATCCATACCTCAATCTAATCAACATCCTATGATCTTAATCCTTGATAATTCATCCAAAATTAAAATCCAATTCACTCACCCAAAATCCAAAACTTATCCAATTGATATTTTAAATTTCAAAAGTTACAATCTTTGATATCAAAATAATTCTTAAGGTCCAAGCCTTTAAAATTAAGAATTAAACTCAAAATTCAATCCAAAAGAAAACATCATGAATCTATTTTCTTTTGGTGAATCCCCTCATCACAACCAATCCAAAAACCCCTTCAATGATGATGATGATAGCTTTTCCAATCAAGAATAATATCATTCCCTTGAACAAGATCACAATAATGAGAATCTAGTGGACCAAGATGAGTGCACCAATGAATCCTTAGATGCTACTACCTTAAGCAAGCTTGCCACAAGCTCTACTTGTCAAAGTTAAACCATCAAGAACCTATAGACCAAGAACCATCTAGCACAAGCTATCTTTCTAATCCTCAATGTATATTTTTTGGTCATCCTTATGGTACCTTTGGAAAGGGAAAATCCTTTCTAGCTCAAGGCCCCATCTCCAATCCATATCTATAATCTTCTCCTCATGCGAGCATCTTGAAATATCCACCTCCTATCCAAAACCATTATCTTCTAAACCTCTACAATCCACTACATCCCATAACAACTACCACAAATAAATCAATAGATCCTTCATGGATTTCCTCCAAAGACTATTTTAAAAGGGTCTTAAGGAAAAATTCACAAGTCCGCCTAATGCCACAATTCCTACAAATCTACCTATGTGGATAGGAAGTGATAACCTTTCTAAATACCCATCTAAGCCATCAAATCCATAATACATAAACATAAATTATGCCTCCCCTATCCATGTGTTCAAATTAATGAGTCCATCCATGTGTTAATCACTAGGGGAATTGTCAATGCAAAAGACCACTCCTCTCTCATGCCATCCAATAAAATCCAACTATGTCAAAAGCTTGCTCTAAATCATGTCCAAATGTATCCCCGCCTAAATCAAGAACTAAGCACCCCTACTTAATATGTTATTTCAAGATTAGAGCACCCATATTTATCCCATACCCAAACATTAATCCTATCACCTTAGTTTTACTACCTTTATCTTTTCCAATTTTCTCATTGCTAAGGAAACTACAATTGCTAGAAATCCATACCCATCCAAAAATAGATCCACACCTTGTTTCTAAAGCAACAAATATACCATCAAAAATTAGATATGTTAGGGCATGAGCTATGAAGGCAAAGGACTAGGCCTTCACAAGCAAGGAATCTTGGAGCCCATACAAATCAAAGTAGGTCAAGGTTTTCAAGGCTTGGCTACAAAACTCATAGAAAGTCCTCTAAAAAGGTTGGTAACACCTCTAAAAATGCTAAGGAGGCTTCCTCCAATATCCAAGAAAGTGCCTCATTTTTCTCATACCAAGAGTTTTTCTACTACCAATTCTTTCATTGACCCCATCACCCCTATCATCCCATCACCAACTTAGACAACTTACCAATTCATAAGGTTTCTACCAACATCTATGAGCACACAAATAATCAAAATGGTATATGTGGAGTGGGTAAAAGCACAAAGTTGTGTCACACTTTATAAAGGAAACGACCAACATTGATCCAACTTTTAAACTTGAATCACTAAAAAGTGGCATATATGTTTTGAATTTTGAAATTCAATGTAAACTAGTATAATGTGTATTTTTTTAGTATATTTTATGTTTGTATTTAAAAAAATAGAAAATTTAAACTAGTTTTTAATAATTTTAACACTATAATTTAGTTGTTGATAAAATGATGAAAAATGAAGTTACATGAGATGTCAAACTTTGTATAATAAATTTTTTTCTTTTTCTTTCAATTTTTTTGTGTGTATTTATAACTTGAAACTTTAGTGCATGGATATATTTTTCTACAATTTTGATAAATATATATTTTCAAATAAATATAAAAATGTGCGTGTATTAAAAAACAACTATTTCCATTTGACGTCAACTTTTATATTAAATATTTATCTAAAATAGAAAAAAATTGTACTATCTTGATATAGATTCTTTTATCTAGTGCATCATATTTTTTTCAATTTTTTTAATAAGTTTTAGTATTTTTCCTTGGCATGGTAATCAACCTAATATTTTGTGTTGATAACCTACTTTTAGTAAAAATTAAATATAAAATATAAATAATAATTAAAATATTAAAATAAATATATTTTTGAAAACTACACTTATGGATCTACAAAAGGGTATTTTTATATTTAAAAAAAATAAAAATTACATGAGTAGGAGTTATTGAAATATCAAGTATTCTAAATAATTTTATTTTTTTGGTAAATTGCACTCAAAGTGGTGCTCCATATATTTTTAACCAGTAATTTTAGTTGAAAAATTTGTGGAAGTATCTAAATTAGCTAGAATGAATCTTACTAGAACATATGTTTGACCAAAATTGATTTTTAGTTAGAAATACTTAAATTCAGTTGTGCTAATAAATTGGCTGAAAGTGTGACACAACTTTGTACTTTTACCCGAGTATCTATTCAACAGGGGATACTATAAAATAACCATGGAAATATAAGCTTGATTCCATCCATCCATATCCCTCCAATCCCTATCCACCATTCAAAATCTAATTTAGCAACTGCTAATCCCAATATTTCCATCCATTCCATCCTAGCATAAAAAAACCAAAATATAAATATAAATATAAAAAATATAAAAAATAAAGGAGAAAAAATCATCCCATGGCGAAACCCATTCCTATGGTGCCTTGGACAAGTAAGACGATGGAAGCCTATTCTCAAGTGCCATGCATAAATATCCTATCTATGAGCACCCTACAATTGGGGGCAAGATTATCCCATATTGGTTTCAATATATCTATTGATCTTTGATGCAATTTATAATTTCTCTATGTAGAAACCACACAACCCTTTACCTCTTCATATTCCTCGAGAATTCTAAGTTCACAATATTTGGACAATACGAGCCTTAAATTCTTTGCAATTAGCCTTCTTTCCTTGAGCCATCAAACTAACTTCCTTAATTTATAAAGTGCATATAGTCGTATTGAATTTTTAAATTATTATAGCTGTTGAAAATCTCTCTTTGAGAGATACATAGTGGTATAGGTTTGGTTTTCAAATTTTCTATTTTTATTAGAATTTCGTGTCATGAAATTAATTTTTTTCCAGAATAGTTAACAAGTCATATCTTTTGCATATAAAATAAGAGTTTTTATTTCAAATAGGTTATGGAGAGAATTTATTGTTATGATTTCCAAGATCATAAAGAAAAACCCAAGAGACTTCCACAAAATTCTTGCACACAAATAAGCCTAATTGATATTATCAAATAATTGGTACAAGAGATAAGTAAAATGTACATAGTAACCTTGCTTATATAGGCAAGGTGGTGAAGGTAGTAAAGTCGAACATAGTGACTAACGAACCCTTCAATCATGGAACACTTATTAACTCACATGACAAGTGTTCTATGAGTGACAAGTTACTATGCAAGAGGTGTCTCACAAAGTGAGGACACTTGTCTCAACCAAATGGGGTGAGACAAAACTCTAGAAGTCCCTAAGTGGAGACTTAAGCAATGTGAATAGGACTCTCCTAGTTAGTTTAATAGCTAACTATTTTGATAAAGTTGCTATTTACACTAACATTTATAGCATACTACATAATAGATCAAGTCTTTTTTGAATTTAATGATCAAAGGGAGGATTGTACTTGTTTGAGAACTTGTAGGGTCCTGAGATTTAGGGTGTGATTCTATGAGAATCCAAATGAATTAGAGGGTAAAACTTGTGGGAGTGAATGTTTTATTTGACCAATATGATGGTACAATAGATTATCATATTTGGTGCTTTTTGATACATGTTTATAAGTTTTATCAAATTTTGGACTTACATAGTTTATCTTCTAGTTTGAGGATATGTATTATACATGTGCGAGACTTGGAGTCTCAGTTTAGTGATATCTAAGTATAAGTACAATGATGGTGATGATTATAGTGTCATGGATGTTCATGTACATTTTAGTATTTCCATGACATGATCATGTATACAATTGATAGGTTGAGGTTTTGATTGATTCATGATTATAGGTGGTGGTGTAGTTTAGTGTTACGAGGTTGTTCTTGTCTCCTAGATTCTTTTTTGGTTCCTTGACTATGGTTACTTAGATATATATTTGTTTTGTAAATTAGATCTATAGGTGATCTATGTTTCATTCTTAAGACATATAGGCTATCTTTTATTTATTTATTTTAGTTTCAAGGTTACAAATGTGATGGTAAGTTTGTATGTTACTTTGGTTTGATATCTACTTGTAATTCATTTGTGTGGGTTGGCCACCGATTTGGTTATATTGGGATGGATGTGGATTATCTATATCCATAAGTATTTTTAGTATTGATACAAATTTAGTTATTTGACCTTGTTTGTGGTCATCTATGTATTATTATTTTGCATTGAGATAAGAAGATGAATGATTGGAATGCCTAGATAGCCAATTTTTGGGACTTGTAGCATGTTTGTTATCATGATGTCATGAATATATGGCTACATGATTTAGTGGGAGCTTTTGACATTGATATTTTGGTTGTGGTTTATCTTCTTGGCTTGGAGATCTTGGTTCTTCTTTAACCTTTAGAGTTGCTAGTATTGTGGTTGAGTGTGTGGGGACCACGCATGAACTTCAGTTAGGAGATGGTTATGAAAATTCCATAGATATATTGGTACCACAATTTACTGAGAGATTTGGCAATGATGTGGATTCATCACTTGGTTCAATAGATAATATTTTGTAGTGATTGTTGGTGTTACATGGAGGAGCTCTCGGATCCCATTTGGTGTAGTGAGAGTTATTTGACATCTTGAGTTTCATTGATAGGAGATGGTTGTCTTCATTTGGTTGGAGATGATGAAATCTTGGTCAGCCATGGAGGAATCTTAGAGGTTTTAGTTTATGAATTGCATCATATTTTATAGGAAATATTTGGTTGAGAGGATGTTATGATATGTTCGATAGAGCACATGATCTTCTTTTGAGGAAAATTTAGATCATTATGCCATGATGTGTTTCTAGATTATAAAAATTTACTGTGGGAGATTTGATAGTGATCTAGATAGTTTTCTTGGTATTGAGTATATTGGTCATGTGCTTGGGAGGTTCACGAGATTGTATTGAATTTGAGGCTTAGCATGGATAGTTTGATTGAGGAGACTTGGAGACTTCGGTGAGGCTAGGAAGTTGAAAGAGCCTTCACCTAGATATAGATGCGAGTTCATGATGGACCTGTAGAGGAGATTTCTCTTGGGAAGAGTCATTGTGGCTTGGTATATCTTGGAGGATCAATATCATTCCCCACTCTTGGTCTACTTGATGGATAATCATTTGAAAGGTATTTCCCATTTTAATTTTTAGATGCATTATGTTCTACTCTTTATCTTCTCATGGATATGTATCTTGAACTATGCTTTTTTAGTTTCGAAGGGTTCATTTGAGGAGTGTTTGGCATGTTTATCTCCTTATGCATATAATTTTGATTTATGATGTCATTTAGGAGGATTTTTGGAGACATTATTAGGTGTATACCCTAGTCAAAGAATGGATTTGAGTTTGATATTCCTTGGTTAGAGAGGCTTACATCTATATTGGTTATATTAGACATTTATGTTTTTCTTGATCAATGAGATTGAACGATTGGGTGTTGTTAAGGATTTTTAGTTTGGGGTTGTGAACAAGTTCTGACTTGACATGAATTGCAACTTTGAGGTGTTGGTAGAAGGAAAAGTTATTGTGATATGGTTTAAAATTTTTTTCTCTTTTTTCTATTACTACTTCTTGGAGGTTCATGTTCACATTGTTTGGTGCGGTGGACTTGGGAGAGTTATAGTGACTTGTGAGAGAATGTGCAATAGTTTTGTTGCATATGTAGACCATTTTGATTTTTCTTTGTTACTACATGGTTTGATTATTAGTCACACCTTGGCATGAGTGTTGCTTGGTAGAATTAGTATGCCTTGATATATTTTTAGATTTGACATTACCCATACAATAGTAGTTGCTAGATGTGTATGTTCTTTATTGACATATTTTATAAATGAAGCTTGTGAAATTGTGATTTATAGGTTGGATATGTTGTTGGAATGAGTTCTATTGATGTTTTATACCTTTTTAGGTATGGAAGATTGGATGTATTAGCATTAATTGTGGTTTCTATTTCTAGTCATGCATTTTTTCATTTGGTATCAACTTGGAGCCTTTGTTATAGCTTGGATTTGATACTTATGTTTTTTTAATTGGTGTTTCTTCACCTTGGTTTGTTCATTTTCTTCCACGGGTGGTATGTTGGAGGATGATAGGAGTCATTACTTGAAATGGTGGTCATTAGATGCTATTGCACCCACATCTTGACAAAACATGAGATCATGTTGGAGATTCATGTGGTTTCATGGATGGATATGATGATGCATTTCATCATTTAACCCTTCTGTAATGTATGTAACAAGTGCGAGAATGCTAGGAAAAGGGTGTTGTACACCTTGCACAAGAAAATAATTATTTTAAATATGTAAAGTAAATATTTATTTGTGTTGTATCTTTAGGAGGTGTGTTTAGCCACATTAAATATTTTTTGGGTCTTGTAAAGGAGGGGATTCACTACTCTTGAGACTCAAAACAAATAAAGTCTACAAGGAGTACATAGCCCTCGATTACCTCAAAGTACAAAGTTGATGTGACAAGATATAAAATGGAAAATATTTACACAACTTAATTAAATTAAGGTTAATCTTTTAAGGATGAGAATGATAAAACTACTTAATAACATAATCTGATGATAAAATTATAACCCATAGATTACAAAAATAGAAACCTCAAAACTTACAGATTTTACTCCCAAGAGGATTAAGCCTCGACCATGGATGATAGTGCGCCACGGGGATGTATGCACCCCATGGTGTCATCCCTATTAAAATAGAGAGCAAAAACCTTAGGTCTGCAACGTCCATCTCCTTAAATCCATACATCTACACAAGAAAAACATGGAAAAAATGTTGGGGCTATTTCAGGGCTTGCCCCATTCAAACCCTCATTTTGGTGTTTCCACCTCCACAGACAACCAAATAGATAGGGATAGACAAAATCAAATGAAATTCAAAGACATGTGATAGAAACAAACCTTGTTTTGGAGGAAAGCCTCAGCCATAAATGTAATAGACGATAGAAAATAGATAAGAAAAATAGAAAAGAGAGCATTACCAACATCCTCTAGCTCCCCTCTTGGCTTGATAGAAATGGCATGCTAGCTTGTAAGAGAGCCTCGACTATTATTGTGAATAAAATACAATAGAGCTTCACTATGGAGAACAAGAGAGAAAAGATGTAGAAGAGAGAATAAAAGTAGAGAGTAAGATCAAACAAGAGAGAGTGAGAATGAATGAGAGAAAGAGTGAAAAGAGGGGTTTTGTGAGGTTGTATGGGCAAGAAGAGCTATTACTTTCACATTCTTGCCACAATGACACAAGAAACAAAAAATATTCTCATTTAAATCTCAAATGTTTTGGGGATGCTAGCACATCATGTAGACGTTAATCACTTGAATTGAGTGATGAAGTCTTCAATTTGAGGGTATTAATATGGTTTAAGAGTTCCAAGATTATTTTCCAACTAATGTTCCCTCATTTAACTATGCTTCCCAAAAATATCCACTAAGATTGTCCTAACTCCCCAAGGCAACATGTTTTCCTAAAACTTCAACTCAAGAGAAACTAATTGACCTACGAGGCTTCTAGCTTCATCACTGTGGTTTTTTCACTTAATTTTTTTCTAAGTTTTCACCTATTTCCATGTGGTGAAGACCCACCTTTTCCAATTGAAGTAATTTTAACCTATGAGTACACTTTTTTCAATGATGATGTAACACAATAAGTTGTTGCTAGTAAAAAAATAGCCCATATTTTTTATAATTTTTTTTTAAAACCCTAATAATAAAATCACAATGGTGTAATTTCCTTATGGGAAATTTTTTTGTATAATTTTTTTCTATAAAAATGGAAATACATGCAAAAAATGATCACATCTATGAGAAAATCATATTGGTAATATTTCCAAATTACCTTTTTTTACTTCCATTAGGATTTTTCAAGCAACTTGCTAAATTTTGGGCAAGCCAATAAATTTCACTTTACTTTTTTTGCAATTGTATTCTTTACACTTTTGTAATTGGATCTATCTATAATTTTCTAAAACAAGAGATATCTATAATTTTTGAAAAACCCCTAAAGAGGCATATTAATCTCAAATAAACAACTTCCAAAAAAAAAAACTAGAGTGGTGTTGAGAAATACTAGGTTTAGGTGTGTTTGATTTTTAGGTTCTCTAATATACTTATCTCAATCATAAATAGTGAACATAATCTAATACTTTAGGGCACTAAATACAAAGGATTTCATCATATCATAGTCATAGTATCCTATCTCTAAGGTATGATGATAGTAAGCGCTTAGGGCTAATTGCTTACTAGTGCACTGCTCAATCACATGGTTGAAAGACCTTCTATTGAAAAAAGTAAAAATTCCTAAGTAATTTTTATATACTGAGGTATTTGAAAGTTAAAATTTATGTTTAATAATTGTTAGAACATCATTCTAACCAAGGGAAGTTCTCAAAAACTAGCTCCAACCCTTAGTAATTCACTGCATTCACTAATTTTTGATGCAGAGGAGTACTCCCCCTTGATCACAACACCATTCACAAAATACAAAATACAAAATGAAACTCACAGGAGTGCTCTACCTTAAAATTTTTTTGTAGCAATAAATACTCCTCTATTCAAATCCAATATCCAAATCAAAACAATTCCTCACAAATACAAATAATTTTATTTGTCAAATCCAATTCAATTTTAGGATTCAAATTTAATTACATATATAACTGAATTCTCTTATTTTCTTCTCATTTCCAAGAAACTCTCCTTTTGAACTATGCCCTCTCCTTCACATCTTCTCATGAATTTACTTTTGCAAATTTATTTGTTTCCTGTAACCATAGTTAATGGCAAAAACCCTCCAAACTATATGCAACAATTCCCCACACCTTCCTCATGCCTTATGTTGGCTTCCCCTATTGATTTTCTTGTATTTCAGTTTTTAAATTCATCTCACAGTATGGCATGGCCTTTTCAGCTTCCATTCTTTTCTTGTTTTTAATTTGTCTCCTCCACTTCTGTGGCTCTCCACCCTTTTGGCATGGATATGGGAATTAATTCTAATTGTTTTATTTCCTTGTGAAACTACATAATCAATTTGAATAAAAAAATATTTTTATGACTTCATTGCTATGTGCAAGGAGTGTGGAATTGGGCATCGATAGGCGAAAAATTCAAACTTTTTTGAATTGTATGAAATTGGGTATGTAGAATTGGGATGATGTTTCTGGGTTCTTTGTAAAACGATTTTGTTCCAGCACTCATAAATTTTGAAAAATTAAACTTTTGGTGAACAAACAACACACTTTTGGCATTAAAAATGCAAATTTATAGCTTTAATTTCTTTATAATGATGAAAGATATAACCTTGATTATTTGTGTACATTTGACATGGTGCCTCCAAGAATGTCCTTGCAAAAGGATTTTGTTTGATTCCTTATGATTTTTCAAAAATAATATTATTATAGAACCACAATATCTATACTTATAGTATTTTTGTTTTATTTTAAATTATTTACAATATTATTTTGTAAAAAATTAATTAGTAAAAAATTATATTTAATTATTAATTTATTATTAATAATAATTATATAGATTTAATATTGTTTCATTTTTATTTACTATTTTATTATGAATATATGTAATCATATAATCTTATAGTTATATAATATTATTATGTATTTATATTTTTTATTAATTGATTATTATATTATATATCATTATAATTATTACAAATCTATAATTATAATTTTATTATATGTTATTTTAATTTTATTTATCTTATAAAATATTATCTTTATATTATTATTATTTAATTTTTCTTATAATTTATATTATTATTAGTTATAGTATTTATATTATATTTGTTTATATTATATCATTAAAAAAAATTTGAATATTAAAACTAAATATATAAACGCCAATGAAATAAATAAAAATCTCTTCCATTAAAAAGTTCTACCAAGTAATAATAACAACATACTTTTCTGACTGTATTGGAGGTGTACACTATACAGTGACAAGTATGGAATGCACGGGCAACCATGGCCATGGATGGAGAAGGGCATATGCCATGCCTTTTTAGGGGCTGGATAGCTTTTGCCGGACTAAGGCTATCCAACCCCTAAAAAGGCATGGGGGCATGGATGCCTATGCCATGCCACTGCATACCACCATCAGTACACCTCAGACCCGTTAGTACACCTGCCAAAAATGGTAGAATTGTCAGCCCAGGTCATCCATCGCCACCAACCTCCAAGTTGTTGTTTCGTAGCTAGGGAAAAGCAATATTAATGAATTTTCAATTGTTTTTTTTCACTGCTTAAACTTGTACATGTTTTTTATTCACCATTTATAATGTAAACTCCATCCTCTAAATTTACCACTTATAATGTTTTGCAAATATTATTTTAAATATTTTTATTTATTAATTTTATAATATAGATATTTGGAAAAGTTAATAAATTTTTTGGCTAAATTAAAATGATTAAATAATTTATTTTTTAAGATAAGTCATATAATTTGTCCTACATAATGAGTAGATTCCACTCTTTATGTCACATATAATCTACTGGATAGCCGCTGTCGCAGATGAAAGCTTGTGGAGTAAGGTACAATTATTTCATGTCCTACATACTAAGTAGATTCCACTCTTTATGTCACATCTCCCAGACAAATCTGCCTAGCTGAGGTCTTTTCTATGGTCGTCATTTATCTTTCTAAGGACACGATTTTTCTATTTTACAGACTAAGGTGCAGACAACACCTTGGATTGTGTGGTCTATGTTTGAACACCTAATGTTCCTTAGCTATTTCAAGTCGACTAGACCAGATAAGGTGAGAGATCCTGTCGAGAGTGGCGTGCAAAAAAACTGTCAAAATGGAAGGACTGCAATAATTTTTTTCATCTTCTTTCAAATTATCGCACTATAATGATTAACCCACTCTTCAGGAAACTCTTTAGGAGCATGGTTGAGCGTCGAATTAGTAGTTGGGCAGAAAAAGAGGGAAAGAGAGGGGTGAACCCACAAAAGTGGTTTACAATTCGAGTGAGGAAGGAAAACATCCAAAAACCTCACCCATGCAAAAAAAAATTGTTTTGAGGGGTTCGAGCGAACTCAATGTTCGAACGAACCCAAAAGGGGTTCGGTCGAACCAAGGTTCGAGCGAACCACTTTGCATGTGGGAACCCGCATTTCCCATTGTAGAAAGGCGGTTTGATTGAACCTTGGTTCAATCGAACAAGGGTTCGAGCGAACCCATTCGGTTCGCTCGAACCCCCTTTTTCCCACCTTCCCACCCTCTGACACAAAAAGACTCCAGATTTTCACCCTTTGAAGTTCGGATTGAGGATGAAAATGGAGGAGAATTCACAAACCCAACTGGAAGATAGTAGTCCTCAGAATGAGCTATCCAATGAATATAATTTTAATATGTTTTGGTTTTATTATGTATGTGTATTTTTAGTTTTATTAAACATAGGTTTTTCATCAAAAATCAAGCTCTTTGTTTTGCACATGTGGAAAAATAGAAAATTATCAAAATAGTTTTTTTTAAATATGTTTGTGTTGGATATTGATGTCCTTGATCCATTAAAAAAAAAAACAATTTCGATACATACATAAAAATTTATGTTGTATACAGTCCGCCTATGTTTGAATTGCAATTGGTTTGACTTTGAAACTTGATTAAGGAAAAAATATTCAATAAAAAACTATGAGACCAAATGAAAGTGCTAGATATCGTAGTTACAAATCTAAATTCAAAAAAAATAGAATTTTATCCTTCATACAAAAAATGTTATGTTGTATACGGTGAGCGTCACTTTTTAAAAATGTTGTTTTTTGAAAAAAACCAGTTTTCATGGGAGATGAAAAAAAAAAGTGCAATTTGATTCCAAAATTAAAAAAAAATATATTTTTAGAATCTACAGACAAAATGTGATGAGACTCTAGTTTGCATTATCTTCAAATTCCTCACGATTTAGCCGCTATAGGTGCACAAATATGAAGATTTAGTTAAAAATAATAATTGCAGTGTCCAGTTTGGCCAAAAATTGTAAACCACTATTGTGGGATCACCCAAAGCAAAAGGTCAAGTGGGCTTTAGACCAAAATACTCTACCATTGATCACTACATTACACTCAGATACTTGATTGAGAAAGTTTGGGATAAGCAGGGCGGTGAGGTCTTTTGTTGCTTCGTAGACTTCAAAAAAGCATTTGACACAGTCCCTAGAAACAAGTTATGGTCTAGAATGGAAGAGTTGGGAATTCCTAAAAAGCATAGGGTTGTTGTTCATAGGTTATATGAGCAGGTTCAAGCTAAAATCAGAACTAAGCAGGGAATGTCAGAATGTTTTGGAAGTGATATTGGTGTCAAACAGGGCTGCCCTCTCTCACCTACTTTATTTGGGTTGTATATTGACAAATTAGAGGAATGGTTAGACAATTTTGGTGGAGGAGGAGTTGAGCTGACCAATTATGTAATAAAATTGCTGCTTTATGCTGATGATCTTATTCTAATGGCAAAAACATCGCATGATTTGAAGGATCACTTGAAAGCTCTTGAGTTATTTTTTCAGGAGGTTGGGACGCAGGTGAACATCAACAAAACTAAGGTTATGATATTTACCTTGAAAAGAAAGAAGGAAGCTATAGAATTTGTTTTCGAAGGAAATCCCTTGCAAGTGGTTAGTGACTATAAGTACCTTGGCCTTGATTTTCACTATAGGCTTAGTTGGGAGACATGTAGAGCAAAAAAGATTCAAGGTGGATGGAAAGATTTATACTCTTTGCAAAACAGATGTAGGAGTGCTGAATTATGGGACTGAAAAACCAAGAAAACTCTCTTTGGATTGTTAGTGGTGCTGGTGGTTCTCTATAGGTGTGAAGTTTGGGGTGGCAATACTTCAACAATGAAGTGGAGGAAAATTGAAAGATTGCAAAAACATTTAATCACAAGCAGCCTCAAAATAAAATTGTTTGTTCCCTATGAGATTGTCCTAGCTAAGGCTGGTGCCTTACCTGTGGAGAGATCGGCTATGATTTATTTACTAAGTTATCTAAAGAGGCTGGAGAACATGAAGGTGTCCCGTTGACCCAAAATGGTAGCAGTAGAGAAACTAAATAGAAGGAAGAGCACGTGGATGAGGAAAAATAACAAGTGGTTGAGTAAGTGGGGTATCAACATAGATGATTGCCCAAATAATATTAAGGCAATCAAAATGTGCGTGCAACAAAAATTTAAAGAAAGCGTGTGGGCTAGGGAGTTATCAAGGGAAAGGGAGTATTACATCAAGCACTTTAATCCCTCATATGATCATACTCAAAAAGCATATATAGGTGTAGAAATAAAATGAAAAGCGAAAATGTTAATAGTTCAGCTAAGAACTAGTTCGCACCAGTTGAGATGTGAAACTGGTAGACGGACGACACCTAAAGAAGATTGGGCTGATAGGATATACAGGTTATGTTCATTAGGGCTTGTAGAGATAGAGTGGCATTTCATCATGGAATGCCCAACCTACATGGATATTCAGGTCAATTATATCGAGATCTTAAATGTGGACACCTTAAACAGCTTATCCGAGGATGAGAGAATATCGAAAAGTGTTGATTACTTGATAAAAATTCATAGTAGAAGATCCAAAATTCAGAAGGAAAGGGAGATCAAGTAATTGTTGGGCTGTGGTTTCTTTTTCGAGTTGTGGTGTTCCGTTTTGCTGCCGATCTGTGGGTCCCATAGGCTGTTTGGCCTCGTGGACGTTATTAAAAGTCTTCATTCATTCATTCATTCAGGACAATAATGCAATCTCTTGTCAACATGTCCAATCAGTAGACTAGAGCAATGATGCACATGCCTCTGGTCAGGGTTAGTGTCAAGGTTAGGTTATACGGTCTTTGATGACGGCATTAAATGCATAGAACTCGACGCTCTCACTATTAAATATCTTCAAACTCCAGTACTTTCTCATGCTTCTCTTCCATGTTAGCTATGGCTAGGATTGAGGTGGATAGAAAATGTAGCATACTCCCTGCCCGCCCTTCTCTAGCACAGCAATGCAAACTCACATATACAGATCTGCGGCTATTGTACGTCCATTATTTACAGAAACGCCTCTACTTCTCCATACCCAGCGGCTGCACCATCCAAGAGTTTCGGTCCATGATGGAGCGCCTGAAGAAAAGCCTGTCGGAAACTCTGGTTTACTTCTATCCACTGGCAGGAAGACTGAAAACATGTGATGGCGAGGTGTATATAAACTGTAATGACAGTGGAGTGGAGTTTATAGAAGCTTTTGCAACGGATCTTTGCCTCGCACAAGTCATGACGGGCAACACACCTCATCAGTTCTTTCCTTATAATGGTGCTCTCAATGTAGACAACCACTTTCTGCCATTGTTAGCAGTTCAGGTAATTTAGCCTCTGTCTTTTCAGGAATGAAATGGAGGACTTCTCAAGAAAAATTTCCCTTTTCATTTTATCAACGTTCTTTTACTTTTTTAATAGAGATTCAAATAAGACATCGTATGGGTGTCTACAACACGGCTCTGTGGTTACATCAAGCATCTTTGGATTTTTTAAAATTCTGATGATAATCTAGAGTGTACACCATGATCCATCATCAGGAAGAAAGCAAGAGAGAACAAAAAAGTTTGAAATTTCTGGTTTTGACTTTTCTACTTTCTTCTCTTGCTTTATTCCTCATGATGGATCATGGTGTTTGATCCGAAACGTCGAAGGAAAAAATTCACACAGTCAAAACCAAAAAATTTAAACTATAATATTATGGACTGTGAAAATCAGATGTCAACAATATTATATATATAAAAGACATCTTTCTTGAATATAGATGAAGTTTTTAGTGGAGCTGATTAGTACTATATTATTTTTTAGACATACATAATATGTTTTATAATATTTCTTGTTTTTTTAGAATTGATATTAATGGTTTCATTCAAAAAAACAAAGTTTTAACATAATATTGTTTTATCGAGTGACGAAGTTGATAGATGGGATTGTATTGGCATTCACAGTCAACCACACAGTTGTTGATGGATCTTCAAATTGTCATTTCATCAATTCTTGGGCTCAACTATGTCGAGAACCTTCAAGCATTCCTCTCCTTCCACTACACACACGTTGTTTCACTACAACTTCTCCCATAAAGGTCAACTTACAACACAACAATACAAGAAAACAAAGGTTTGATCACTTTACCCCACCACCATTAAGTGAAAAAATATCTCATTTCACTGGGCAAACCATATCTCAACTAAAGGAAGAAGCCAATGAAGCATATAAAGAGAAATCCATCTACATCTCCTCCTTTCAAGCACTGTTTGCACATATATGGTAAGGAATCACACGAGCTTGAGGAATTTCTCCTAATGAAGAAAATACGTTACATATTTCAATGAATTATCGACCTAAAATGGTCCCTCCATTGCCTTACTCATACTTTGGAAATTCTCTCCAAGGAGTTGGGGCAACCGTCATGACAAAAGAGCTTTTGGGTGATAGCAAAGCTTCAATAGCCCTAATGTTGCATCGCATCATAGCAGCACACCAAGATGCTCAAATTCGAGCTGAATTAAACAAGCCTCTAAGATTTATTGATTTGAATGATTTTATTGGAAATAATTTCATTGTGGTGGGAAGTTCTCATAGATTTCCTGTATATGATAATGATTTTGGATGAGGAAGTCCAATAGGTGTCAATAGTGGATGGGCAAATAAAATTGATGGAAAATTAACTATGTATCTTGGACGTGAAAAATTAGGAAGTATAGATATAGAGATTTGTCTTCTTCCTCAAACCATGAGTGCTCTAGAGTTAGATACACATTTTATTCGTCCTTTTAATGATTGAGAACAAAGCTACTTGTGTAGGGTCACTTATATATTAGTAAAAGTTGTTAGGTTTTATCTTGCAAAATTGTAAAGGGGCATGCTTCTCCTTGATACACCCCCTCTCTTATAGTTCCTTAATAACTAGACTATTAATAGTTAATTATCTCTTTCGTATACAACTAATTAAGATGGTTGAATTTCCAAACATCCCAACTTTATATGTGGGGTTTTTGCTTGAGAAAGGGTTAAAGAGAAGACACCCATATGTGCTTATTTTCTCATTAACAAATGGTGTCATAACATTGTTCAAATTCTTGAAGACATTATGTGAGCTCTCTAGAAATTCACTAACATAAAGAGAGATTCATCATATAAAAGAAAAAATTGTGTATAGTTTGTCAATCCTAGAAATAAAGCAAGTCATAACACTCTACAAAAATGTATTACGTGTGAAGAAATGATATTTTTTATTTTTTGTAATCTATATATACATTATATAATGGAAGGAGTACATTAATATTTTTGGATCATCCGATATAATCAATGTAGGGTACAACCTATTAAAAAATAGAGTGTACAATCATTATTGTATAAAGGAGGAGAGTTTTCGTCACATCCAACATTCTCAATTTTATTATTCTACATGTGTTTAACTAAAAATCAAGGATTTTTTTTTTAATGACGAGTCAAACATAGACACCACATAAAAAAACATGGTAGTTAGATTACTTATATGTATGAATATGCATGCAAATATTTACATTTGTTTTATCTAATAGAATAGTTAAAGTTATATTTTTTGTAAATTTAAGTTGATTCATAAATATAAAATATAAATTAAAAAATAACACTATTTAAATATAATGATAGAAATGTAGAAATGATATAAAATAATAATATTAAAATAAAATAAAGCAATATACATGACTCTACTTTTGTTGAATGCTTTTAAATCCCTTCCAACAAATCCACTTTGTGCATATGTTGCAATAATTGCAATTTGTTGGACTTCATTTCTTAGAGGTAATTTGTCAAATAGATCAATCCAAGATTTCATGGTTTTCTTAAACTTTTCAAGGGGTTTATCAAGTAGCTTGTGCCCTATATCATAGGCTTTCATACATTACATGTATGTAAATTATAAAGTTGTTTCAATGAATCGGGGGTGTAAAGGATGGCATGGATAGCCTCTAAAACGTCGCAAGTGGAGGTGGGGGATGGACCCTTTCTTTCCTCCGGCTAGAGTTATAAGGAACTCAACTCACAACTATAGCTCCCTTAAGCACACCCTAGATTGGTAAAGGGCCTTTAGAGCTCCCCGGTTGCTCCATCCTCACCCGTTCTCAGAGACAAAACAATTCTCGCATCCAGGGCAGGGAGACTAGATTCTCTTTTGAACTAGACCGTGGGCCATCCTTCACCCCCAGGTAAGACAATAACTCCCTGGGTGAAGGAGCATGCTTTCATTTTCATCGGAATTCAACTAGTTGGATTGTTCGGAAGGAAGGCAATCAACTCAAATCAAGTTAAGGATGGAGTAACCGGCCTTGTACTTTTATAAAGGAAATGACCAACATTGATCTAACTTTCAAATTTGAATCACTAGAAAGTGGCATATATATTTTTGAATTTTAAAATAATGTATACTAATAAAATGTGTATTTTTTAGTATATTTTATATTTGTATGTTTTTAGCAAAATTAAAAAATTATTTGAATATAATTTTTTATAAATTAACACTATAATTTAATTGTTGATAAAATGTTGAAAAATGATGTTACATGAGACATCAAGTTTTATATAGTATTTTTTTTTTTTTTTTTTTTGTATATTTATAACTTGAAACTTTAGGGCATGTATATATATATATATATATATATATATATATATATATATATATATGTATATACAGGTATATATGTATGCATATATATACCTGTATATACATATATATACACATATATATACATATATACACCTAAAATATATAGGAAAAGTTCTTAAAGACCTAGCCTAGCCCCACAACTTATTTTTGATTGGTTCCTCACTAGCTCGCAACTATTAAAATAATCAAGGAAAATACCTTGCGGAATAGCGGGCATGCACTGTGTGGCAAGTCTCATTCGTAGGCCTCACAAGTCTTTTGAAAGCTGACGATGGTGGGCCTTTTAGATCAACGACAAAGATTAAATTTTTTGATTTAATCCTAGATGTTCCTTGTCATACTACATCATATTTTTAAGCTGATCTAAGGTGCATGTGGGGCAGTGGGCAGCTGACATGTGGCACCATCACGATTGTCAAACAAACTATGAAACAACATGAAATATTTCATTAAATATTTGAGGTAAACTTAGGTATGATTAAAAGGTGTGCTTCTAAAGGAACTTGAGGCTTCAGGGTTAAAACGAAATCGAGATGTTATAATCTAGACCATCCATCTCTTCATGTTTTAAGCCATGTGCTAATTTTTTTTTGTCTGGGTGTAAGCTTGGGAGGTTAAAGGGTGTGTAAGTTTGAGTGTATGGATTCAATTTGAGCTGCTCCCCACCAACCCACACCCATAAATCTATGTCCCAAAAGACTCATGTGATATAGAGAGGAAGTAACATGTAGCACTCTTCGAGGTTTCCAAAGGGATGGTGGAGCTCAGGGTGACAATACAAGGTGTATCACATGGAATGATCTCATTGGTACAATGCTAGAGAAAGCCGAGTCATGATTTTTCAAACTCATTTGACTTGATATGAGCAACTCAATGATCCAAATCATCACAAGATCGATGACTATGTTTTAAAATTGTGAAAATGGGTCAATGGAGCCATTTTAGTTCGCATGAGCAAGCAATAATGGTGGGCTTGATGTTTTTTATCGAATCGAAGGAAATTTTCACTACAAAAGTAGGATTGAAAGTAGATTTTAAATTACCAAAGCATTTTGAAGAGAATCAAAGATTGTTCCTACATAGTTCAAGCCTTCTCACAACCATAATTAGGGTTTTAACTATTCAAATCACCAATAAGTTAAATTTTCATCTTGTTTACCCAATTTCAATCGAATTTCTGTGCATTCTCTATTTTTGAGTTGAATATTGCAATTTTGATTTATTTTAAGGTTTGGAATTCATTGAATTATCATCAAACTACTTTAAATTTTCCCTAGTTTACGTGTGTTTGTTAGGACCCCTAAACCACCTTGCCAAAAACCCTAAATTGAAGCCTTAGAAAGCCCTAGTTTGTTAAAATCATAAGAATGACACCCCCAAAGTTTGAGGCTTTTGGTTCTAACCCAAAGAGGGGTCTCCATGATGATATACTGGATATGTGGGAGAAAATGGTGACTCCCCAACACCCCCGGGAATAATTGCTAGACCAAAACCACTTCCACAAGAGAGACAATGGCAAGAAAGCTTGCTTCATAATGCAAGATTGAATTGATTGAGTTGATAAAAACGTACATGAGATGTCTTTCTTATAAAGACAAGGATGAGAGATAGGATTAGACAAGATCATGACAAGTGTCTTAATCCTATTACATGAGAAAACTAACAAACTAACTATCTAGGAATCAAGCAATACTAGCTAGATAAGATAAGTTCTAGAAAAGCCAACTAAGACTTCTAAAGAGAATCTTTTATCCTAAGTAAACTTAACTATGTGAATATGTCCCCTAATTACCTAGTAAATGAATTAGCTAGGTACAATACATTTATTCACACCAACACCCCCTCTTAAGTGCAACTTAGGGAGAAGATTATTATGCAAACTATGCAAAGATGAAGATGGGTCCCGACTACAAGGCCATGTTAGGTACCCATTTACAATGCAAATGCAAATTGTAATACCCCTCCGGTTAGCTTTTGTGTAGTTTGCTTTATGCTTTATTTGGTTGCTGATACCTTGATATTGGATACGCTTTGTTATGATGTTTTGATCGCTATTATTGAGCGACATTGATTATTGTGTGATGTGGATTATCCGACTATTGTGACACATGCTTTATGGATTATTGATGATTAGTAGAGTTAGCATGAGATATTGTATTACGTGATTTATGATTATGATGTAATGTCAGTCTTTGATGAGTGTATTGGTGAAGAGGACGGTTTCGCATCACTCGCTTGCGAGCGCCCTGCGAATCCGTGATTTCTTCTTCACGGTGTGTATTATATACTGGATATATGTATTATGTTGTTATTTGGTTGCAGGTTGCAGGTACATGACACCGACTCCACCTGGTTTCACAGGTCTGAGCGTGTCGATCCAACGGTTATGTGGAAAGGGAGATAGTAACTGGGTAACATGTGTCAGGTCTATGCCCTAGCCTTAGTGTGTCGTTCGTTCTGTTTGTGAGTTGAGTCTACTTGGTTTAATGTTATATGATTTAATTAGATGTTTTGTTATTTAATTAAAATGTTAGAATTATTGTATTGTTGAAAGTAGAGTTTATTTTAATATTAAGTGATATATATGCTTAGATGAAATATATATGTTGATTATGAAATTGTATTAATTAAATTTTAATTTATTTAATTAATTAAATTAATCTTGGAAAAGATTGAATTTAATTATTAAATAATTAAAATTAATTAATTATGTTTATTGCATTAAATTAAATTAAATTAAATTAAAAGAATTGAAAGAAAAGTGAAATTGCATTTAGAAATCAATTTGAAGTTTTCGAAAATGGGAAAAGGAAATAAATATCTATTTTTATTTTGCATGCGAAAAGGAAATTAGGGTTAGGTTAGATATTTTAGTTTTAATATGAATGCATGTTGCAATTTTTTTAAAAAAAAAGAGGAGAACAGTTTTCGAAGGATTATTATTGTTCAGAAGATTTTGGGGAATTTTGAAGAATTGCACAAACAGGGATTTGAATCGAACTTTGGTTTTTGGAATTGGAATTGTTTGCACTTTGAGGAAAAGCACAGAGGAGGCTTCTATCAAAATATTTTCTTCATCTTTTGGAGCATCATATTCCAGGTTTTATACTTGATGTTTATGGCAATTTTCAAATTAATGGTTGTGAAAATTCAATTTATTACTATAGGAAATTGTTTAGAAAACAAAACCTATAGATCCATCGTTTCAATTTTCAAATTAAAATATTCTCAAACATCTAGGATTTATTGTGAAAAAAGATCTAGTTTGTAAATCAAACAGATCTATTTGGCAAATTTAAACCCTAAAGAAAATATTATTGAAAATTCAAACCTTATGAGAAAACCTTCAGTAAATAGTTTGATTTGAATTTTCCTTATTTAAGTTTTTGTGAATTTTTAATGAATAGGGTTGAAAGAAATTTTAATTATATCCTTTTAAATGTTGGAATAAAATTCTGGAAAATTTAAAGAATTTTTTGTTCTGGTTTTGTTCGTATTTCTTCAATTTTACCAGTTATAGAAATTTTGGTAAATTTTTATATATTTATATATATAAACTAATATATATATTATATGTAAAATTACATATAATATATATAATTTATATATATAAATATATAAACCCTTTTGGATTTTATACCTGGTTTTTTTTTTCATTTTTCGCATATGACGAAAAGTACGGTTTTTTGGGAACTGTGTTTTTGATTATTATTAAAACACATATTAGGAAATATTTAAAAAAATATTAAAAAAAATAATAATTGTTAAGTGGATGGTGGGGAGGTCAAACCCCCACCCCACGGATGCCGAGGGAAGGACGCAGCTGCCATGGGCAGTGCGCCCACCCTTGGGGGACGCACTCCCCATGGGAGGTGCGGCCTCCCATGTACACCCACCCCCTGTACATAGTACAGGCGGAGGAGGTACTTCTCTGCATAGTGTACAGTGCCAGGTACCGGCGGTACCGCCGTTTGGTCCCATCACTGTCACATCAATTTTTTTTATTGCTTTGTAATTTGTTTTATTTTATTTTTATTACCTTTATTAAATCCGAATTTTAATATGAAAAATTTAGATTTTAAATTTGAAATTTGGGAAAAAAAATTTAGCATAATATATTCAGTGAATATATATTTTAAATACTGTGCATTGATTTATTTTTATAATATTTATTTTGTATAAATATAATATAAAATATATATATACAGTAGGTATATATATATAATTATATTTTATATTAAAATGTAAATGAGTTATAGAATTCTGTTTTATTTCTTTTTCAGAATTATGGAAATTGGGTTAAATATGGAATTAGAATTTATCAGTAGAATTAAATAAACATATATATAATATTCAGTTTAATATATATGTTTATATTTTTTTAATTATGTGCATGATCAAGTAGATGTAATTATTATTTAAATTGTGTATTGGAAAGATTAGATGAATAAGCTAAGAGTTTTTAAAAGAAATATTTCTTGGAGTAGCATTTAGATTTAAATACAAATTTGACATCTAGTATTGTTAAAAATAGAATTTTATTCTTTTCCTTGTAAGTGAAAAGGTAATGATTCAGTTTATTAATTATTTTACTAAAGCAATGGTATGTAACCGAAAAGTATTTGTTTTAGTGTTGAATTTATTGCGTTTTAGTGAAAATTAATAAGGATAATGTTTATTTTCTGCGAGAAGCTTAAAGTAGGGATATGGATTTAATATATCCGAACATAGTGTTTGTTTCTTTATCAATGCAATATTATGTTATTTTCCCTTTTAATGAATGCTTTGGGAATGGGTAATTGTGTTAAGTAATGTAAAGTCTTCCAGTGTAGGTGGGTCATTCCCATGTTAATTAATATTCGTCTATTCCTTGGGTAGGTTATTTTGAGTTGTTTTCCTCCATATGTTGGAGTGGGATTCTTATTGTCATTTCCTAGATTAGGAGAGACGGAGTTATTCAGTTCTATAACACTTGATTCACCCTTGGAGTCTAGATTTGAGTAGTGAGTTATCCATTAGAAGAGTGGCTTTTGTTAGGGGCCGGAGCCCAAAGAGGTAAACCGGGTAACCTTCGAAAGTGTGTTTAATAAGTGATAATTAAAGTAAAGTATTAGATTACTAGGATGCATTCACATTAACCAAGATATAATTAACCTCACTCGCAGACACAGGGGCTTGTTTAGACTTGGGGTGAGTGAGAAGGCCTGGAATGGCAAGGTCAACTAACTTGTCCATATGAAAGGTAGTTGATTCCGCTTGAGTGAGTATGAGGGTCGAGATTCGGTTGAGGCCACCAGGATTACCGGAGCCTATGAAGGATGCCCAGAGGAGATCTCATGATGCACCTTGCGATGACACTATATCTAGGATAACCTTGTTTATATGTTGTGTGTATGGCTTCTTTAGCACACTTGATTATTATATGTCTGGAAGCAATGTAACCATGTTAGTGTTAGACTTATATTTTGCATATGTTGGTTGAGTCAGTATGTGTCAGTATGAGTCTGCCTTTGGTTAGAGGTAATAGATTTCTTGTCCATGTTACTTTGTTACTGTCTCCTAGCATGGGGGCTGGGCCTACGGGTACCACATGGTAGGGAGGAACATGCACCAAAACCGTTGGGTCCCCCTTTGTTCTTCAGTTCGTGGAAGCGAGACATCCAGTTGGATAGCTTGCGGATATTGTTACTCTCTTCAGTTACTATTGTATCTCTTCATGTATCAGTTGTATTTACCCCTCTTGTTGTATGAGGTGGATCTTGTAATCTTGTAATTATTCTACTTATGTATTTTTACTCATTCTGGGAATGAGGATTGTAATCTTGTAATGGAATTTTATAATGGAATTATGTGATGGTTAATCTATTTTATATTATATTTACCTGTGTTAGATGTATGTCATTACTAGAGTTAATTAAAGCAATGCAATTAAGATGTGTATGTTAATGGGGTTTAAGTAATCTCAGTTACGTAGCCTTAGGGGAGGTTGTCAATTTAGGTGAACATGTATGTATATTGCACTTTAATAAAAAAAAAAAATTAGTACACTTTTGTAGCGAATTGAAACTTCCTCTAGGGTTGCGTGGTGGGGCACTACACATGGTATCAGAGCCTAGGTTTAAACACTGGGTGCTCTGGGATTATGTTGCAACCATTAAGCTTAGTTGCGTAGGTTTCTTTTTAAGTGTACCTTGTCTAATACCTCTTTGTGTCTGTGTAGGAGGATGCCTCCCAGATGCGGATGAGGCAGGGGATGAGGACGTAGCTGTATAGGTGGACGTGAGGGGAGTCAGCATGATTCGTCACCTCATGTCACGCCCATACCAGATCAGGAGGTACATCAGACCTCACAGAACAATCCAGGGGGTGGTGATGGACAGCTAGATCCTCCTAGGGTCGAAGCTGCATGTAAAGCTTTTGAGGAAGCTTTGACATTATTGGGTCTGAGGCAAGCAGTGCCAGAGGTTAACCCTGAGGTGAGGACAGTTACACCTCAGTCTGATATGTTGGCAGTGAATTATATGAGAGACTTGATTCGATCTCAGCCACCTTGATTTGATGGAGTAGGTACAGGATTAGAGGCTGAGACCTGGTTGATAGGTCTAGACAAGTGTTTCTCGATGCACCCCTTTGACAGTAATACTAAAGCGCGATGCGCTATTATTCATCTCCGTGGATTTGCCGCCACTTGGTGGAAGCTAGAGGAGTAGAAGCTCCATATAGACATGAGTACAATATCTTGGGAGATCTTTCTTGAGAGATTCAGAGCCCGTTTTCTCTTGGATCATTGGCGTCAGCGTAGAGGCGACAAGTTTCATGCCCTACGTCAGCTAGCCATGACAGTTGATCAGTATGAGAGGAGATTCTACAAACTTAAACAGTTCGCAGGAATTGGGGATGACGAGGCAATGCTTGTGCAGCATTTTATCAGGGGCTTAAATGCCCGTATCAGTGGAGGTGTTCGGGTCTTTGAACCCAAGTCTATGGAGATAGCTGTGGAGAAGGCACGGCTTGTGGAGGAGAACCTGAATATGGCACTGGGAGGTCATACAGGTGTGATTATTGGCAGTGGTACAGGAGCTAGGACTAGTACTCGAGGAGGACAGACACAGGGTGTTGTGACTCCTAAGACTCAGCAGGTATCAGTACAGGGCAGTCAGCAGCAGTCGTTTCAGGGGAAACGGAAAGATTTCCAGCAGGGACAGAGTAATAGGAACTGGAGGCGCATGAAGCGTTTCAATGCTGAGCAACCCGCTCAGAGTGTCTAGTCTACTTTTAGAGGCAATGTACAGTAGTCTAGTGCACCAGCAGGAGGCAGAGGATATGGTAGAGGCACAGGTTGCTTCTCTTGTGGTCAGCAGGGCCATATTGCTAGGATGTGTCCCAATAAGGGCACATCAGAATTCACTCAGAGACCAGCGGCATTAGAGCCGACACTAGGAGATGCTGGAAGAGGCCATCGTGTGTTCACAGCGGTTGATAACCGCCAGGCAGAGCACCAAGGTACTGTAGTAGAGACCGTTGGTATGCTATTGGATAATCATGTTTCTATTCTATTTGATTCAGGAGCGTCAGACTCCTTTATTTCTTCATCAGTTGTGTCACGTTGCAGACTGGGTGCCGTAAGGCAAGCCGATAGGTGGCAGGTTGAGTTAGCATCAGGTGTGAAGGTCGCATCACATTCAGTTGTACCTGATTGTAGGATGGAGATTGGACCACTCTGCACTACCTTAGATCTTCAGGTTATTCCTTTGGGATCCTATGATTTTGTCATAGGTATGGACTGGTTAGAGGCTCACCGAGCGGTTATTGATTGTCGACGTAAGTCGATTAGGTGCATTAATGCATCTGGTGGTGAGGTTGAGATTATAGGAGTACAGAGACCGATATCCTTGAGGATTATCTCATCTGTGCAGTTGAGGAGATGTGTTCGGCAGGGATGTCAGTTGTTTGTTGTTTCAGTTGACGACTTGGGATTAGGAGATGGAGAGGAGAAGGTATCTCTAGATAGTCATCCTGTGCTTCAGGAGTTTTCAGATGTTTTTCCAGATGACATTCCAGGGATGCCACCGAGGAGAGATATAGATTTTAAGATTGACTTAGTACCTGGTTCAGAGCCTATTTCACGAGCTCCCTACCGTATGACTACTCAGGAGCTGAAAGAGCTTCGCTTGCAGTTAGAGGAGTTGTTGGAGAAGGGGTTCATTCGTCCTAGTGTATCTCCTTGGGGAGCACCTGTCATCTTCATGAAGAAGAAGGACGGTTCACTTCGGTTGTGCATTGACTACCGACAGTTGAACAAGGTAACGATCAAGAATCGTTATCCACTTCCTAGGATTGATGACCTGTTTGACCAAGTCAAAGGTGCTACCATCTTTTCAAAAATAGACCTTAAGTCGGGATACCATCAACTTTGAATCTTTGATGCAGATATACATAAGACAGCATTTCAGACATGATATGGTCACTATGAGTTCACTGTGGTACCATTCGGGTTGACGAATGCACCATCTGTGTTTATGAGTTTGATGAATGGAGTATTCCACACATACCTGGATAGGTTTGTTCTCATGTTTCTTGATGATATATTGATATATTCTAGGACAGTAGAGGAACACGAGGAGCATTTGCGACAGATTTTGTAGTGTTTGAGAGAGAACCAGCTTTATGCCAACTTATCGAAGTGTGATTTTTTCAAGATTGAGATCATGTATCTTAGTCATGTGATCTCAGGAGAGGGAATATCTATGGATCCTTCAAAGATTCAAGCTATTCTTGATTGGCCTGCGCCCACAAATGTGGCAGAGATCCGTAGTTTTATGGGGCTTGCAGGTTACTACAGGAGGTTTGTTCAGAGTTTTTCTAGGATAGGTCATCCTATCACTTCTCTTCAGAGGAAAGGGAAGAGGTTTGGATGGTCAGAGCAGTGTGAGTCAGCTTTTTAGGTCCTTAAGGATAAGTTGACTAGTGCACCCATTTTAGCGATACTAGATCCCGCAGGAGACTTTGTGGTTTGTACAGACGCATCTTTAGAGGGCTTAGGTGTAGTTCTAATGCAGGAGGGGCGAGTGATAGCTTATGAGTCGCGTAAACTTAAAGATCATGAACTTAATTATCCCACACATGATCTTGAGTTAGCGGCAGTAGTCCATGCGTTGACTAGATGGAGACACCTCTTACTTGGGCACAAGTTTGAGTTACATAGTGATCACAGGAGTCTACAATACATTTTTACTCAGCCTAACCTTAATGCTAGATAGAGGCGATGGATGGAGTTTCTTTGTGAGTATGACTTCGAGGTGAAGTACATTCAGGGGAAAGAGAACGTTGTAGCTAATGCACTCAGTAGACGTAGGCATGAGATTTTCGAGATGACTGTTATGGTTGATTTACAGAGTCAGATTCTTGCTACTCTTCCAGCAGACAGTTGGTACCAGGATGTGAGAGCTGAGATTGAGGCAGGTAGACCTCTTGAGGGAAGATTTTTAGGTTATTCACTTGAGTCAGATGGGTTACTTAGGCATTCCGAGCATATTTATGTTCCTTCAGTAGGTGACCTTCAATATTTGGTTTTGACCGAGGCTCATCGTGCACCCTATTCAGCCCATCCTGGGGTGAAGAAGATGCACGCAGATTTGTGCCAGTTATATTTTTGGCCTGGGATGAAACGGGATATTGCAGACTTTGTAGCAAGATGTTTGGAATGTCGGCGAGTGAAGGCTGAACACCAACATCCAGCAGGGCTTCTTCAGCCACACCTTGTACCTGAGTGGAAGTGGGATATTATCTCATTGGATTTCATTGTTGGTTTACCCAACTCTTCGCGACAACATGATGCCATTATGGTGACGGTCGATAGGTTGACGAAGGTAGCACACTTCTTGCCTATGCGTGCTTCCTATAACGCATCATCAGTTGCTAGAGTGTTCATGGAGGACATTGTGAGATTGCACAGTATTCCGCGTCGGATAATTTCTGACAGGGATCCAGTGTTTACTTCAGCTTTGTGGACATCATTACAACATGCTATGGGGACATAGTTGAACTTTAGTTCAGCATATCACCCTGAGACAAATGGACAGACAGAGAGGGTTAATCAAATCCTCGAAGATATGTTACGCATGTATGTCATGGATCAACAAACACGATGGGAGGATTATCTTTACTTAATGGAGTTTGCTTATAATAATAGTTACCAGAGTTCCATTGGCATGGCACCTTTCCAAGCTTTGTATGGATGTCCTTGTCGTACTCCTTTGAGTTGGGATCAATTAGAGGACAGAGTGTTATTGGGACCTGAAATGTTGCAGGATATGGAGCAGCAGGTACAACATATTAGAGAGCATCTTGTAGCAGCACAGGATAGACAGAAGAAGTATGCAGATGCGCATAGGGTGGATCGTCAGTTTTCTGTTGGCGACAGAGTATTTTTGCGGGTGCGTCCACAAAAGAGTCCTATCCGTTATGGAAAGGGTTCTAAGTTGGTGCCTCGCTTTGTCGGACCTTTCGAGATACTCAAAAAAATTGGTCCAGTTGCTTATCAACTTGCTTTGCCACCTAGTCTTGCACGTATACATGACGTTTTCCATGTTTCAGTTCTTCGACCTTATCATCTTGATGTTACTCATATCCTTGATTGGAACTCCTTACAGGTAGAGGACGGGCAGCTGGCTTTGGAGCCCGTGGCAGTTTTGGAGCACAGAACGCTCGCTCTTCGAGGGTGAGATATTGAGCAGGTCAGAGTATAGTGGGATCCCAGGGATGATACTTCATCCACCTGGGAGGATGCAGTTAGGATTAGGGAGTTATATCCCTACTTGGTTGCAGGCTTCCAAGAGTAAGCCTAGTTTTAGGGGGGGAGAATGTAATACCCCTCCGGTTAGCTTTTGTGTAGTTTGCTTTATGCTTTATTTGGTTGCTGATACCTTGATATTGGATACGCTTTGTTATGATGTTTTGATCGCTATTATTGAGCGACATTGATTATTGTGTGATGTGGATTATCCGACTATTGTGACACATGCTTTATGGATTATTGATGATTAGTAGAGTTAGCATGAGATATTGTATTACGTGATTTATGATTATGATGTAATGTCAGTCTTTGATGAGTGTATTGGTGAAGAGGACGGTTTCGCATCACTCGCTTGCGAGCGCCCTGCGAATCCGTGATTTCTTCTTCACGGTGTGTATTATATACTGGATATATGTATTATGTTGTTATTTGGTTGCAGGTTGTAGGTACATGACACCGACTCCACCTGGTTTCACAGGTCTGAGCGTGTCGATCCAACGGTTATGTGGAAAGGGAAATAGTAACTGGGTAACATGTGTCAGGTCTATGCCCTAGCCTTAGTGTGTCGTTCGTTCTGTTTGTGAGTTGAGTCTACTTGGTTTAATGTTATATGATTTAATTAGATGTTTTGTTATTTAATTAAAATGTTAGAATTATTGTATTGTTGAAAGTAGAGTTTATTTTAATATTAAGTGATGTATATGCTTAGATGAAATATATATGTTGATTATGAAATTGTATTAATTAAATTTTAATTTATTTAATTAATTAAATTAATCTTTGAAAAGATTGAATTTAATTATTAAATAATTAAAATTAATTAATTATGTTTATTGCATTAAATTAAATTAAAAGAATTGAAAGAAAAGTGAAATTGCATTTAGAAATCAATTTGAAGTTTTCGAAAATGGGAAAAGGAAATAAATATCTATTTTTATTTTGCATGCGAAAAGGAAATTAGGGTTAGGTTAGATATTTTAGTTTTAATATGAATGCATGTTGCAATTTTTTTTTTAAAAAAGAAAAGAAAAGAGGAGAACAGTTTTCGAAGGATTATTATTGTTCAGAAGATTTTGGGGAATTTTGAAGAATTGCACAAATAGGGATTTGAATCGAACTTTGGTTTTTGGAATTGGAATTGTTTGCACTTTGAGGAAAAGCACAGAGGAGGCTTCTATCAAGAAATTTTCTTCATCTTCTGTAGCATCATATTCCAGGTTTTATACTTGATGTTTATTTCAATTTTCAATTTAATGGTTGTGAAAATTAAATTTATTAACTATAGGAAATTGTTTAGAAAACAAAACCTATGGATCCATTGATTCAAATTTTCAATTTAAAATATTCTCAACATCTAGGAATTATTGTGGAAAATTTAATTTATAAATCAATCAGATCTATTTTGCCAAATTCAAACCCTATGAGAAAACCTTCAGTAAATAGATTGATTTGAATTTTCCTTATTTAGTTATTGTGAATTTTAATGAATAGAGTTGAAAGAAATTTACATTTTATCCTTTTAAATGTTGGAATAAAATTTTGGAAAATTTAAAGAATTTTCTGTTCTGGTTTTTTTTGTATTTCTTCAATTTTACCAGTTATGGAAATTCTGGTAAATTTTTATATATTAATATATATAAACTAATATATATTATATGTGAATTACATATAATATATATATAATATATATATAAAAATATATAAACACTCTCTATATTTGAGTTTTCATTTTTTGCATTAAAATCAATCACGAAAAGTATAGAGTACAATATTGGTAACTGTGTTATTTTTTTATAAAAACGCATATGGAAAAAGAAAATATTTAAAAAAAAATATATATATATAAATTTATAGCATAAAATAATTGTTAAGTGGGCGGTGGGGAGGTCAAACCCCCACCCCACAGATGTCGAGGGCAGGATGCACCTACCATGGGCAGTATGCCAACCCTTGGGGGACACACTCCCCATGGGAGCTGCGGCCTCCTGTGTACAACTGCCCACTATACTATGTATAGTCGGCGGAGGTACTACCCTGCGCAGTGCACAGTGATGGGTACCGGCGGTACTACCGTCCGGTCACATCACTGTCACATCAACTTTGATTTGCTTTGGAATTTGTTTTTTTTTAATTTATTTTATTTTTATTATTTTATTGAAATCCGAAATTTAATATGGAAAATTTAGATTATAAATTTGAAATTTGGGAAAAACATTTTAGCATAATATATTCAGTGAGTATATCTATTAAATATTGTGCATTGTTTTATTAAAATAACAATATTTTTTGTATAAATATGATATAAAATATATATATGTATATATTGTATGTATATATATATAAATATATTTTATAAGAATGTGAGATAGAGATTTATATTTGATTTTCTGTTTTTTTTTTGTTTTGTTTTGTTTCTTTTCCAGAATTATGGAATTTGAGTTTATTAGTAGAATTAAATAAACATATATATAATATTCAGTTTAATATATATGATTATATTTTTTTAATTATGTGCATGATCTAGTAGTTGTAATTATTATTTAAATTGTGAATTGGAAAGATTAGATGAATAAGTTAAGAGTTTTTTTTAAAAGAAATATTTCTTGGATTAGTATTTTGATTTAAATACAAATTTGACATCTAGTATTGTTTAAAAATAGAATTTTATTCTTTTCTTTGTAAGTGAAAAGGTAATGATTCAGTTTATTAATTATTTTACTAAAGCAATGGTTTGTAACCGAAAAGTATTTGTTTTAGTGTTGAATTTATTGCGTTTTAGTGAAAATTAATAAGGATAATGTTTATTTTTTGCGAGAAGCTTAAAGTAGGGCTATGGATTTAATATATCCGAACATAGTGTTTGTTCCTTTATCAATGCAATATTATGTTAGTTTCCCTTTTAATGAATGCTTTGGGAACGGGTAATTGTGTTAAGTAGTGTAAAGTCTTCCAGTGTAGGTGGGTCATTCCCATGTTAATTAATATTCGTCTATTCCTTGGGTAGGTTATTTTGAGTTGTTTTCCTCCATATGTTGGAGTGGGATTCTTATTGTCATTTCCTAGATTAGGAGAGACGGAGTTATTCAGTTCTATAACACTAGATTCACCCTTGGAGTCTAGATTTGAGTAGTGAGTTATCCATTAGAAGAGTGGATTTTGTTAGGGGCCGGAGCCCAAAGAGGTAAATCGGGTAACCTTCGAAAGTGTGTTTAATAAGTGATAATTAAAGTAAAGTATTAGATTACTAGGATGCATTCACATTAACCAAGATATAATTAACCTCACTCACAAACACAGGGGCTTGTTTAGACTTGGGGTGAGTGAGAAGGCCTGGAATGGCAAGGTCAACTAACTTGTCCATATGAAAGGTAGTTGATTCCGCTTGAGTGAGTATGAGGGCCGGGATTCGGTTGAGGCCACCAGGATTACCGAAGCCTATGAAGGATTCCCAGAGGAGATCTCATGGCGCACCTTGCGATGACAGTCTATCTAGGATAACCTTGTTTGTATGTTGTGTGTATGGTTTCTTTAGCACACTTGATTATTATATGTCTGGAAGCAATGTAACCATGTTAGCGTTAGATTTATATTGTGCATATGTTGGTTGAGTTAGTATGTGTCAGTATGAGTCTACCTTTGGTTAGAGGTAATAGATTTCTTGTCCATGTTACTTTGTTATTGTCTCCTAGCATGGGGGCTGTGCCTACGGGTACCACATGGTAGGGAGGAACATGCACCAAAATCGCTGGGTCCCCCTTTGTTCTTCATTTCATGGAAGTGAGACATCCAGTTGGACAGTTTGTGGATATTGGTACTCTCTTCTATTACTATTGTATCTCTTCATGTATCAGTTGTATTTACCCCTCTTGTTGTTATGAGGTGGATCTTGTAATTATTCTACTTATGTTTTTTTACTCATTCTAAGAATGAGGATTGTAATCTTGTAATGGAATTTTATAATGGAATTATGTGATAGTTAATCTATTTTATATTGTATTTACTTATGTTAGATGTATGTCATTACTTGAGTTAATTAATGCAATGTAATTTAGATGATGTATGTTAATGGGGTTTAAGTAATCTTAGTTACGTAGCCTTAGGGGAGGTTGTCAATTTAGGTGAACATGTATGTATAATGCACTTTAAAAAAAAAAATTAGTACACTTTTGTAGCGAATTGAAACTTGCTCTAGGGTTGCGTGGCGGGGCACTACACATGGTATCAGAGCCTAGGTTTAAACACTGGGTGCTCTGGGATTATGTTGCAACCATTAAGCTTAGTTGCATAGGTTTCTTTTTTAGTGTACCTTGTCTAATACCTCTTTGTGTCTGTGTAGGAGGATGCCTCCCAGACGCGGACGAGGCAGGGGATGAGGACGTGGTCGTATAGGCGGATGTGAGGGGAGTCAACAGGATTCGTCACCTCATGTCACACCCATACCAGATCAGGAGGTACATCAGACCTCACAGAACAATCCAGGGGGTGGTTGCGGACAGCTAGATCCTCCTAGGGTTGAAGCTACATGTAAAGCTTTTGAGGAAGCTTTGACATTATTGGGTCCGAGGCAAGCAGTGCTAGAGGTTAACCCTAAGGTGAGGACAGTTACACCTCAGTCTGATATGTTAGCAATGAATTATATGCGAGACTTGATTCGATCTCAGCCACCTCGATTTGATGGAGTAGGTACAGGTTTAGAGGTTGAGACCTAGTTGATAGGTCTAGATAGGTGTTTCTCCATGCACCCCTTTGATAGTAATACTAAAGCGCGATGCGCTGTTATTCATCTCCGTGGATTTGCCGCCACTTGGTGGAAGCTAGAGGAGCAGAAGCTCCATATAGACATGAGTACAGTATCTTGGGAGATCTTTCTTGAGAGATTCAGAGCCCGTTTTCTCTCGGATCATTGGCGTCAGCGTAGAGGCAATGAGTTTCATGCCCTACGTCAGTTAGCCATGACAGTTGATCAGTATGAGAGGAGATTCTACGAACTTAAACAGTTCACAAGAATCGGGGATGACGAGGTGATGCTTGTGCAGCATTTTATCAGGGGCTTAAATGCCCATATCAGTGGAGGTGTTCAGGTCTTTGAACCCAAGTCTATGGAGATAGCTGTGGAGAAGGCACGACTTGTGGAGGAGAACCTGAATATGGTACTGGGAGGTCATACAGGTGTGATTATTGGCAGTGGTACAGGAGCTGAGACTAGTACTCGAGGAGGATAGACACAAGGTGTTGCGACTCCTAAGACTCAGCAGGTATCAATACAGGGCAGTCAGCAACAGTCGTTTCAGGGGAAACAAAAAGGTTTCCAATAGGGACAGAGTAATAGGAACTGGAGGCGCATGAAGCGTTTCAATGCTGAGCAACCCGCTCAGAGTGTCCAGTCTACTTTTGGAGGCAGTGTACAGCAGTCTAGTGCACCAGCAGGAGGCAGAGGATATGGTAGAGGCACAGGTTGCTTCTCTTGTGGTCAGCAGGGCCATATTGCTAGGATGTGTCCCAATAAGGGCACATCAGGATTCACTCAGAGACCAGTGGCGTCAGAGCCGATAGTAGGAGATGCTAGCAGAGGCCATCGTGTGTTCGCAGTGGTTGATAACCACCAGGCAGAGCACCAAAGTACCGTAGTAGAGATCGTTGGTATGCTATTGGGTAATCATGTTTCTATTCTATTTGATTCAGGAGCGTCAGACTCCTTTGTTTCTTCATCAGCTGTGTCACATTGCAGAATGGGTGCCGTAAGGCAAGCCGATAGGTGGCAGGTTGAGTTAGCATCGGGTGCGAAGGTCGCATCACATTCAGTTGTACCTGATTGTAGGGTGGAGATTGGACCACTCCACTCTACCTTAGATCTTCGGGTTATTCCTTTGGGATCCTATGATGTTGTCATAGGTATGGACTGGTTAGAGGCTCACCGAGCAGTTATTGATTGTCGACGTAAGTCGATTAGGTGCATTAATGCATCTGGTGGTGAGGTTGAGATTATAGGAGTACAGAGACTGATATCCTTGAGGATTATCTTAGCTATGCAGTTGAGGAGATGTGTTTGGTAGGGATGTCAGTTGTTTGCTGTTTCAGTTGACGACTTGGGATTAGGAGATGGAGAGGAGAAGGTATCTCTAGATAGTCATCCTGTGCTTCAGGGGTTTTCAGATGTTTTTCCAGATGACATTCCAGGGATGCCACCGAGGAGAGATATACATTTTAAGATTGACTTAGTACTTGGTTCAGAGCCTATTTCACGAGCTCCCTACTGTATGACTACTCAGGAGCTGAAAGAGCTTCGCTTGCAGTTAGAGGAGTTGTTGGAGAAGGGGTTCATTCATCCTAGTGTATCTCCTTGGGGAGCACCTGTCATCTTCATGAAGAAGGACGGTTCACTTCGGTTGTGCATTGACTACCGGCAGTTGAACAAGGTAACGATCAAGAATCGTTATCCACTTCCCAGGATTGATGACTTGTTTGACCAAGTCAAAGGTGCTACCATTTTTTTCGAAGATAGACCTTAAGTCGGGATACCATCAGCTCCGTATCTTTGATGCAGATATACATAAGACAGCGTTTCAAACACGATATGGTCACTATGAGTTCACTATGGTACCATTCGGGTTGACGAATGCACCATCTGTGTTTATGAGTTTGATGAATGGAGTATTCTGCACATACCTGGATAGGTTTGTTCTCGTGTTTCTTGACGATATATTGATATATTCCAGGACAGTAGAGGAACATGAGGAGCATTTGCGACAAGTTTTGTAGTGTTTGAGAGAGAACCAACTTTATGTCAACTTGTCGAAGTGCAAGTTTTTCAAGACTGAGATCAAGTATCTTGGTCATGTGATCTCAGGAGAGGGAATATCTGTGGATCCTTCGAAGATTCAAGCTATTCTTGATTGGCCTACACCCATGAATGTGGCAGAGATCTGTAGTTTTATGGGGTTTGCAGGTTACTACAGGAGGTTTGTTCAGAGTTTTTCCAAGATAGGTCATCCTATCACTTCTCTTCAGAGGAAAGGGAAGAGTTTTAGATGGTCAGAGCAGTGTGAGTCATCTTTTCAGGTCCTTAAGGATAAGTTGACTAGTGCACCCATTTTAGCGATACCAGATCCCGTAGGAGACTTTGTGGTTTGTACAGACACATCTTTAGAGGGCTTAGGTGTAGTTCTGATGTAGGAGGGGCGAGTGATAGCTTATGAGTCGCGTAAACTTAAAGATCATGAACTTAATTATCCCACACATGATCTTGAGTTAGCGACAGTAGTCCATACATTGACTAGATGGAGACACTTCTTACTTGGGCACAAGTTTGAGTTACACAGTGATCACAGGAGTCTACAATACATTTTTACTCAGCCTAACCTTAATGCTAGATAGAGGAGATGGATGGAGTTTCTTTGTGAGTATGAATTTGAGGTGAAGTACATTCAGGGGAAAGAGAACGTTGTAGCTGATGCACTCAGCAGACGTAGGCATGAGATTTCTGAGATGACTCTTATGGTTGATTTACGGAGTCGGATTCTTGCTAC
>CM021110.1:386328678-386361020 GCA_007115665.2 Sequoiadendron giganteum
TTTTGATCGCTATTATTGAGCGACATTGATTATTGTGTGATGTGGATTATCCGACTATTGTGACACATGCTTTATGGATTATTGATGATTAGTAGAGTTAGCATGAGATATTGTATTACGTGATTTATGATTATGATGTAATGTCAGTCTTTGATGAGTGTATTGGTGAAGAGGACGGTTTCACATCACTCGCTTGCGAGCGCCCCGCGAATCCGTGATTTCTTCTTCACGGTGTGTATTATATATTGGATATATGTATTATGTTGTTATTTGGTTGCAGGTTGCAGGTACATGACACCGACTCCACCTGGTTTCACAGGTCTAAGCGTGTCGATCCAACGGTTATGTGGAAAGGGAGATAGTAACTGGGTAACATGTGTCAGGTCTATGCCCTAACCTTAGTGTGTCGTTCGTTCTGTTTGTGAGTTGAGTCTACTTGGTTTAATGTTTATTATTTAATTAGATGTTTTGTTATTTAATTAAAATGTTAGAATTATTGTATTGTTGAAAGTAGAGTTTATTTTAATATTAAGTGATATATATGCTTAGATGAAATATATATGTTGATTATGAAATTGTATTAATTAAATTTTAATTTATTTAATTAATTAAATTAATCTTGGAAAAGATTGAATTTAATTATTAAATAATTAAAATTAATTAATTATGTTTACTGCATTAAATTAAATTAAATTAAATTAAAAGAATTGAAAGAAAAGTGAAATTGCATTTAGAAATCAATTTGAAGTTTTCGAAAATGGGAAAAGGAAATAAATATCTATTTTTATTTTGCATGCGAAAAGGAAATTAGGGTTAGGTTAGATATTTTAGTTTTAATATGAATGCATGTTGCAATTTTATTTTTTAAAAAAAAGAGGAGAACAGTTTTCTAAGGATTATTATTGTTCAGAAGATTTTGGGGAATTTTGAAGAATTGCACAAACAGGGATTTGAATTGAACTTTGGTTTTTGGAATTGGAATTGTTTGCACTTTGAGGAAAAGCACAAAGGAGGCTTCTATCAAGATATTTTCTTCATCTTCTGGAGCATCATATTCCAGGTTTTATACTTGATGTTTATTGCAAATTTTAAATTAATGGTTGTGAAAATTCAATTTATTTACTGTAGGAAATTGTTTAGAAAACAAAACCTATAGATCCATCGTTTCAATTTTCAAATTAAAATATTCTCAAACATCTAGGATTTATTGTGAAAAAAGATCTAGTTTGTAAATCAAATAGATCTATTTGGCAAATTTAAACCCTAAAGAAAATATTATTGAAAATTCAAACCCTATGAGAAAACCTTCAATAAATAGTTTGATTTGAATTTTCCTTATTTAAGTTTTTGTGAATTTTTAATGAATAGGGTTGAAAGAAATTTTAATTATATCCTTTTAAATGTTGGAATAAAATTCTGGAAAATTTAAAGAATTTTTTGTTCTGGTTTTGTTCGTATTTCTTCAATTTTACCAGTTATAGAAATTTTGGTAAATTTTTATATATTTATATATATAAACTAATATATATATTATATGTAAAATTACATATAATATATATAATTTATATATATAAATATATAAACCCTTTTGGATTTTATACCTGGTTTTTTTTTCATTTTTCGCATATGACGAAAAGTACGGTTTTTTGGGAACTGTGTTTTTTATTATCATTAAAACACATATTAGGATATATTTAAAAAAAATATTTTAAAAAAAATAATTGTTAAGTGGATGGTGGGGAGGTCAAAGCCCCACCCCACGGATGCTGAGGGTAGGACGCACCTGCCATGGGCAGTGTGCCCACCCTTGGGGGATGCACTCCCCATGGGAGGTGCGGCCTCCCATGTACACCCGCCCCCTGTACATAGTACAGGCAGAGGAGGTACTTATCTGCATAGTGTACAGTGATAGGTACCGGCGGTACCGTCGTTCGGTCCCATCACTGTCACATCAATTTTTTTATTGCTTTGTAATTTTATTTTTTTAATTTTTTTTTATTTTTATTACCTTTATTAAATCCGAATTTTAATATGAAAAATTTAGATTTTAAATTTGAAATTTGGGAAAAACTTTTTAGCATAATATATTCAGTGAATATATATTTTTAAATACTGTGCATTGATTTATTTTTATAATATTTATTTTGTATAAATATAATATAAAATATATATATACAGTAGGTATATTGATATAATTATATTTTATATTAAAATGTAAATGAGTTATAGAATTCTATTTTATTTCTTTTTCAGAATTATGGAAATTGGGTTAAATATGGAATTAGAATTTATCAGTAGAATTAAATAAACATATATATAATATTCAGTTTAATATATATGTTTATATTTTTTTTAATTATGTGCATGATCAAGTAGATGTAATTATTATTTAAATTGTGTATTGGAAAGATTAGATGAATAAGCTAAGAGTTTTTAAAAGAAATATTTCTTGGAGTAGCATTTAGATTTAAATACAAATTTGACATCTAGTATTGTTAAAAATAGAATTTTATTCTTTTCCTTGTAAGTGAAAAGGTAATGATTCAATTTATTAATTATTTTACTAAAGCAATGGTATGTAACCGAAAAGTATTTGTTTTAGTGTTGAATTTATTGCGTTTTAGTGAAAATTAATAAGGATAATGTTTATTTTCTGCGAGAAGCTTAAAGTAGGGATATGGATTTAATATATCCGAACATAGTGTTTGTTTCTTTATCAATGCAATATTATGTTATTTTCCCTTTTAATGAATGCTTTGGGAACGGGTAATTGTGTTAAGTAATGTAAAGTCTTCCAGTGTAGGTGGGTCATTCCCATGTTAATTAATATTCATCTATTCCTTGGGTAGGTTAATTTGAGTTGTTTTCCTCCGTATGTTGGAGTGGGATTCTTATTGTCATTTCCTAGATTAGGAGAGACAGAGTTATTCAGTTGTATAACACTTGATTCACCCTTGGAGTCTAGATTTGAGTAGAGAGTTATCCATTAGAGGAGTGGCTTTTGTTAGGGGCCGGAGCCCAAAGAGGTAAACCGGGTAACCTTCGAAAGTGTGATTAATAAGTGATAATTAAAGTAAAGTATTTAGATTACTAGGATGCATTCACATTAACCAAGATATAATTAACCTCACTCGCAGACACAGGGGCTTGTTTAGACTTGGGGTGAGTGAGAAGGCCTGGAATGGCAAGGTCAACTAACTTGTCCATATGAAAGGTAGTTGATTCCGCTTGAGTGAGTATGAGGGCTAGGATTCAGTTGAGGCCACCAAGATTACCGGAGCCTATGAAGGATGCCCAGAGGAGATCTCATGACGCACCTTGCGATGACACTCTATCTAGGATAACCTTGTTTATATGTTGTGTGTATGGCTTCTTTAGCACACTTGATTATTATATGTCTAGAAGCAATGTAACCATGTTAGTGTTAGACTTATATTTTGCATATGTTGGTTGAGTCAGTATGTGTCAGTATGAGTCTGCCTTTGGTTAGAGGTAATATATTTCTTGTCCATGTTACTTTGTTACTGTCTCCTAGCATGGGGGCTAGGCCTACGGGTACCACATGGTAGGGAGGAACATGCACCAAAACCGTTGGGTCCCCCTTTGTTCTTCAGTTCATGGAAGCGACACATCCAGTTGGACAGCTTGTGGATATTGTTACTCCCTTCAGTTACTATTGTATCTCTTCATGTATCAGTTGTATTTACCCGTCTTGTTGTATGAGGTGGATCTTGTAATCTTGTAATTATTCTACTTATGTATTTTTACTCATTCTGGGAATGAGGATTGTAATCTTGTAATGGAATTATGTGATGGTTAATCTATTTTATATTATATTTACCTATGTTAGATGTATGTCATTACTTGAGTTAATTAAAGCAATGTAATTAAGATGTGTATGTTAATGGGGTTTAAGTAATCTCAGTTACGTAGCCTTAGGGGATGTTGTCAATTTAGGTGAACATGTATGTATAATGCACTTTAATAAAAAAAAAATTTAGTACACTTTTGTAGTGAATTGAAACTTCCTCTAGGGTTGCATGGTGGGGCATTACACATGGTATCAAAGCCTAGGTTTAAACACTGGGTGCTCTAGGATTATGTTGCAACCATTAAGCTTAGTTGCGTAGGTTTCTTTTTAAGTGTACCTTGTCTAATACCTCTTTGTGTCTATGTAGGAGGATGCCTCCCAAACGTGGACGAGGCAGGGGACGAGGACATTGCCATATAGGCGAACGTGAGGGGAGTCAGCATGATTCGTCACCTCATGTCATGCCCATAGCAGATCAGGAGGTACATCAGACCTGACAGAACAATCCAGGGGGTGGTGATGGATAGCTAGATCCTCCTAGGGTCGAAGCTGCACATAAAGCTTTTGAGGAAGCTTTGACATTATTAGGTCTGAGGTAGGTAGTGCCAGAGGTTAACCCTGAGGTGAGGACAGTTACACCTTAGTCTGATATATTGGTAGTGAATTATATGAGAGACTTGATTCGATCTCAGCCACCCCGATTTGATGGAGTAGGTACAGGATTAGAGGCTGAGACCTGGTTGATAGGTCTAGACAGGTGTTTCTCCATGCACCCCTTTGACAGTAATACTAAAGCGCGATGCACTGTTATTCATCTCCGTGGATTTGCCACTACTTGGTGGAAGCTAGAGGAGAAGAAGCTCCATATAGACATGAGTATAGTATCTTGGGAGATCTTTCTTGAGAGATTCAGAGCCCGTTTTCTCTCGGATCATTGGCGTCAGCGTAGAGGCGATGAGTTTCATGCCCTACGTCAGCTTGCCATGACAGTTGATCAATATGAGAGGAGATTCTATGAACCTAAACAGTTCGCAGGAATCGGGGATGACGAGGTGATGCTTGTGCAACATTTTATCAGGGGCTTAAATGCCTGTATCAGTGAAGGTGTTCGGGTCTTTGAACCCAAGTCTATGGAGATAGCTATGGAGAAGGCACGGCTTGTGGAGGAGAACCTGAATATGGCACTGGGAGATCATACAAGTGTGATTATTGGCAGTGGTACAGGATCTGGGACTAGTACTCGAGGAGGACAGACACAGGGTGTTGTGACTCCTAAGACTCAACAGGTATCAGTACAGAGCAGTCAGTAGCAGTCATTTCAAGGGAAACGAAAAGGCTTCCAGCAGGGATAGAGTAATAGGAACTGGAGGCGCATGAAGCGTTTCAATGCTGAGCAACCTACTCAGAGTGTCCAGTCTACTTTTGGAGGCAATGTACAACAGTCTAGTGCACCAGCAGGAGGCAGAGGATATGGTAGAGGCACAGGTTGCTTCTCTTGTGGTCAGCAGGGCCATATTGCTAGGATGTGTCCCAATAAGGGCACATCAGGATTCACTCAGAGACCAGTGGCATCAGAGCCGACAGTAGGAGATGCTGGCAGAGGCCATCATGTGTTCACAGCGGTTGATAACCGCTAGGCAGAGCACCAAGGTACCGTAATTGAGACCATTGGTATGTTATTGGGTAATCATGTTTCTATTCTATTTGATTCAGGAGCGTCAGACTCCTTTGTTTCTTCATCAGTTGTGTCACATTGCAGATTGGGTGCCGTAAGGCAAGCTGATAGGTGGCAGGTTGAGTTAGCATCGGGTGCGAAGGTCGCATCACATTCAGTTGTACCTGATTGTAGGATGGAGATTGGACCACTTCGCACTACCTTAGATCTTCAGGTTATTCCTTTGGGATCCTATGATGTTGTCATAGGTATGGACTGGTTAGAGGCTCACCGAGCGGTTATTGATTGTCAACGTAAGTTGATTAGGTGCATTAATGCATCTAGTGGTGAGGTTGAGATTATAGGAGTACAGAGACCGATATCCTTGAGGATTATCTCAGTTATGCAGTTGAGGAGATGTGTTCGGCAGGGATGTCAGTTGTTTGCTGTTTCAGTTGACGACTTGGGATTAGGAGATGGAGAGGAGAAGGTATCTCTAGATAGTCATCCCGTGCTTCAGGAGTTTTCAGATGTTTTTCTAGATGACATTCCAAGGATGCCACCGAGGAGAGATATAGATTTTAAGATTGACTTAGTACCTGGTTCAGAGCCTATTTCACGAGCCCCCTACCGTATGACTACTCAGGAGTTGAAAGAGCTTCGCTTGCAGTTAGAGGAGTTGTTAGAGAAGCGGTTCATTCATCCTAGTGTATCTCCTTGGGGACCACCTGTCATCTTCGTGAAGAAGAAGGACGGTTCACTTCGGTTGTGCATTGACTACCGACAGTTGAACAAGGTAACGATCAAGAATTGTTATCCACTTCCTAGGATTGATGACTTGTTTGACCAAGTCAAAAGTGCTACCATCTTTTCGAAGATAGACCTTAAGTCGGGATACCATCAGCTCCGTATCTTTGACGCAGATATACATAAGACAGTGTTTCAGACACGATATGGTCACTATGAGTTCACTGTGGTACCATTCGGGTTGACGAATGCACCATCTGTGTTTATGAGTTTGATGAATGGAGCATTCCACACATACCTGGATAGGTTTGTTCTCGTGTTTCTTGATGATATATTGATATATTCTAGGACAGTAGAGGAACACGACGAGCATTTGCGACAGGTTTTGCAGTGTTTGAGAGAGAACCAGCTTTATGCCAACTTGTCAAAGTGCGAGTTTTTCAAGACTGAGATCAAGTATCTTGGTCATGTGATCTCAAGAGAGGGAATATCTATGGATCCTTTGAAGATTTAAGCTATTCTTGATTGGCTTGCGCCCACGAATGTGGCAGAGATCCGTAGTTTTATGGGGCTTGCAAGTTACTACAGGAGGTTTGTTTAGAGTTTTTCCAGGATAGGTCATCCTATCACTTCTCTTCAGAGGAAAGGGAAGAGGTTTGGATGGTCAGAGCAGTGTGAGTCAACTTTTCAGGTCCTTAAGGATAAGTTGACTAGTGCACCCATTTTAGCGATACCAGATTCCGCAGGAGACTTTGTGGTTTGTACAGACGCATCTTTAGAGGGCTTAGGTGCAGTTCTGATGCAGGAGGGGCGAGTGATAGCTTATGAGTCGCGTAAACTTAAAGATCATGAACTTAATTATCCCACACATGATCTTGAGTTAGCGGCAGTAGTCCATGCGTTGACTAGATGGAGACACTTCTTACTTGGGCACAAGTTTGAGTTACACAGTGATCACAGGAGTCTACAATACATTTTTACTCAGCCTAACCTTAATGCTAGATAGAGGCGATGGATGGAGTTTCTTTGTGAGTATGACTTTGAGGTGAAGTACATTCAGGGGAAAGAGAACGTTGTAGCTGATGCACTCAGCAGACGTAGGCATGAGATTTCCGAGATGACTCTTATGGTTGATTTACGGAGTCGGATTCTTGCTACTCTTCTAGCAGACAGTTGGTACCAGGATGTGAGAGCAGAGATTGAGGCAGGTAGACCTCTTGAGGGCAGATTTTCAGGTTATTCACTTGAGTCAGATGGGTTACTTAGGCATTCCGAGCGTATTTACGTTCCTTCAGTAGGTGACCTTCGATCTTTGGTTTTGACCGAGGCTCATCATGCACCCTATTCAGCCCATCCTGGGGTGAAGAAGATGCACGCAGATTTGTGCCAGTTATATTTTTGGCCTGGGATGAAACGGGATATTGCAGACTTTGTAGCGAGATGTTTGGAATGTCAGCGAGTGAAGGCTGAACACCAACATCCAGCAGGGCTTCTTCAACCACACCTTGTACCTGAGTGGAAGTGGGATATTATCTCATTGGATTTCATTGTTGGTTTACCCAACTCTTCGCGACGACATGATGCCATTATGGTGACGGTCGATAGGTTGACGAAGGTAGCACACTTCTCACCTATGCATGCTTCCTATAATGCATCATCAGTTGCTAGAGTGTTCATGGAGGACATTGTGAGATTGCACAGTATTCCACGTCGGATCATTTCTGACAGGGATCCAGTGTTTACTTCAGCTTTGTGGACATCATTACAGCATGCTATGGGGACATAGTTGAACTTTAGTTAGCATATCACCCTGAGACAGATGGACAGACAAAGAGGGTTAATCAAATCCTCGAAGATATGTTACGCATGTATGTCATGGATCAGCAGACACGATGGGAGGATTATCTTTACTTAGTGGAGTTTGCTTACAATAACAGTTACCAGAGTTCCATTGGCATGGCACCTTTCCAGGCTTTGTATGGACGTCCTTGTCGTACTCCTTTGAGTTGGGATCGATTAGAGGACAGAGTGTTATTGGGACCTGAGATGTTGCAGGATATGGAGCAGCAGGTAGAGCGTATTAGAGAGCATCTTGTAGCAGCACAGGATAGACAGAAGAAGTATGCAGATGCGCATAGGGTGGATCATCAGTTTTCTGTTGGCGACAGAGTATTTTTGTGGGTATGTCCATGAAAGAGTCCTATCTGTTATGGAAAGGGTTCTAAGTTGGCGCCTTGCTTTGTGGACCTTTCAAGATACTCGAAAAAATTGGTCCAGTTGCTTATCGACTTGCTTTGCCACCTAGTCTTGCACGTATACATGATGTATTCCATGTTTCAGTTCTTCGACCTTATCATCCTGATGTTACTCATGTCCTTGATTGGAACTCCTTACAGGTAGAGGACGGGTAGCTGGCTTTGGAGCCTGTGGTAGTTTTGGAGCGCAGAACGCTCGCTCTTCGAGGGCGAGATATTGAGCAGGTTAGAGTACAAGTGGGATCCCAGGGATGATACTTCATCCACCTGGGAGGATGCAGTTAGGATTAGGGAGTTATATCCCTACTTGGTTGCAGGCTTCCAGGAGTAAGCCTAGTTTTAGGGGGGGAGAATGTAATACCCCTCCGGTTAGCTTTTGTGTAGTTTGCTTTATGCTTTATTTGGTTGCTGATACCTTGATATTGGATACGCTTTGTTATGATGTTTTGATCGCTATTATTGAGCGACATTGATTATTGTGTGATGTGGATTATCCGACTATTGTGACACATGCTTTATGGATTATTGATGATTAGTAGAGTTAGCATGAGATATTGTATTACGTGATTTATGATTATGATGTAATGTCAGTCTTTGATGAGTGTATTGGTGAAGAGGACGGTTTCGCATCACTCACTTGCGAGCGCCCTGCGAATCCGTGATTTCTTCTTCACGGTGTGTATTATATATTGGATATATGTATTATGTTGTTATTTGGGTGCAGGTTGCAGGTACATGACACCGACTCCACCTGGTTTCACAGGTCTGAGCGTGTCGATCCAACGGTTATGTGGAAAGGGAGATAGTAACTGGGTAACATGTGTCAGGTCTATGCCCTAGCCTTAGTGTGTCGTTCGTTCTGTTTGTGAGTTGAGTCTACTTGGTTTAATGTTATATGATTTAATTAGATGTTTTGTTATTTAATTAAAATGTTAGAATTATTGTATTGTTGAAAGTAGAGTTTATTTTAATATTAAGTGATATATATGCTTAGATGAAATATATATGTTGATTATGAAATTGTATTAATTAAATTTTAATTTATTTAATTAATTAAATTAATCTTGGAAAAGATTGAATTTAATTATTAAATAATTAAAATTAATTAATTATGTTTATTGCATTAAATTAAATTAAATTAAATTAAAAGAATTGAAAGAAAAGTGAAATTGCATTTAGAAATCAATTTGAAGTTTTCGAAAATGGGAAAAGGAAATAAATATCTATTTTTATTTTGCATGCGAAAAGGAAATTAGGGTTAGGTTAGATATTTTAGTTTTAATATGAATGCATGTTGCAATTTTTTTTTTAAAAAAAAGAGGAGAACAGTTTTCTAAGGATTATTATTGTTCAGAAGATTTTGGGGAATTTTGAAGAATTGCACAAACAGGGATTTGAATCGAACTTTGGTTTTTGGAATTGGAATTGTTTGCACTTTGAGGAAAAGCACAAAGGAGGCTTCTATCAAGATATTTTCTTCATCTTCTGGAGCATCATATTCCAGGTTTTATACTTGATGTTTATTGCAAATTTTAAATTAATGGTTGTGAAAATTCAATTTATTTACTGTAGGAAATTGTTTAGAAAACAAAACCTATAGATCCATCGTTTCAATTTTCAAATTAAAATATTCTCAAACATCTAGGATTTATTGTGAAAAAAGATCTAGTTTGTAAATCAAATAGATCTATTTGGCAAATTTAAACCCTAAAGAAAATATTATTGAAAATTCAAACCCTATGAGAAAACCTTCAGTAAATAGTTTGATTTGAATTTTCCTTATTTAAGTTTTTGTGAATTTTTAATGAATAGGGTTGAAAGAAATTTTAATTATATCCTTTTAAATGTTGGAATAAAATTCTGGAAAATTTAAAGAATTTTCTGTTCTGGTTTTGTTCGTATTTCTTCAATTTTACCAGTTATAGAAATTTTGGTAAATTTTTATATATTTATATATATAAACTAATATATATATTATATGTAAAATTACATATAATATATATAATTTATATATATAAATATATAAACCCTTTTGGATTTTATACCTGGTTTTTTTTTCATTTTTCGCATATGACGAAAAGTACGGTTTTTTTGGGAACTGTGTTTTTTGATTATCATTAAAACACATATTAGGAAATATTTAAAAAAAATATTTAAAAAAAAATAATTGTTAAGTGGATGGTGGGGAGGTCAAACCCCCACCCCACGGATGCCGAGGGTAGGACGCACCTGCCATGGGCAGTGTGCCCACCCTTGGGGGACGCACTCCCCATGGGAGGTGCGGCCTCCCATGTACACCCGCCCACTGTACTATGTACAGTCGACGGAGGTACTACCCCTGCGCAGTGCACAGTGATGGGTACCGGCGGTACCTACCGTCCGGTCCCATCACTGTCACATCAATTTTTTTTTGTGCTTTGTAATTTGTTTTTTTTTAATTTTTATTTTATTTTTATTACCTTTATTAAATCCGAATTTTAATATGAAAAATTTAGATTTTAAATTTGAAATTTGGGAAAAACTTTTTAGCATAATATATTCAGTGAATATATATTTTTAAATACTGTGCATTGATTTATTTTTATAATATTTATTTTGTATAAATATAATATAAAATATATATATACAGTAGGTATATTGATATAATTATATTTTATATTAAAATGTAAATGAGTTATAGAATTCTATTTTATTTCTTTTTCAGAATTATGGAAATTGGGTTAAATATGGAATTAGAATTTATCAGTAGAATTAAATAAACATATATATAATATTCAGTTTAATATATATGTTTATATTTTTTTTAATTATGTGCATGATCAAGTAGATGTAATTATTATTTAAATTGTGTATTGGAAAGATTAGATGAATAAGCTAAGAGTTTTTAAAAGAAATATTTCTTGGAGTAGCATTTAGATTTAAATACAAATTTGACATCTAGTATTGTTAAAAATAGAATTTTATTCTTTTCCTTGTAAGTGAAAAGGTAATGATTCAGTTTATTAATTATTTTACTAAAGCAATGGTATGTAACCGAAAAGTATTTGTTTTAGTGTTGAATTTATTGCATTTTAGTGAAAATTAATAAGGATAATGTTTATTTTCTACGAGAAGCTTCTCATTCTGGATAGGAAGTGATAGGAAGAGGAATCCATACATATGAAGATTGTGTCTCTGAAATCTGCTCATGTGTTGCCAAGTTCTTGGATGAAGATGATGCCACAAGCCAATCAGGTACATGCCCAATCACAATAAATTGTGACAAACTAGGAACAAGTGCAAATTGATCTTGAAGAAACTCTGAAGAAAAGCATGAAGTGATAATAGTGGATCCATGACTATCATCAAATAAGAGAGATAAACCCTCAAGCTGCTCCTCCAAATCTAAAATGTGAGACTCCACAAACAAAGAAGCAATTTTTGTCAAGTAGGAATCCCAATCAAGAAGACTATCAAATACCTGTTGCAATGAATCACTGGTAATACTCAGTGAATCACCAACAGAAGATGATTGTGTGATCTCAACTAGAGAAGTAGGAGCTGCAGGAGAAGTCTTTGGATCATCAAGACGCTCAAGTTCTACATCATATTCAAACTCCTCTACGGTGTGATTACTGGATAGGGTATGTTGTCAACATCATCAAGTGGAACGAGGAAATCTGAAGCAATATCATCTAGGAATGGAGGCTTGTTTGGATCTCCAAAAATCTCCCAAACTCTGGTCCAAACTATGTGTGGGCATGACATGTCTGAGAAGACCTTATGATAGATCTCACTAAAGATGCTTATACTAAAAGTAGAACCAATCAATCCTATGATATGATCATTCTTATTACCCCAAACAAATTTCCTATATGTTGTTTCTGGTTCAAGAATGAGCCCATAAAGATGTGGCAAAAGATTAAGCCACCTCCAATGTGTTATGATGCCTTTTTGCCATGACTCGTAATTATCCTTAGTCAGAACCATTATAGAAGGATGAGTTGAATAACGCATAATTACAATGATGATACACTTCTCAAATGATACAATATGAGATCAACACATACAATATAGTTGAAATGAAGTACAATGATCAAAACAACACTTTCCCAACTGTCACGTACTGATTTTTGTCATTTATTTAAATGCAATTATTAATCATGAGATTTTTAATGTTTCTGATAGATGATTATTTAAATTGAAATTGAAATTTAAATGCAAATGAAATGATTTGAAATTAATTATTATGAAATTCGGGGCTTGTCATTGCTGATGAAAACTTGAGTGCAAGTGAACGCAAGGACAGGTGAACGAGAATGAAGGCGAAACCATTGATTAGGTAGAGTTGTTTTAACCATTAGACGTTAATGAGGATGATGGAATCTCACACACCACTTAGTTAATTATAATGTATTTTTGCAATGATTAAATGGTTTAAATTTTAATGGGTATGATGACTATGTTTTTTCTTGAACGTAATTGCAAAAAAGAATATGTTTGTTTTAAATGCCAATTTGATTATATATAAGGGGATAAATTGATTTTATTTAAATAATTAATTCTTTGTGTAAATCTTTTATTTTAGTTGAAAATAATAATGCTTTTATTATTTTAAATTATTGGAATAAACTTTTAATGGTGAAGAAATAGATATTAAAAATAGTTATTTAAAACAATAAGAAGTAAATGAAATACGTTCAAAATTGGAATTGAAAAGAGAACAGTAGAAAACAGTTAGAAAACAATTACTTCTTAATAAATTTTGCATGCAATCAAGATTAAAACTTGGAGTTATGGCCATATTTTATGAGATCAAAGATTAGATTGTGGATCGAACTTTATGGGGAACTTCACCATTTGCATGATATGAAGAAGAGTAAAATTCCATTTTAGAGAGTTAGGCTGGAACAAAAATAGTTTGATCTTCATTTATTCGGGATGGTGCATAACTCACTCATACGTTAATGCAAGGAGAGAGGGTGCACAGCAGGAGAGGGAGAGAGGACGTTGCCAAGAGGGGAGTTTTCTTGGAATTAACTTTAATTTTGTTCATCTCCCAAGCACGTGAGAAGAAGGAGAACACATCCAGTGGGGAGGACAGAATTGGGAGAGCATTAATCTGCTATCCCTCATACATGAGTGTAAGGAGATAGCACACAACCAGTAGCAGTAGGAGAAGAGAAGGAGGCACGACCAGGAGAGGGGAAATAATTAACAGTTTATGCCCTCCTTCTATCTAACACATGCGCCAGAGGGAAGAAAGAGAAGGTGAGGCCAGAACAAAAAGATAATTTAGAATCTAGAAAAAGGATAGGAGAGAATTTGGAAGGTGCGCCCAGGAACAGAGGGAGAGGAGAAAACAGAAGAACAACAGGAGGAAAAATTGACAGAAAAACAATTATTCATTGCCAGATTCAGGAAACACACAGCTACAGAAAATTACCAGGTAGATTCAATAAAAAAAATATTCACCAAATTCACAATCAATTCGTATTTGAGTTTAATTCTTCTTCTTTTATTCTTGTATTTTAACTATTGAAAACATATCACTGTTTTTTTATTATCAAACTTAGAAAAAGATCAAACACTAGACTGTATTTTTTTATAGAAAACTATTTTAGAACAAGCTTGAAACCTAAAACTATAAAGGGATAGTAGATTTCTTGATCTAGGAAATTTTGATTTAGAATATAAAAAGATATGTACAAAAAACTATAAGATTAAGATTTATTTCAGTTTTTAAAAAAGAATCACACAAGAATCTTAAAGTTTTAGATTTAGAAATGCTACAAAAAAAATCAAAACAGTTAGAGAGAAAATTTTCAAAACAAAAAGAACAGAAAAGATAGTGAAATTAATACAAAATTAAACAGCTGAATGATCTTGGTTTAAATAAAATTTAAAAGGATAAGATTAAATAATTTTGTTTATATAAATGTGCTTGAAAATTTAAGTGAAATATGATAATTATCTTGGATTAATATTAAATTGCTACGAAACAAAAATAAAAGATGAGGTTTTATGTTTTAGAAAAGATAATATTTTAGGGGAAATATGAAAAACAGAAAAGAAAGAAAGTAAAGTAAAAATATAATTACTTTGAAATTAAACGAATTAGAAGAGGATTATATTGAATTGTAATTAAATTTCATGAGTAAATGAACTGAAAGAATGTGTGCTCATTTATTTTGGTTTTATATGTACTTAGATACATACTTGAGATACACCTTCTTTAATTTTAACTTATTTATTTTTAATATAAACATTATTTTATTTATGATTTAAATATGTAAAATTATTGTATTAAAAACCATGTTTGCTTGAATATAAAATTGCAGTTCATGTGTTTGAGAAAGATAATCTTTATTTTGAATGGAACCATGCATGCTTGATAATTGAATGTGGATGACATGTGTTTGGAAAGTTACCTTCTGGGACAGGTGCCAAATATGGGTGTTTAGAGAGCGTAGTTTTGTTTTTCCAAAACTACTATTATTTGTCGTGCATGACATTTTACTTGGCCAAGTAACTTAAGGACCATTGAAATAGATAGAATGAAATTAACTCTCTACCATATCCTAGTATCGAACTTGCTTGTTTCTTAAATGAATTAGAATAATGAAAATGCTTGTGGATTTACTAGTTATACTAGGCACACACCAGATTCCATTTTTCTTGTCGACTTCCTTTTGCTAAGCGATTCGTGCAGGGTCGGGTATTCTTTGTATGACTAAGGAATTTCGAGGAAGTGTAAGTTTCGAGGTCAGGCAGAAAAAATGCCTGAACCTTGAAACAACCTTCATGTTTGAAGATATACTATTGGATTGAAGATCAAATGAAGATTCTATTTATTTCTTGTATGATTATTGTAGAACTTAAGGCGATAGAATGCATAAGTTTCGAATTGTAAATATCCTTTACAATGCTTTTGTACTATTATTGTTGTGTAAGATGACATGTTTATGAGATTAATTAGAAGTATTATGAATCTTATTATAGACTTTAAGTCGATATTTTGGAATCTTTTGGATTTTATGAAATCTAGTGAATGGAGTTTTGACTTTCTTTGGAATATAAATGAATTTATTTAAAGAATTGTCGATGTTTGAATTAAAGAGTTTCACTCTTTACACCAACTGCCAAAAATCAACATCTAACTTCAATCAGAAAAAAACTTCCATCAAATTACATTTTTTTTGAAAAATAGCTGCACCATTAGAAAATTGAACTTCTCAACTTTCCGCCGATATTTCGTTTGAAGAAATTTTCCTCCTTATAAAGAAGTTACGCCAAAATGAAAAAAATGGCTATTTTTGGGCACTTAGTGGGGCAAATCAAGCAACTGAAGACTAAATAGGCTCAAATTTTTCGGCTCCACACATCAATGGTTGGACTTTTTTTAAATAAAGCAAGGTTTTATGTTAAAAAAGTAGATGGAGCAAAGATTTGACAGGTAAAACTTTGAAACAAAGTTTAATATTTAAGAACAAAGTTTTTAATATAAAATCTGCAATAAAGTGAAACCTACAGTTTTAATGGAGCCTGACAAAAATTTGACATAAGTGGACAAAAAATACAGGTCATAGTAGTTAATAAACCTCAAACAAATACCAATGATGTGATCATGTACCATATGGTAGACTAATGTGATGCCTGGGTACAATCCACGAAATATGCTATACAGAGATGTCGATGTCGACGTGGACCTGGTACAAGGTATATGCCAAACTATATTCCGCCCAAATTTTTAATAAAACCCCAAGTATAATATTGCCCAAAAAATAGAATGAAAATACTGCATAAATTATTTTTTGAAATAATTTTTCTACAAAAATAAAATATTCCGACCTGGGGCCATACAGACTGTTTACATAAAAAATATTGCCTCAAAAATCAATTTTATCGAAAAATGGATGATTGACAGTTAAAATTCATTTGTGAGGCCTTCTGAGTGCAATGGTGATGCAGATCTGGGCCCAAAGTGCTTCGAAAAAATAGTGACCTCTTGGATCAGCTTCTCTTCACACTTTTTCGAACGCTCATGGATCAGCCAAAACATAACCAATTTTGACGAAACAAAAGGCAAATCTAACTTTCTTTGATGCCCTAGATTCAATCGTGAGGTCAATGAAACCCTAATCTGCACTCAAAAAAATCTTCAAGCCAACATAAAACCCTCATATTTGGGAAGGAATCTACAACAGTGGAGCTCTGATACCATGTGGGAGAAAATGGTGACTCCCCAACACCCCCAAGAACAATTGCTAGACCAAAACCACTTCCATAAGAGATACAATGGAAAGAAAGCTTGCTTCACAATGCAAGATTGAATTGATTGAGTTGATACAAATGTACATGAGATGCCTTTCTTATAAAGGAAAGGATGAGAGATAAGATTAGACAAGATCATGACAAGTGTCTTAATCCTATTACATGAGACAACTAACAAACTAACTACCTAGGAATCAAACAATACTAGCTAGATAAGATAAGTTCTAGAAAATCCAACTAAGACTTCTAGAAAGAATCTTTTATCCTAAGTAAACTTAACTATGTGAATATGTCCCCTAATTACCTAGTGAATGAATTAGCTAGGTACAAGACATTTATTCACATCAACAAGATCAATTGAAGGATTCAAGTGCAATAATGAATAAGATGGATGGCAAGATTATGTTTCAGGGCCCAGGGGCAAACAAGGGTTTCATAGGTAGACAACATGCCATCTGGGATGTTCTTATCCTAGTCATCGGGTGGGATATGTTCAAATATTGGTTTGGAAAGAGGTTTTCTAAGGTCCCTACATGCAATGGATGGATACTTGATATGGGGAAGATGGTTATACCGAATGTTTACCTTGATATTGATCTTCGAAAGGTTGTGGTTGCTAATTATGACCCCAATGTTTGGGTTGTAAGATCTCACACTAGTGTAAAAATGGTTGACCTCACCCATGAGGGAATTATTAAGGTTTTCAACCTAAACCCTAATGCAAAAGAGCCCATCAACCTCAATGCCCTAAAGGATGAGTATGAGAACAATAAATCCACTTTCAGGGTCACTACTATGCCAAGTTTCATGGCAAGAGGAAAGCGAAGGAGCAAGATAAGACTATTAGTAGGTGATCAGGAGCCCTTCCCATCATATATGTTTGATTATTATTTTGAGAGGTTCTATTTCACCCTATGCCAGATTATAGGGTTTGAACCTCCCAAGAGGATGCCAGTGGCTTTTATGTATATGGCAGTGAATATTCAGCATGCTTTGGTGAATGGATAATATGATTTTGGCTCATATTTGTTTGATGAAATTCACAAGGCATTGATGGCCTTAAAGAATGGTGAAACAAGGGTAAGATTTTGGTGGTACTCCTTGGTCATGCATATGTTTTTGTTTAAAGGAACTGACTATTTTGGACAGGATATGGAACTAAAGATGAGAGGTGAGAAGAACAAACTCCTCCCTATCAAAACATGGACATACATGATGCAAATTCAAGCTTTGTGACATTTATGATTTTTTTTGGTGAGAAGTTGAGAGGATTTTTGATAAGGAATCCACCAAGGATCCCAACGCAAATACATGACTTTTTGAGGCCTAAGGAGAGGAAGCCGAAATTGGGCATTAACCAAAATTGGGGTGATATCATCCCGTATCTAGGTTGCACAATTTTCAAGGCTACATGTGTTCCCAAGGAATGTGCCATTAACGCTTGGCTTTCAGGAGGTGATGTGGCAGTTGGGCAATGTTGAAGATTCACACCTGGCAGGAATGAAGAAAGGGACTCTTTTCCCTGCTTACATTGCATTCTTAGATTTTGTCATGATAAAGGATGGGTGGGGAATGAAATCCTCAAAAGGATTACACCCTATGGTATGAAAAACTATCAAGCTAGGAATCATGATCTTGAGGGATTTGTGACAACATTGAAAGAAAATATTAGAAGAGGGAAGTTTTGGCATAACTTCTTTTTCCTAGAGGATATAATCAGTAATGTATTTGATTCGGTGAAGACAAAAGACCAAAAGGTGAAATGGTTGGCATTCACCAAATTAGAGAAGGAAAAGAAGGAGAAAGATCCAAATTTCAAAGAAACTTTTATGGATATCAATAACGACATTTTGAGAGTTGAGGCAATTTTACAAAATTTTGATAAGGTGATAGGACATTTAAAAGAGGAGAGGGAAGTGGTTGATAAAGGAAAGTCTCATGTAATTGAGGAGAGGCCAACATATCAACCACCAAAAAGGCTATATGTTTTCTCAAGGAGAAAAATAAAAGGAAGTTGTGAGTACTCCTACTCATTCAGAGGAGTCTAGAGCACCCTCATCTATACAACAAACACCACCATCTCCACATCCAATGTCACCTCCACCTCCTACTCAAAATTTTATTGACTTGGATTCACCTCCAAGAGAGCCCTCTCGTAAGAGGAGAAAAGTTGCATTAGAAGGGTTAATTGATTACTCCCTGGACTCAGATGAGGTTGTTGTTGTAACTATAGATGATATTATGTAGAACATGCCATCACCCCCTAGGGAGGTAAATCTACCAATGCAACAACTAAGGTTAAGTAACCTAGTTGTTTTGACAGGTATTGATTAATGCCAATGATGTAAGGGAAAAGGCTTGCAATTAATTCATGAATGATGATTCATTTTTAAAGTTCAAAGTTTTTGAGGAATTCGTATGGAGGGTGAAGAGATGAATATGATGAAAAGGTGAAATTGGGCATGGTTAATTCTCCAAAATTGCCAAGGGAGGTAATTTCCTCAAAGGTCCTTGAAGAAATGAGAGGAAAATACAAGGAAATGACACCTATTGAGGGAAAAGAACTGGTAAGTAAAATTGGAGTGTTGCTATTGTTGGAATGGGATATGGCATCAACCATAACATTTGACATAGTTAGAAAGCAAGGCTCGAGGGTATTTGAAACAAATGATGAGGCAATATGTGCATTGCATGGATTAGCCTTCAACCCTGATTGGCAAACATTGGTAATATGGACACTGGACCCAAATACCAACAAACCTGAGGTTTCAAAACCTTCTGCAAATTTGAGAAGGGGGTTGATTATAAAAAGAGATTTTGAAACCCCAATAGTTGAAGCAGCAACACTGGCAGTAAATATAGCAAAATTTACTAAGGCTATTCTTGAGTAATTGCAAGAAAAATATGAAGTTGAGAATAAGAGATACAATAACTTGTTTATTGCATACAAAAAGGATGAGAAAAGAATAAGATATGGAATTACAAAATGAGATGTTGAAACAATAGTTAAAATCAATACAGGCAAGGCAACCAGTGCCACCAGTCCAACAAGATGATCCGTTCTCTCCACCACCTCCTCTTGTTCATTCACCCCCTCCTATGCAATCACCTCCTCCACCCTCTCTTGAAATGGTGGTGCATAATGAAGAAAATTTACCATTAGCATACTTGGGCCCAAGTACATCAGTTGCACCTCCTCAAATAAAGTAAGTAGGGAAGAGTTGATTCAACAACTGGAGGTATATGAGGAATTGTTTGCATTATACAATGACAACAATATTTTTATTATTTCTAATGTTTTGGAGCATTGTTTATCTAAGGCAATAAAAAGAGTGAAAAGTGTTCACTCTAATTATTCTTTAATGTTCCATTCAATACATATGTTTGAAAAGGATAGGTCAATTACTATCCCATTAATGCAAACGTGGGTTCCTAGATTGGGTGTATTGAAGAATATGGTTAAAGGATCCACACATGATCAAAATAAGCGATTATAAATTGCTCCAACCTACAAAGCAATGAAGGAAATTATTGAAGACCAAGGATTATTGGATCCATTAGAGAAAAGGATTAGGGTATTGATCAAACAATTTGATGAGAGTGATGTTGGCTTCCTACCAGACATTCTTAATAATGATGGATTTGTCAAGACTTATGAGCAATGGAGGGCTCATATGGATGTTATTGTTGTAGAGGCCACCCTAATTTGTGAAGAAGGTGATGTAAAGATAGCCATGTTAAAGGGTAGTATGAATAAGTTGTCAGTCACCAGTACTTTCTTAGAGGATTTTGACAAGGATGAAAACCAAATAATGACAAAGTATGGTCCTTATAGGAAAAAATTAGATGAATTCATGGCCTTCAATTGGCCTACAGAAGAAGACTATACTACTTGGGATAATAAGTATGGTATATTCCTAATTTTTAATCTTCTCCAATGGTGATGTGGAAAAAGTTTTGGTCTATTTGGCATATCCAATAGTCTTCAAAGTTTTCAAAGGCACTATCAAGGTTATTTTGTCATCTTGTACACCAGGATTTTGTATCCACCTGCCAACTCAGCTTTCTTAAGTCCACAACAAGAAGAATGGAGAAAATAAGCAACAAAGACATCAACTAACCATTTCGGATATTTTGGGAAAGCATCATGGATGTAACAAATTTTGTAACTGCCTTGCACTCAGAATATTCTCTCCACGAGCTTGTAGTTACTCTTATAATTTAAAAATGTAATTGTATGTCAAATAAAAATGTGACATGTGTAATGCCCTAAAGCTTGTTGCTCCCTTGTTTTATAAAAGAGAATTCAAGGCCATCTACATGGGTTGTTGTTGATTGATTTTGAAGAACTATTGTAATATAGAGCGTAGATGCTATTTTTTCTAAGTCTTTTCTAGGTTTTGAAGTTTTGAGTATTTTGATTGTCAACGTTGTATAACAATACTATCATTTTTGGAATACAAACGACATATTTCCAAGGATAGTGTTCTCCATACTTCACATGAATTATGAACGAAATGAATCAAGGATCATTCAATTCATCTTCATTGTCTTTCCTTTGAATGTTTGTTCATTGTTAATGCACTTGTTCAAAGAATGAGTTAAATTTTCTTTAACAAGAATAAAGGTTTATGTGAATGTATGCAAGGATCATTAAGTATTATTGGTTTAGATTTCTAAGTTTAATGGTGTAATGCATCATTGAATATATATGTTATGATAGATAGAACGTTGTTATAAGTTTTCAATTACATGATTTAAGACTCTATGTCCTAGGATAAGACACTGGTCACCATAAGATGTTTCTATGCTACAATCTTCCTAGTCTTTCACATCAACTATATTCAAAATCAAATTAAATCATTACTTTAACTATTAGAATGTATGTTTGAGTGATGTTATATCATATTCTCATGCTTTAGACTACTAAATGTTGTAAAGGTTAGCTAGATATTTAAAGTTTTTCATCTATTTAGCAACACTTAAGAGAATATATCTATTAAAGTTACAATTTATGAGATAATTGGCACAAGAGTATATAAAGATACATTGTAGGGATCACCCTCCCGAGTTTTGTAGAGCCCAAAGTGTAGAGGGAAAGTTTATTAAACTTTCACCTATTCATTGTCCTTGATCCCTCTATATAATCAACCATTGGAAATGACAACTCCATAGATTGTATGAGAGTCAGTTTGGGTATTTAAGAAAGACCAACAATATGTATGTATATATATGTATATATGTATGTATGTATGTATATATATGTATGTATGTATATGTGTATATATATATGTATATATGTATATATGTATGTATATATTTTTATATATGTATGTATATATATGTATGTATGTATATAACAATAGATATATGCTATGATAAAAGGAATTTTCAAAAACTAAGTAGAGGAATATTATATGTTCATAATCAAGACAATATCACAATAATTTTTAATCATTATTGTTTCTCATAGATCTTGGATATTCTAGATTAGTTTCTATGACAAACATGATTGTTATTAGGATTGATTGTCCACTATCACATATTTTCTATCTTCACTAATTCTTTTATCATCTTTTTTTTTATATAATCCATAAGTCATATGATCGTATAGTTGTTGATTTGAAAATCCATAGTTATCAAGTTACCACCCATTAGGATCACATATCTTAGTGATTGATTTGATGGTCATTAATATTTCTTAGTTATTGTTTTATATTCATTTCTACTACATAGTTATCAAGTATCTAACATTAATATAGTCTTCATCGTTGTCATAGTTATAATAAAAGGACAAGTATTTGTATGTGAAAAATTACCAATTTAAGAAAGGAAATTGGAATAAAATATTGGCATACCTTACTATCTAGGTTTATGTTATTCATTTTGATGGGCGATTAAATTTAGGGAGATCTATCATTCAAATCAAGTAGATTATTTTTCTCTCACCACATATGGCTCTATTCTAATAAATGGGTGAGAAAGTTTTGACCAAGAAATCCCTTAAATCCTATTACAACTTGTGTTCTATACAATGGATCTAAATCAACAAATAAATCTCAACTTTGGATTAAGCTATAAGAGAGATTAATGTTCAAACATTGTTGTATATAAGTTTATATCCTCAATTAATTGTGAAACCTTAGGTTTTTTCCCTTAAGGACCTTCATAATTTTTCAATGACCATGGTTAGGACCCCTTCATTTATCATATGAACTATTATTATGTTAATAAGTGATGTGATTTCTAGATTGCAACTGTGTGTAAATTTTTTTGTATCAACATTTCAGATCATACTCCATGATCCATCACCAGGATGCTAAGCATAGAGAAAAAGAGAGTGAAAAATACACGCACACTTGGATAGTTAAAAAGGTTGGGGGGACGAAGAGAGAAATAACACAATTGCAATCTACAAATCACAACACTTAATGATCATGGACTGTGGAAACCTCCTGCTATTATTATTATGCTAATTGTTATGGTTAGCAGTGATGTTTACTTATGACTTAGATGATATTATATGAATTTCGATACCTTAAGAGTAATAGATTTTAAGAGTAGAACAATGGAAACACAATGTTTCATGTTAAGTTTTCTTGAAGTGAATCCATCCATATCTTCTAGCTATAAGTTAATTATCCTAGTTTGGTGTAGTATATATGACACTTAAGTTGCTACTCATTAATTATTAAGTAGATAACAAGTACTTTTGGGAACCTAAATGTAAGACCTATGTCACACCAACTAACATAAATTAAAAACCCTTTTTTGTATATTGGTTTTTGTTAGAGTGGATTTCATGAATAAATTTATTTATTTTCAAATGCACATAAATAAGATTGGTATAATTAGACCTAATATTGTGAGCATAGTGAATTAAATATTGATCCTATTGGCAATGTCATAGAATAAATTGATAATAAATATGTTATAGGTTATGTATCTTATAGATAGTTAGAGATGAGGTTTTGATTGTGATCTACTAATGAGTAAAGTTCTTTCAGGTCACTTGTAGTAATGGTAAGTTTACATGATGTTATATTGGACTTTTAATTGAATAATTATTTTGTGGATAATATATGACTAATTATCATGGCTAGTTGACTTGATGTATTGCTAGTTTGATCATGTATGTGTAACAATCATGGTTATTTGACTTAATGTACTGTTAGTTGCAATAAAAATTAAATTCTTGATTAAGTTACAATGATAAAAGTAAATTTCTTAGAAAATTTGGGTATTAGATACTCAATAGACTAAACCAATAACTTTTTGAATAAAGAAAAAAAACTTAGGTTTTAGTTAAACATAAAAATATTCACAATAAAACTCGAATATCAAATATAGGTCCTAGAGTTTATTTGAAAAGTAGATCTTTAATTAGGTATTTGTCTCCATTTCACCTAAGTGGGTGACAATCGATGAATAACCATTTGGAAAAAAATGGACCTTAAAAAAGGGTTGCATACCGACTCACATAGTCACATGAAACATATATTAGAAACTATAATTACATATAATGCTCCATGATCTCATTTGGAAGTAGTGTATGTAGGTAGATTAGTGAACATAGGAGGTTCCCACTACAAATGATTTTAGGTGTGAGACTAGGAAATTTTATTAGAAAATAAAGTAAAATATATAACATAAATATTAAGATAAAATTTATTCTTTGTATAATAAAAAGAATCCTGTGGATGGATTTGGTTGACTCCCCAAGGATTTAGGCTAAATTTTGAGGCAAGTTTGAAGCTTTTATTATATATATATATATATATATATATATATATATATATATATATATTCCTAAAGATGATGACCTCGATGCACTCCCAATAGGGGAGTCTAATCTTTAGAGAGCATGAATCATGACCTAGATAGTCTCAATGAGTCTAAGTCTTTGGCCAGAGCATATATACCTATACTTTATAGATAGATTCCTACCTCATTTAGATGGATGCTAGTCCCAAACTGATAGATTCTTATCACAAATGGATAGATGAACTCATGTCCCATATGTATAGATGTCTAACCCATATAGTTGGATGCTAGTCCCAAAATGAATGAATGCTTATCTCGTATGGATAGAAATACTTGAGTATACAAGTGAATGAACAATTAATAATTTTGATTAAAAAAATTAAAGATAAAAATGATAGTGACGATTTTGAGTTATATGTTTTGGGTTCTTACATGATTGTATAGTTGTTATGAAAAGAGAGGACGATATGATGTAAAAAGTGAGTACCCTCAAAGAATGGCATTGATATTGCATGCTTGATGAGCATAGATTTTTTTAATGAAACATATATATATATATAACTTCACAATAATTGATGCATTATTCATGAAAACTATCTATGAAATGAAGTCAAATCTCAAAGCCACAAAAAGGCCTATGAAACAAAGTCAACAGAAAATCACAAGTAGCCCTTATCCTAGCTAAGCCTCTGAAAGGTAAAGGGAGTGTTCAAAAGAAGAAAATTTCTAAATATGTGCAATATTCTGATACGGGTTCTGGTTCTCCAAACAATGATGATGGCGAGGAGTGGCATGATACCGAAGTCGATGTTGATTTGGTGGAAGTTTTTTCTTCATCCCATTCGGATGTGGGTATGAAAAAAAAAAGGAAGGAGCCTCCAAAGAAAAATCCCCCTAAGAAGAAAACTAGAAAGGCTATTCCTGGTCTTGAGGATCCTAGACGAGAGATGAGGAGGGTGGGTGCAAAGTCTAGTGGCAAGGAAAATAGCTTGTGTCTACTCTTGGTTTTGTGGTCAGCAAAGGGAAAGAGAAGGTGGTTGAGGAAATTATCACAAAGAAGGTCGAGGACAGAGTGGACTTGGGTTACACCCCTTTGACTAGCACAATCAAGGATGCTTTTGATGCTGACAACATTAACCTTCTCTCGTAGTATTTTACATACCTGCATATTGAAAGCGGTGATATATATGATGTTATAACCTAGGTTGTGAGAGAGATTGTGATGGGAAGTTTCAGATTAACCAAGTGGTTTCTACTGGAACTTAACAAAGTCAATGTTAAGGTTCATGGGTTGTAGGAGAAGGTAGCCAGGGAAGATTGTGACCAGTCTCCTTCTAGGTCTAAAGATTAAAAGAAAAATAATTATGGATAATGAGGATTTCATTAGAGAGCTCAAAATGGACTATGATCACCTCTTGTAGGATATTGAAAAGAAGATTCAAGAGATCAAAACAAGTATAAAAAAATATCTTAAAAATTAGCCAGTTCTCTATTGAGAACAGTGTGGATGCTTTAAAAATCCTCATTGAGAAATTAAGGGAATTGAAAGAAGACTAGATGATTGAAGGTATCAACAAGCTAAAGGAGCAGCTTGCTAAAGATAATGGTACAAAGAGTGTGTTAGAAGGTGAGAAAGGCTCAAACTCTTGCACCTAAGGGAGTAAAACAAAGAACTTTGATGAAGAAAAGGAGGAACTATTAACCCTGGTTAATCAACATTATAACTAGGAGTTGGAGGTGGTCAACACCCTCAAGAATATGAAATAGTCTATTGGTTGTTTTGTTGCTTTTTGTTTTTTTCTTCTCTTTAGGTGCTTTTTGTTAGTTGTGGCTTCATTGTTGGTTGGTTGTGTTGTTATCTGGTTTAGTAGCATTTGATAATTTGGAGTTTTGGGTTCCTTAAAAAACCTATTTTTCTTGATAATCAAAAAGAAAAAACACAAGTAAGAAATAATTGCTACAAATAAAAATATTTAACTAGCCCCTACAAAAATAATATATAAAATATATCATTATCAACTGTCTTAGTCATAAAAGAAATATAAATTTTTTATTACATGAACCATAATGATATTTTGTAAAGCTATATTGTTAGCATATTTAATCATCACACACTATTGTATAGTTTTTAAATGCACTTGTATATTATTGTAATATAGTGCACATGGATAATCATTGTATTAATTGTAGATATTCATTTTTTTTTTTTTTTAAAGTGCATTAATTAATACTCACTTATCTACATGTTATTTGTATTAAAATTATAGGTCTATATTAAGTAAATATAATTTATTAGTTAATTACTCTTAAGGTTTTAAGTTTAACTAGTTAAATATCTCTTAAATAGAGTATTTATTTTAAATAATTACTCTCCAAATTGTATACCTATCCTCTACCTTATTTATGTAAGAGCATAAAGAGCTAGTGTTTGGGATCATCATTATCATAATTTTGGTGAATTTCAAGCCAAAGTCTTTAGTAAAAAGTGGTAGTCATGCAAACCTATGTTCTAAATTTATTTTATCGCATTTATTTAGCTTTAATTGATTTATTATATTGCTATGTGCTTGTTGGTGAATGTTTTATGGTAGCTACAATGATTCTAAAGAATAAAGAACTTTAATATGGTATCAAAGTTATGAAAATTTCACTTCATACAACATATAAGTATAATGATAAAAAAATTTGAAATTGTATTTCTTTTTTACAAATACATTTTATGTCTATAATTTAGTGGCTTACTGCCAATAACTAGCCTTATGCTCTCACCTTTCCCTTTGTGGGATCTTGGTTGATAAGATAATAGTGAATGTAGTGAGGTAATAAGAGTTGAATCTAGATTTTTTAAAACTTTCTTAAGTTAGAATGATGTTATAAAAATTATTAAACATAAATTTTAACTTCCACACACCTCACAATATATAAAAAGAATGTAGGATTTTTTATTTTTTCAATAGAACTCCTTTCAACCATTCAATTGAGTAGTGCACTAGTAAGCAATTAGCTCTAAGGATTTACTATCATCATACCTTAGAGATGGGATAATATGACCATGAGATGATGAAATCCTTTGTATTTAATACCCTAAAATACTAGATTGTGTTCACTATTTATGTTTGAGATAAGTATATTAGAGAGCCTATAGATCAAACACACCTAAACCTAGTATTTCTAAACACCACTCTAGTTATTTCTTTTGGAAGTTTTTTATTTGAGATCAATTACATACCTCTTTAGGGCTTTAATTTTAAAAGTTATAGATAAGTATTATTTTAAAAAAATATAGAGAGATCCAATTACAAAAAAGTGTAAAGAATACAATTGCAAAAAATGATAAAGTGATATTTATTGGCTTGTTCAAAATTTAGCAAGTTTGTTGAAAAATTCCCATGGAAGTAAAAAAATTCATTTGGAAATATTACCAATATTATTTTCTCATAGAGGTGATCAATTTTTACATGTATTTCCATTTTTATAAAAAATATTCATTTGGAAATATTACCAATATTATTTTCTCATAGAGGTGATAAATTTTTACATGTATTTTCATTTTTATAGAAAATAATTTCATACAAAAAAACTGTTATATTTTGTTCTAGAGAAAAAATTGTCCATAAGGAAATTACACCATTATGATTTTCTCATTGAGGGGATCATTTTAACATGCATTTTAATATATATATTTTAATTTTTTAATAAAAATTTATGGGCTATTTTTTTACTAGCAACAACTTATTGCACTACACCATCGTTTGCATTACACCATCATTTTAAAAAGTGTATGAGCATATATGTTCAATTAATTCAGTTAGAAAAGGTGGGTCTTCACCACATGGAAATAGGTGAAAATTTTGAAAAAAATCAAGTGCAAAAACCACAGTGATCAATCTAGAGGCCTCATAGGTCAAATAGTTTCTCTTGAATTGAAGTTTCATGGAAAACATGTTGCCTTGGGAAGTTTGTACAATCTTAGTGGATATTTTTAGGATGCATAGTAAATGAGGGCACATTAGCTAGAAAATAAGATTGGAGCTCTTAAACCAAATGATTACCCTCAAATTGAATATTTCATCACTCAAGTCAAGTGATTGAGAATTCTACTTCAAGAAACTAGTGAACAAAAACATAATGTAAAACTCATTAATGAGTATTTTTTCAAAACTAGGTTTTCATTACTTATTATATGTGTCAAATGACCACACATGAAAAGATTCTTTCAATACTATGTATGTGGCACTAAATTTTTATAAGATCTATGAGATACTTCAATAAGAATAGGGAAAACTATTTTTTATTGGTGAAATCCAACCTAAATGAACTAATTTTTAAGCATTAGTAGTAATGAATCTAATGAGATGCCATCATATAACTTGGCCAAAGCGCATAAGGCCGCATGTCATATAAAATTGAAGTGGGATAACTAAAAATGAAAAACTATCAATTGAACATGGGTGGAAACAAGAAGCATAAATACAACATGCATTGCAATCTGAACAGAATATATTGTAAATCAAAATAAAATATGGCTACACAAGCAAATATTAAAAATTAAAAACTATCAACAATAAGGATGCATTTGTAGCTAACATAAATTATAATTTTTCCAAAACATACATTGCAAATCAAATAAAAAAAGGTTGTGTTTGTGGATATCAATGTTGTTTCAATGATTGGAAAGCAATTATGAGATGTTGTGATAGAGAATTGGTGGTTGGCTACTTGGGTACCAATGGCCATGTTCTCATCTCCTTCCAATCATTGTGGAGTGCTACTTACATGACTAGGAGTTGGACTAGAAAACTAAGTGCAAGTGACATGTGATGAGGGTAGTGTGAACAATTCATAGGAATTGATATCTGTACATCTTGATTGGTAGTCTAACTTGGAAATTGAGAGCACCTAAACTCAAATTGGGAGAGGGTTGAATAATTAACTGTAATGGAGTAGTGAGGGATATTGATATTGAGAAAATCCCATATTACTTTGTGAAAAAGAATTAGCGGGGGTGCTTAACCACCTTTCTCTTTGTAAAGCCCTCTATGCCACCTCAATCTCTTTTTCCTTTCTATATTGTTCCCTTTGAAGCCTCTCTTGCTCCTTTTTGGCATCTTTATCCTTCATATATTTTATTTTATGTTGTGTTGTTTCTTTATGTGTTGTATCTCCCTCTCTATTTTAGCTTGCTCCTTCAATTCCCTCACCACATTTCTTGTTGCCTTTTTCTCCTCATTCTCTTGTTTCTTCCAAGATTTTATCTCCTCAATCTCTTTCTTCCTTTCCTCTTATTACAATAATAGATTTATGTAGTCATCTATCATGAAGATCTAAGATTGTCTGCTCAACCGAATTTCATTACCACCACCTTTAGATTTTTTTGATGGATAGTGTGCACAAGCAATTTGAGGATTTTTTTGATGTGTGAAATTGTTTCTATTTCTTGTGTTTGCTCCAATTGTGAGAAAATGTTCTCCTCCACCTAAACGTCCACTACTTGTGAGTCCTTGATGAAATATTCATTGCCTCCTAAATCTGAAGTGCCACAACTAGCATAGTAATGCACACTTTTAGGTAGGTCAATTCTAGGTGGTGGTGATTGGAAACTAAAATTACCCTGCTCTTCTTGGACATGCAAATCAATGCCTAGATTCATTGATTTGTCCACCAACTAGGATGGTTGGCTACACTACAATGGAAAACTTAAACTATCATCCAATTGGTCAACTGGGATGTCCACCATGGGAGAAGTTTTTTTATCACACACCACTTATGTAACTAAATCATCAAGACTATTATCAAGTGAATGTTGTATATGTTCCTCTACCTTTGATTTTGTTGCAGACTATGATTGTCCATCTAGAAGAGTGGACAACAATGTTTGTGCAACATTATCTCTTGACACAACAAAACCTGAAAGGCTAAGGATGTTCTGCACTATAGAAGCATCCTCGCCTATGCTGACCTCAAATATATCGCTGGGATTCATTTCATCCATGAGTGCATCTAGATTGAGTGGCCATATCCTAGTCCTAAATCCTGCTTTGATATTATCAACTGTTAAAGCTATGTCCTCCTAACTTCAAGGTTTGGAAACCTCACCATCCATGATACATTTTTTGATTTAAAAGATGAAAACACACTCACATCCAATGGATATAGTTTATGTGAGGTGTGTGCTGGCAATGTTAGTAAGTCTATACCCAACTCTCTTGCTTGTTGGAAGGTTGTGAGCACAACATGGCTTCCATGCCCATAAAAAAACAACAACTGCTTGTTGGTGGGGGACACACCCCTAGAACTGACTGCATAAAGTGGGAAAACCATTGCATAAAAAACTCCTTTGTCATCCATGCATGCAGTTGGGTTACCATGCAAGCAACTAGCTCATAGTTTACAATGTAATTATTTCAACTTTATTTCCCCTTAAACAAGTAAAAGCCTAGAATGTTCTACTTCACAACATTAACACAACATAGAATGGTTATCCATTCATGACTCTTTGGAATAATGTAGGACACGTTCCTACTACCTTTTCTAGCTAGCACCCTCATAGCCCCATTTCTGCTTGCCTAGATACTAGTTTCATTGCAATTCCAAATGTGATGAGGACCATATATGGATGTGCTTCATACATTGTGGACAATGACTTGTAGAAAGCTTCTACAACAATATGTCTAAGGTTAATTTCCCTATCTTTATATATGCCTTCGACTATCCACAACATAAGTTTTGGATGTCAGTTCTTGAAAATTGTCCACTAGGACTTCCCCATGAACCCATTCTTGAAAGGGTTTGGTATATTTTCACAAATTTAGGCGAGCTTTGCCTTAAGATTGAAAATCTCAATACCATGATCAACTAAAATTATTTATTTGCATAATTCTACAATCAAAAGTTCTTCCTTTTTAGTGAGGATTGTTGGTGGACCTTTCTTAGACATTGTTGTTAGTCTGCCTAGCCATTTGGAGAGTGTCGTTGTTGGGATTTTCCACTTTTTTGAAGCTCCTCTTATCGTCATGTTGTTCTCCTCTACATCATTGAGTTCAATTATCATGTCCTCTGATACCACAACCATTGTTGCATTGTTACCTTTTGTGGTCTTTGAGGTGTAGGAACCTCATTCTGCAATATTCAAGGTGTAGAATCCTCCACTACTAGTGCATTAGGATTGTTTTCCACATGAACTAGAGGATTTTATTCTTGGGGAAATCTAACCCCTCTTTTATGGGAGGGCAACTGTGTCATGGCTATTTTCTTTTCTTTTTTGCAGTACAGGTCACCATTCCATTACCCTTAGCCATCTGCACAAAATAAGTATAATCAAAACCAAGAAGGAGAAAAACATATATTTAGTTCTTTTGACAATAATAGGAAGGCATTTTAATATTGAATGATAGTGTTCTTTATGTATGATGACATTGATGCTTGAACAAAAGATTAATTAGTTTGTGTATGTGTTTTTTTTTAGTTTGTTGCATTGAAATTCATAAATATTGTAAAGAGTTCACAAGCATAGAAATTAGCTAATAGTATGTAGTTTATGCCTGATTTTTTTGATAATTTTTTAATGAATATTTGATTTTTTACTAGTTTTCAAAGTGGACACTTCTTGAAAAATAGAATTTTGGCCGTGCTACCCCTATAAATTTTGAAAACTAATTGAAAATAATTTTTTAATTTTTTTAATATGTGTAGAATGGAATCTAGTTTCTAAAAATTTAATTTATTTGAAATTTTGATGAACGGTTAATTTATAAAAAAATAAACACCAAACACTAGTTTTTTGTCAAAACACAAACACACAAACAAAAGTAATTAAAGATCAAAGGCTTAAATTTTTTTAAATGTGAAAAAAATTGCA
>CM021110.1:386361040-386377501 GCA_007115665.2 Sequoiadendron giganteum
TATCTACCAATCCCTCTCTCTACCTACCCCTCCATCCATCACACCCTACCACTCTCTCTACACCTCTCTATCTCACCTTTCTCTCCCTCCCTCCCCATTCCATCTCTACTTCTATCTATCTCTCCTCTCTCTACCCCTCCTTCCCTCTCCACGTATCTTTATCTCCTCTCTCCCTCTCTCTACCTACCTCTCCCTCCATCACTCTCTTTGTTTCTATATATCTCACCTCTCGCTCACTCACTACCTATCCCTCCCTCTCTACTTATCTATATCTCCTCCCTCTCTACCTATCTCTCCATCCATCACTACCTACCACTCTCTCTATTGCTCTTTGTCTCACATCTCTCTCACCTCCCACTCTCTCCATCCATACCCCTCCCTCTCCTTCCCTCTCTAATCTCTATCTCCCTAATCCCTCTCTACCTACCATTCCATCCATCACTCCCTACCACTCTCTCTACACCTCTCTAACTCACTTCTCTCCCTCCCTCCCTCATTCCCTCTCTACTTCTCTCTATCTCTCTACCTCTACTTCCCTCTCTAATTATATTTATCTCCCCTCTCCCTCTCTCTCTTCATACCTCCCTCCCTCCTTCCCTCTCTAATTCTCTCTATCTCCCCTCTCCCTCTCTCTTCCTACTCTCCCTCCATCACTCCCTACCACTCTCTCTTTCTCTCTATCTCACCTCTTTCTCACCTCCCTCTCTCTCCCTCCATATTTATCTCTCCTCTTCTTCCCTATCTACTCTCCATCTCCCATCCCTCTCTCTACCTACCTCTCCATCCATCACACCTTATCAATCTCTTTGCACATCTCTATGTCACCTTTCTCTCCCTTTGTACCTCTCCCTCCCTCCCTCATTCCCTCTCTACTTCTCTCTATCTCTCCTCTCTCTCTCTACCTCTCCTTCCCTCTCTACTTATATTTATCTCCTCTCTCCCTCTCTCTACCTACCTCTCCATACATCACTCTCTATTTCTCTCTATCTCACCTCTCTCTCCCTCACTACATCTCCCTCCCTCTCTCCCTCACTCTCTACTTATCTATATCTCCCCTCTCCCTCTCTACCTACCTCTCCATCTATCATTTCCTACCACTCTCTCTCTATTGCTCTCTATCTCACCTCTTTCTCACCTCCCACTCTCTATTTGTACCTCTCCCTCTCCTTCCCTCTCTACTCTCTATATCCCTAATTCCTCTCTACCTACTTCTCTATCCATCACTCTCTCTACACCTCTCTATCTTACTTCTCTTCCTCCCTCATTCTCTCTCTACTTCTCTCTCTACCTCTCCTTCCCTCTCTAATTATCTGTATCTCCCCTTACCCTCTCTCTATCTAGCTCTCCCTCCATCACTCTCTATCTATCTATTTGTCTCTCTCTCTCTCTCTCTCTCTCTCTCTCTCTCTCTCTCTCTCTCTCTCTCTCTCTCTCTCTCTCTCTCTCTCTCTCTCTCTCTCTCTCTCTCTCTCTCTCGCCTATGTCTCCCTCCCTACCTTTTCCCATATCTAATCTTTATATCTCCTCTCCCTCCCTCTCCCTCCCTCTACCTCTCTCTCTCTCTCACTCTCTCCCTCCTCCACCACCCTCTTTCTCTCACTCTCTCCTCTCTATCTCACCATTATCTATTTCCCTCTCTGTAACTCTCTATTTTGTATCTCACCCTCTCCCTCTATACCTCTCCCTTCCTCCCCTATCTCCAACCCTTCCTCCTTCCCTATATCTCTATCTCTCTCTACTTTTGTTTATCTCACCTATCCCTTTCTACCTATATCTCCCTTTATTACTCCCTACCACACTCTCACTATTTCTCTCTAGCTCGCCAATCTCTCACCTCCCTCTCTCTCCCCCCATACCTCTCCCTCCCTCTCTCCTTATATACTCTTTATATCTCCTCTCTATCTACCTCTCCTTCCCTCTCTACTTATCTTTATCTCCCCTTTCCCTCCCTCCCCCTCTTTCTCTCTCCTCCTATCAGGGCTGAGGGTGTAAGGTTTAGTATTTAAGGTCCAAGGTTGAGGTTATAGGGTTAAGTGTATAGGGTATAGGGATTAGGGTTTAAGATATTAGGTATAAAGTTGATGGAATAGGGTATATAGATGAGGGATGAGGTTTAGGGTTTAGGGTTTAAGGTATAGGGTTGAGGGTTGAGGGTATAAGTTTAAGTGTATAGAGCATATGGATTAGGGTTTAGGATATTGGGTATAGGGTTGAGGGTATTGGGTTGAGGATATTAGGTTTAGGGTTTAGGGTACAAGGTTGAATGTAGGGTTAAGGGTTTAAGTATAAGGTGGAGGGTTGAGGGTTAAGGTATAATGTTCAGGTTTGAGGGTATAAGGTTAAGTGTATAAAGTATAGGGATTAGGGTTTAGGATATTATGTATAGGGTTTAGGGTATAAATTACAGGGTTAAGGGTTGAGAATGTAGGGTTTACTGTTTAAGTATAGGGTTGAGGGATAATGTTCAGGGTTTAGGGTATAAGGTATAGGGATGAGGGTTGAGGGTGTAGGGTTAAGGGTCTAAGGTATAGGGTTGAGGGTATAGGGCTAAGTGTATATGGTATAGGGATTAGGGTTTAGAATATTAGGTATAGGGTTGAGGGTATTGGGTTTAGGATTGAGAGTTTAGGGTTTAGGGTTTAGGGTACAAGGTTGAATGTAGGGTTTAAGGTTTAAGTATAGGGTTGAGGGATAATGTTTGGTGTTTAGGTTATAAGGTTGAGGGTATAGGGTATAGCGATGAGGGTTGAAGGTATAGGGTTTAGGGTTTAAGGTATAGGGTTGAGGGTATAGGGTTAAGTGTCTAGGGTATAGGGGTTTAGGGTTTAGGATATTAGATATATGGTTGAGGGTATTAGGTTTAGGGTTGAGAGTTTAGGGTTTAGGGTTCAAGGTACAATATTTAATGTAGCATTTAGGGTTTAATTATAGGGTTTAAGGGTTGAGGGATAATGTTTATGGTTTATGGTATAGGCTTGAGGTATAGGGTATAGGGATGAGGGTTGAGGGTTTATGGTTTATGGTTTAAGGTATAGGGTTGAGGGTTGAGGGATAGTTTTCAAGGTTTAAAGGGTGTAAGGTTAAGTGTGTAAGGTATAGGGATTAGGGTTTAAGATATTGGTTATAGGGTTGAGGTTATTAGGTTTAGGGATTGGTACTTGATAGAGAGTAGAGAGGGAAGGAGAGAGCAAGAGAGAAATATGGGAGAGAGAGAGAGAGGAGGAAGGAATGGAGATTTAGAGAGAGAGAGAGAGAGAGGGAAGGAGGGAGGGAGGGAGAGGTAGAGATGGAGAGGTAGATAGAGAGAAGTATCTACGGAGAGAGTGGTGATAAGGAGAGTAGATAGGAATGGGGTTAAGTGTATAGGGTATAAGGATTAGGGTTTAGGGTATTAGGTATAGGGTTTAGGGTATATGGTTGAGCATATAAGGTATAGGGTTAAGGTTTGAGAGTGTAAGGTTTAGGGTTTAAGTGTAGGGTTGACGATATACAATTGAGGGATAGTGTTTAGGGTTAAGAATATAAGGTTGAGGGTATAGGGTAAAGGGATGAAGGTTGAGAGTACAATATTTAGGGTTTAAGGTATAGAGTTGAGGGATAGTGTTCAAGGTTGAGGATATAGGGTTAAGTGTATAGGGTATAGGCATTAGGGTTTAAAATATTAGGTATATGGTTGAGGATATTAGGTTTAGGATTAAAGGTTTAAGGTTTAGGGTTTAGGATAAAAGGTTGAATGTAGGGTTTAGGGTTTAAGTATAGGGTTGTGGGATAATTTTTAGGGTTTATGTTATAAGGTTGAGGGTATAAGGTATAGGGATGAGGGTTGAGGGTTTAGGGTTTAGGGTTTCAGGTATAGGGTTGAGGGTTGAGGGTTGAGGGTTGAGGGTTGAGAGTTGAGGGTTGAGGGTTGAGGGTTGAGGGATAGTGTTCAGGGTTGAGGGTATAGGGTCAAATATATAGGGTATAGGTATTATGGTTTAGGATATTGGGTATAGGGTTGAGGATATTGGGTTTAGGGTTGAGGGTTAAGGATTAAGGATTGAGGGATAATGTTTGAGGTTTAGGGTATAAGCTTGAGGTATAGGGTACATGGATGAGGTTTGAGGGTTTATGCTTTAGGCTTTAAGGTATAGGGTTTAGGGTTGGGAGATAGTGTTTAGGGTTTCAAGGGTATAAGGTTAAGTGCATATGGTATAGGCATTAGGGTTAAGGATATTAGTTATAGGGTTGAGGGTATTAGATTTAGGGTTTAGGGTTTAATTATAGGTTTGATGGATAATATTTAAGGTTTAAGGTATAAGGTTGAGGGTAAAAGTTATAGATATGAGGTTTTAGGGTTTACGGTTTAAGGTATAGGGTTGAGGGTTGAGGGTTGAGGGATAGTGTTAAGGGTTGAGGGTATAAGGTTTAGGATATTTGCTATAGAGTTTGGGAGATTGAGATAGAGGGAGAGATAATGGTGAGATAGAGAGTAGAGAAGGAAGGAGAGAGTGAGAGAGAAATATAAAGAGTAAGGTTGAGAGAGAGGGAGAGAGGAAGAGAGAGAGAGATGGGAAGAGAGAGGGAGAGGGAGAGGGAAGAGAAAGACCTGGGGAGAGAGAAGGAGAGAGAGGGAATGAGGGAGAGAGAGTGATATGTAAACAAGGATGTTGAAGTTTCCCAAAACTTAATCCAATTATAGATTTAATTCCCGATCACAACAATAATGTGTGATTATGCAATAAACACTTGAGATTATGAAACTGAGTTATGCTTTCAAACACTTTTAATCAGTTATTTGTAATAGCATTCATGAGAGAACATAACACCGAAATAAATGAGAGAACATAACACCAAAATAAATGAGAGAATGTAACACAAAAATAAATGAGAGAACAAAAAAAATATGGAAGAGAGACACAAATAGTTTGATAACGGAGTTTGTCCTTGAGGACTACGTCTCCGGATCCGCTTCTTAATGTTGGACCGCTTTATTAAGATTGCCAAGCACCTAAAAATACCTTCTTACAATTATCCAAGCTTACAATAGTCTCCTCACAATCTCACTCACAACTCTTTACAATTCTTGGTGTAATATCACCTTGTAAAGTTCTCCTCCAAAAATTCCTCAAAAGAGCATAAATTTTCATTCTCTCAAAGCATCTGAATTATCTCTCCACAAAATGCTTAAAGACTTTATCACATCACCTCATTTTATACATAAATTTTGCATATGGGGTTAAAAACCACCATAATAAATAAAATAACAAATTAACCGCCTCCTTTGGCTTTTATAATTATAAGCCTTACAAAAAAACACTAACCCGTATATAAAAAAAACAATAACTTACCCATTTTAAAAATAAAACAATAAACAACCCCTTAATAAAATATTTGAAATTTGTTTTTTAAGCCCTTGTCTTATTATATTCATGACTATTTTAGTTTAGGGGGTTTAGTTTAAAATTAAAATAACAATTTAATGTCATTTTATGAGGTTTTTTTTTTAAATGAGTTAATTTCTTTGATTTTTAGGAGATTTGGATCCCACCAAATCCAATGGGCTTTTGTGAGATAAAATAATCCTCCACACTTTATTTTCAAAAATAAAGCATGGTATGTGAATTTTTGTGAGATTTTTTCCACATCAAATGCAATTCCACGTCACCATCTAGTCAATTGCCATGTCACATGCTGGCATCATCAATTTCACTAAAACTTTGACTGGCTCTATTTTGCTCATACGGACTTCATTTTTGAAACCGAAGATAGTTCTAGAATCAGCGCAACGAGCACTACGACTTGGTGCCATTTTTCCTGGATTCAAGACAATCAAATTTTCACCTTTTTGAATGCCTAATTCACCTGTTTGACCAAGCATAACTCTTGCATACAACCTCCTTTTGACACAGTTCAAGTTGCGTCGAGATCGTGTTTGTGAGCTCCATGTGATGATGTTGGTTTCATGATGTTTAGAGACTGTAAAATTTTGAGGTCTTCTAGATCTACCTAGATCATTCCTCCCCATTGAGAAGCTTTTGGACCTCCAAAAGGTCTATTTTTATTTACAATTTAAGTGAGGGCATTTTTGCCTCACTTGCCCGGTATCATTTGTCCTTCCTTCTTGGAACCTGTACATTTGAATCATTAGAACAAAAATCAAAACTATAGTGACATTGTTAAGTACATTAGCCATAAATGCATCCACATTCATGGTTTTTGCTACCAACCATACACTGCTGAAAAGTAGAAGGCTGAATAATAAAACTGAATTTGCGGACAAGAAAAAGAATGTACCAACTTCATGCTTGTCTTTCAAAATTGGAACAATCTTAGAATCAGGCATGCTTTTATGCAATGACACTTCTTGTGGTACAAAAATAAGTGCCAAATTATTGCTTGCATTAACTACGCTTTTTAATTGTCTCGTTGTCACAAGAGATTTATCAGTCTTGATTGGATGGGAATGCACAATGTATTCAATTCCTTCCTTAAACAAGTGATATTGATTATTTTCCCTATAGAAGATTGCTTTTCTATCATATAAGTACAGGCTACCCAACACAATCCCATAGATACCAAGTGGAATCACATCAAATATAACCTCATCTATAAACTTAGATGTTATTGCAAATCTTAAATTGCATTGCCTTGTTACTCACAATCTGTTATCATTGCACACCCAACCTAATGGATAAGGTTTCTTATGTGGCTTTGTTTTTAATCCCAATTGTTTAATAACTTCTTCTAAAATTAGATTAACTTGGGACCCACTATCTATTAGTGTATCAATCTTAGTGTTCTTAGAAATCACCCTTATATGAAATAATTCACATCTTTTGCTATCTTCAGGAACAACATGAGTTTTAGAAGTAGAAGCACATGAAACATTAGTGGTAGAATCATTACCAACAAAAGATTTACCTTTCAAACCAACAACCGTTATCTTTGTTTCATCATCAGAATCCAATCCAAGATCTTGAATGGCAGTTGCGGCCTTTTTCTTTCCTTTACGATCCTTAAACCACTTTGGTTTCAATTCTGGATGTAGTTTCCAACACTTTCATGCCCTTTCTTCCGACAATGTGAACAAGTAGGCCTTTCACCTTCCTTTTTCTTCACGGTGGCTACTTTCTTCTCCTTTCCCCTTTGATTGCCTTCAGTTGGAAGAACAAATTCCTTCTTTGAATTGAAACTTATGTTCCTTCGACCTGCTTCAATATGGGTTGCTTGTACACACACTTCATCAAAGTTAGATGGATTAAACATCAAGATTGTATGTTTCAAATGTGAATACAAACCACCTATATAATTTTATAAAGTTTCTTGTGTATAAAGAGGAATTCCAAGAGTGAGTGCTTTCTTCCTAAACACCTATGTATACTCTTGCACTGTTTGTCCTTTACCCTGTCTCAGATTTTTCCAGTCCATAACAGCTTGTTGCATATAATCCAAAGGATAAAATTGTTTCTTTAAAGAAAAAGTAAATTCATACCAAGATGAAATGATTTTACCATGCATAGCAAGATCATCCTAGATCTTACTCTCCCACCAAACCAATGTAGTGCCTCCCATTTGAAGAGTGGATATCTAGATTTTGGAAGATTCATGCAAGATCTAATGAACCCTACAATACACTTCGATCTACTTAAGCCAATTATCCAATTTTTATGCATCCAATTAACCATTATATATAGGCAACTCAAATTTAACATCCATTTTTATCAAAGGTGTTTGCACAACTTGTTTCTTTTTAGAAGAGTTAGACAAAGAAGAAGGTGATGACGAAGATGAAGAGGATGGGGATGGAGGTTCAGGAGGGTCACCACCACCTCCTACTCCTTTACCTTTGTCATCTTTCATCGAGGATTCAACTTCCTTCTTCTTTTTGTTCTTGTCTTCCTTTCTCTTTTTTCGTTCTTTCCTCTCTTGGAAATGAACTTCCACCATTGAATTCATTTCTAGGAAAGCTTTCTCATCGAGCTCTATAGAACTTTGTTCAACTACCATCTTTGATCATGGAAAATTCCTTCATTTTCCAATTTTTGGGTTGAAATCTATAAGTGCACCTTCTCCTTGCTTCAGTTTCAACCTGGTTAACATTCACCACTTACAATTTTCCTGTTAAACTGCTCTAATACCAAACTTGATCTGTAAACAAGGATGTTAAATTTTCCCAAAAATTAATCCAATTACAAATTTAATTCCCGATCGCAACAGTAATGCATGATTATGCAATAAACTCTTGAGATTATGAAACTGAGTTATGCTTTCAAACACTTTTAATCAGTTACCTGTAATAAAATTCATGAGAGAACAAAAAAAATATGGAAGAGAGACACACATAGTTTGATAACGGAGTTCATCCTTGAGGACTACGTCTCTAGGTCTGCTTCTCAATGTTGGACTGCTTTATTAAGATTGTTAAGCACTTGAAAATGCCTTCTTACAATTCTCCAAGCTTACAATAGTTTCCTCACAATCTCACTTACAAATCTTTACAATTCTTGGTGTAATATCACCTTGTAAAGTTCTCCTCCAAAAATTCCTCAAAAGAGCATAAATGTTTCTTCTCTCACAACATCTGAATTATCTCTCCACAAAATTCTTAAAGACTTTATCACATTACCTCATTTTATACATAAATTTTGCATATGGGGTTAAAAACCACCATAATAAATAACAAATTAACCCCCTCCTTTGGCTTTTATAATTATAAGCCTTACAAAAAAATACTAACCCGTATATAAAAAAACAATAAATTCCTCATTTTAAAAATAAAACAATAAACAACCCCTTAATAAAACATTTGAAATTTGTTTTTTAAGCCCTTGTCTTATTATATTCACTACTATTTTAGTTTAGGGGGTTTAGTTTAAAATTAAAATAACAATTTAATGTTATTTTATGAGGTTTTTTTTAATTTTTATGAGTTAATTTCTTTGATTTTTAGGAGATTTGGATCCCACCAAATCCAATGGATTTTTATGAGATAAAATAAGCCTCCACACTTTATTTTCAAAAATAAAGCATGGTACGCGAATTTTTGTGAGATTTTTGCCAGATCACCTGAAATTCCACGTCACCATCTAGTCAATTGCCATGTCACATGATGACATCATCAATTTGACTAAAACTTTGATTGACTCTATTTTGCTCATACAAACTCCGTTTTTGGAACCAAAGATAGTTTTGGAATCAACACAATGAGCACTACGACTTGGTGTCATTTTTTGCTTGGATTTGAGACAATCAAATTTTAACCTTTTTGAACGCCTGATTTACTTGTTTGACCAAACCTTTGACCAAGCATAACTCTTGCATACAACCTACTTTTCACGCGGTTCAAGTTGCATCGGGATCATGTTTGCGGGCTCCATGCGATGCAGCTAGTTTCATGATGCTTAGAGGATGTAAAATTTTGAGGTCTTCTGGATCCACCTGGATCAGAGAGGTAGAGATGGAGAGAGATAGAGAGAAGTATAAAGGGAAGGATACATAGAGAGGGGGAGGAGGGAGAGAGAAGTAGAGAGAGAGGTGATATATACAAAGAGAGAATGAGGGAGGGAAGGAAGGAGGGAGAGAGAAGTGAGATATAGAGAATGAGAGAGAGGGTGAGAGGGGGGAGAAGGAAGGTGGAGAAATTGAGAGAGAGAGTGAGGTAGAGAGGGATATGTTAGGTAGAGAGAGGTAGAGAGAGAAGGTGGGTGGGAGGAAGGAAGAGAGAGAGTGAGAGCTAGGGAGGGAGAGAGAGGGGAGAGCTAGGGAGGGAGAGAGAGAGAGGAAGGTGGAGAGACTGAGAGATAGGAGGGAGGTAGAGAGAAAGGTAGATAGGGATAGGTTAGAGAGTAGAGAGGGAAGGTGTGCGGGAGGAAGTAAGAGAGAGAGATAGATAGGGATGAGGGTTTAGGGTGTAGGGTTTAGGGTTTAAGGTATAGGGTTGAGGATTGAGGGATCATAGTGTTTAGGATTCAAGGTATAGGGTATAGGGTTATGGTTTAGGATATTGGGTATATGGTTGAGGGTATTGGGTTTAGGTTTGAGGGTTGAGGGTTTAGGGTTAACGTATATGGTTCAGGCTTGTGGGTTTATAGTTGAGGGATAATGTTCAAGGTTGAGGTTCAAGGTTAAGTGTATAGGGTATAGGGATTAGGGTTTAGGATATTAGGTATAGGTTATAGGGTAGAGGGTTGCGGGTATAAGGCATAGGCTTAAGGGTTGAGAGTGTAGAGTTTATGGTTTAAGGATAGGGTTGAGGGTATAGAGTGGAGGGATAATGTTTAGGGTTTAGGTTATAAGGTTGAGGATATAGGGTATAGGGATGAGGGTTGAGGGTGTAGGGTTTAAGGTTTAAGGTATAGGGTTGATGGTTGAGGGATAGTTTGTAAGGTTGAGGGTACAAGGTTAAGTGTATAGGGTTGAGGGTATTGGGTTTAGGATTGAGGGTTTAGGGTATAAGATTGAATGTATGGTTTAGGGTTTAAGTTTATGGTTGAGGGATAATTTTTAGGGTTTTAGCTTATAAGGTTGAGGGTATAGGGTATAGGGATGAGGGTTTAGGTTGTAGGGTTTATGGTATAGGGATTATGATTTATGATATTTGGTATGGGGTTTGGGATATGGAGAGAGAGGGTGAAAGGGAGAGAGAGAGAGAGGGAGATGTAGAGAGGAAAGGAGAGAGAGGTAATAGAGATAGTAGAGAGTGAAGGAGGGAGGTAGAGAGATTGAGAGAGATAGAAGGGAGGGGGATAGAGGTAGAGATGGATAGGTTAGATAGAGAGTAGAGAGAGAAAGGGGGATATAGAGAATATTAGAGAGGGAAAGAGGGAGGGAGGGAGAGAGATGAGACCCCATTTCTTTGAGGCATAAACACATTAAAAAGGTAGTGCTTGTTGTATGAAAAAATGCCTCAAAGAAATGGGGTCTCATGATGATGTACCACTAAACTTGAACTACCTTTTCAATGCATCAATGCGGTAGCATTGGCAAGGTAGTGCTCATTGTATGAAAAAATTCCTCAAAGAAATGGGGTCTCATTATGATGTACATCTCACGATGATGTACAACTAAGCTTGAAGTACCTTGTCAATGCGTCAATGCGGTAGCATTGGCAAGGTAGTGCTCATTGTATGAAAAATTCCTCAAAGAAATGGGGTCTCATGATGATGTAAACCCAAATTTTCTGGAAGCTTCTAAAATCTTGTTATAAGTGGCCGAGATGAAGAGTTGTAGCATGGCATTATTCACAATATTGTAATAGGTTTTGCACTAGATAATAAAATCATTGGATGGATGCGGTTTTGTGGATGTAGCCTAGATTGGGTGAACCGCGTTAAATTCTTTGTGTTGTCTTTTATGTGTGTTTTATTACTCTATTTTATTGTTCAAATATGCATTTAACTTGTTATATATTTACCTTCTAACCCCAACAAGAGGGATATAGAGAGCAGTATATAGGGAAGGAGAGATAGTGAGGGAGAAATATTAAAAGAGAGAATGGTGAGATAGAGAGTAGAGAGGAAAGAAGAGAGTGAGAGAAAGATGGAGAGAGAGAGAGGAGGATAGTTGGGATATCGCGAGAGAGGGAGATGTAGAGATTGAGAGAAAGAGATAGAGATAAGTATATATAGGGAAGGAGAGATATAGAAGGGGGAGGAGGGAGGGAGAAGTAGGGAGAGATAGAGAGAGAGGGGGAGAGATAGGGAGGGAGAGAGAAGTGATAGAGAGAGGTGATATAGAGAGAGGGGGGAGGGAAGTGAGATAAAGAGAATGAGAGATGGAGAGAGGGAGAAAGGAGGAAGGTGGAGATATTGAGAGATAGAAGGGAGGGAGAGAGAGTAATGCAGAGAGGGATAGGTTAGATATAGAAAAGAAGAGAGGGAAGGTGGGTGGGAGGAAGGGAGAGACATATCGGTTAGATAGAGAGAAGTATATAGGGAAGGAGAGAGAGGAGGAAGGTGGGGAGATTGAGAGAGAGGTAGAGAAAGAGGGAAGGAGGGAGGGAGAGGGAGAGATGGAGAGAGATATATAAGTATATAAGGAATAAAAGTTTAATAAGTAGAGAGGGAGAGAGAGAATGATGAGATAGAGAGTAGAGAGGGAAGGAGAGAGTTAGAGATAAAGATCTAGGGAGGGAGAGTCTATGTGTGAGAGAAACAAAAAGTAGAGGAAGGTTGGGAGATTGAGAGAGGGAATGTGAGGGGGAGAGGTAGAGATGGAGAGAGATCTAGAGAGAATTATATAAGGAAGGAGAGATAGAGAGAGGGGAGGGAGGGAGGAGTAGAGAGAGGGGGGGAGGAAAGGAGGGAGGGATGGAGGGAGAGAGAGGTGAGATAAAGAGAGAGGGATGGAGAGAGATAGAGATAAGTAGAAAGGGAAGGAGGGAGGGAGGGACATTAGGGGAGAGAAGTGTGATAGAGAGAGAGGGGAAGGAGGGAGGGACATCAGGAGAGAGAAGTGTGATAGAGAGAGAGGGGAAGGAGTGAGGAGAGATTGAGAGAGAGGAGGGAGGGTGAGAGATATGAAAAAAGGGATAGGTTAGAGAGAAGTAGAGAGGGAAGGTGGGTGGGATGAAGGAAGAGAGAGAGGGAAGGAGGAAGGTGGAGAGATTGAGAGAGAGAGAGGAGAGAGGGAGAGGTAGAGGTAGAGGGATAGGTTAGATAGAGTGAAGTAGAGAGGCAAGGTAGGTGGGAGGAAGGAAGAGAGAGGGGGAAGATAGAGAGAGGGGGAGATAGAGAAAATTAGAGAGGCAAGGAGGGAAGGAGGAATGGAGGGAGGGATGCAGGGAGAGAAAGAGGTGAGATAGATAGAAGTATAGAAGGAAGGAGAGAGTGTGAGAGAGGGGTCTAGAGCATAATGGATATTTGATCTCTTGATTACTGATATTTGACATGTTGATTACTAAAATTTGGATATCTAAAAAATTGTAAGATCTTCCAAAAATTCGAATTAGAATTAGCGTAAGTGCACCAATTTGTGACACAATTTTGATGCCAAATTGCAAAAAAAACCTGTAATAGGCCATATTGTGATCGCCAAATTTGAAAAGTGCCACATTTGGCGAGTGCCAAATGGCTTGAATTTCACAATGAGTGAACAAGTGTGAGCTCTCTTTCTTTTTGCAATGAATTTTGGAATGCATTTTTCTAAACTCTTTTTTTTCGCTTTCTCTTCCAAGGAAACTATATACATGAAATAAAAATTTAAGTATATGGACATTTAATTTCTTATACTTTAAGTTATATTACATGTATATAGGTAGGATGTTTGAGAGTTGTTTAAGATCTCTAGGAATTATAATGCAAATTCTAGTTTTTGGAAGATCTTAAAAATTTCAAACTTAGTCAAATTTGAGTAATCAACAATTCAAATTTGAGTAATCAGGAGGTCAAATTTTAGTAGTCAGCAAGTTGTATAAAGTTTCTCTCTCCTTCTCTCTACTCTCTATCTCTCTCTCCCTTGCTCTCTCTCTCTCTCCCCTCTCTCTCTCACACCCCTCTATCTCCTCCCTACATCCGCCTCCCCCCTCCCCTCTCTCTCTCTTTACCTACCTCTCCCTCCATCACTTTGTATCTCACTTATGTCTCCCTCCCTGCCTCTTTCTCTCTCTACTCTCTACTCTCTCTCTCCTCTCCCTCCCTCTACCTACATCTCTCTCTCAGTCTTTATCCCTCTCTTCCCCCACTTTCTCTCTAACTCTCTCCTCTTTATCTCATAATTCTCTCTCCCTCCCTCTCACTCTCCCCTCTCTATCTCACCACTCTCTCTATCTCTCTCTCACACACAAACCTCTATCTCCCTCCTTCCCTCTCTATTTCTCTCTATCTCTCCTCTCCCTCCCTCTCTCAACCTCACCCTCCCTCCCCTTCTTTTTGTCTCTCCTCCCAATCTCTCTCACTATTGTCCCTTCCTCCCTCCCCCTCTCTCTCTCAATTGATCTTTTTCTCTATCTCACCATTCTCTCTCTCACTCACACACACACCTCTATCTCCCTACCTCTCCCTCCCTCCCTCCCCTCTCTACTCTTTATCTCTCCTCTCTCTTTCCCTCTCTATACATACCTCTCCCTCCATCACTCTCTCTCCATCCCTCTCTATCTCACTTATGCCTCCTTCCCTACCTCTTTCCCTCTCTACTCTCTATCTCTCCTCTCCCTTCCTCTACCTACCTCTCTCTTTGTCTCTCCATCCCTCTCTTTCTCTCTCACTCTCTCCTCTCTATCTCACCATTATCTCTATCTCTACCTATCACCTCCTCCTCTCTAAATCACCATTCCCTCTCTCCCAATTTCCCTCCTTCCCTCTCACTCCCTCTCTAAATCACCATTCTCTCTCTATCCCACTTTCCCTCATTCCCTATCTATGTCTCACTTATCCCTTTCTACCTCTCCCTCCCTCCAACCTCCCTCTCTCTCTTTATCTCTATTTCTCATTCTCTCCTTACCTCTCTACTCTCTATCTCACCACTCTCTCCATCTCACTCTCCCTCCTTCCCTCTCTCCCTCCTATCCATCCCTCTCTCCTTCCCTCTTTACCTACCTCTCACTCCACTACCTACCACTCTCTCCCTCACCCATCTTTCTCTCTTACTCTCTCCTTCCCTCTCTACTCTATATCTCTCCTCCCTTCCCTCTCTAATCTATTTCTCTCTCCCCCCTTCCTCTTTCCCCTCATTTTCTCTCCTCTCAATCTCTCCCTCTCACACACACTCACCTCTATCTCCTCCTTTCCTCTCCCACCATCCCTCCACTCTCCACTTCTCTCTATCTATCATCTCTCTCTACATCTCCTTCCCTCTATATTTATCTTTATCTCCCCTCTCCCTCTCTTTACCCACTTCTCCCTCCATTACTCTATATCTCAACCGTGTCTCCTCTCTCTCTCTCTCTCTCTCTCACACACACACACACACACACACCTCTATATCCTCCCTACTTATCCCTCCCTACCCTCTCTAATTCTCTCTATCTCTCCTCTCTCTACATATCCTACCCCCTCTACCTATATTTATCTCCCCTATCCATTTTTTTAACTACCTCTCCCTTCATCACTTTGTATCTCACCTATGTTCCCCTACCTACCTAGGGTTGAGGTATTGAGGGTCAGGGTTGATAATTGAGGGTTTAATTTATAGGGTAGAGGGTAGAGGGTAGAGGGTTGAGGGTTTAAGGGTTGAGGGTTGAGGGTTGAGGGTAGAGGGTAGAGGGTAGAGGGTAGAGGGTTTAAGGGTAAAGGGATTAAGGGTTGAGGGTTGAGGAATTAGGGTATAGAGTTTACTTGGGTTAAAGGGTTTAAGGGTTGAGTGTTTAAGGGTTTAAGGGTTGAGGGTATAGGTTTGAGGGATTAGGGTAGAGAGGGAGGGAAGGATGGAGGGAGAGATGGAGGGAGAAGTGAGATAGAGAGAAGGAGAGAAGAGGAGATATGGATAGAGATATATGAGGGTTGAGGATCTAATGTATATGATAGAGGGTTGAGAATTAAGGGTATAGGATTGATGGTTCAAGGTATTGGGTAGAGGGTAGAGGGTTGAGGATTGAGGGTAGAGGGTATAAGGCTTAAGGGTTTAGGGTTGAGGGTAGAGGGTTTAGGATATAGGTTTAAGGGTATATGGTTGAAGGATTAGTGTTGAGGGTCTAATGTATAAGGTAGAGGGTATAAGGGTTCAAGGTTTAGGGTTTAAGGGTTGAGGATTAAGGGATTAAGGGTTGAGGGTTGAGGATTGAGGGTTAAGGGTGTAATGGTTTAGGGTTTAAGGGTTGAGGGTCAAGAGTTCAAGGATGAGGGTAGATGGTTGAGGGTATAGGGTTGATAGATTAGGGTTCAAGGTCCAACATATAGGGTACAAGGTATAGGGGTTGACGTTTTAGGGTTAAGGGTTTAGGATTGAAGGTAGAGGGTTGAGGGATGAGGGTTTAAGGGTTAAGGGTTGAGGGATTAGGGTAGAGAGTTTAATTGGGTTTAAGGGTTTAAGGGTTGAGGAATTAGGTTTGAGGGTTGAGGGTTGAGGGTAGAGGGTAGAGGGTTTAGAGGTTTAGGATTTAAGGGTTGAGGGTTGAGGGTTTAGGGTATAGGGTTGAGTGTTCAAGGTTTTAAGGGTTGAGGGATTAGGGACGAGAAGGTGGGATGGAGGGAGGGAGATATGGAGGGAGAGTCTTGAGAGAGAGAAAGGGATGAAGTAGGAGAGAGATAGAGGTTAGACGGTTAAGGGTAGAGGGTAGAGGGTTTAAGGGTTTAGGGTTTAAGGGTTAAGGGTTTAGGGTTTAGGGGAGAGGGGAGACAGATAGAGGGAGTGAGTGATTGAGTGAGAGAGAGAGACCTGAGAGAGGGAGAGGGGGTAGGAGGGAGAGTCTTGAGAGAGAGAGGGAGGGAGTGGGAGAGAGATAGAGGGTAGAGGGTTAAGGGTAGATGGTTAAGGGTTGAGGGTAGAGGGTTTAAGGGTTTAAGGGTTAAGGGTAGAGGGATAAGGGTAGAGGGGAGAGACATA
>CM021110.1:386377601-386411209 GCA_007115665.2 Sequoiadendron giganteum
CAAATCCCTATAATTTGTGCTAATCATAAAATCAAATGTAGTGTATTTTTGCAATATGTGGGATGTGGGTGAGGTGTAAGTTGGTGGATATTGATCAAGATTTTTAGTCAAAACATAACAGAAGCTAACAATTCAACATCCATAACTTATAAGCTTTAGCTCTACCAAGAAGTAAATATAATGAACTAACATTTCAACATCCATAACTTGGAAATGGAAGCTCTACCACGAAGTAAATATAATGAGCTAACAGTTCATCACTAGTTCAAATGATAAAATAAATAATACAGAATCTAGATAATTGAACATCATCACATTACTGAAGTCTGAATTTGAGATTTTTAATTGAATTTCACATGAAGGATTACATATTGGCATTGGAAATGCAAAATCTTGCCAATTCCCAAAGACAAGTCTGCATAGAGCTGAGTTGGAACTTCAAAACTCATATTATCAAAGATTGAAAATAATAAATCAAGTCACTGTATCAACTTTTCTAGCAACTTCCACTCTTCAGGTGGTGGAATTGCCATTTGCTCTAATTGATGTTGTTTGACTTGAAGTTTTGTTAACATTTCTTGATTGTAATTGGAAATGGAACCTGTCTTGAATTCTTCAGTCAATTTTGCATTCAAGGTTATCAGTGTTCTGATGGAATCCAAATAGTTCACATCTTGGTTCTGAGGAAACTGGTCCAAATCAATCTTCCTTGCACCTTCCATCTTCTTTTTGAAAGCATCCTTTCCAATGAATCACTCATTTGTGTCAAAAGGCTCTTGAAAACCAAGCTCTGTGAAGTTCCTTACCTTTTCATCCACCACCTTCATCTTGTCTACAACCAAATGAAAATATTCCTTTGTTCCAGACATTCTCAAACACTTTTCAATGATAGATGACAACTTCATTGAGGTTTCAATCCGATTCGTAATCCCTTTTGATTTCAGATCATTGTCACTGGCTTTGTAGACTGTTTGTAGAACTTCATTTGCAGATTTCTCTAATTCCAACACCTTTTTGTTGTCCACTAAATATTTGTTGAGCTTCTTATAATGTTGTCTGGTAGCATCAATCAATTGAAACATGTCACACAAATGATCAAACCTCTACATTATTTCATCCCAAATCTTTTGTTTCATATGCCTCACTGTATCTCTACAAAATGAAAATAACCTATTTTGAGAAGACTTAATTTCTTCTTTTGCTTCCATCAGCTCTGTCTCTAATCTTTCATTTGTTTTTCTCTGTTTCTCCAATTTTTGTTACCACTGTGCATTTCCATTCACAATGTTTAGTCTTAAGTTTTCTGAAGTGGATTTTTCTTCATCATATTTCTTGTTGCTCTCATCTAGCCTTTGCTTTAGGTCATTCACTTTTCTCTCATTTGATTTATCCTCATTGCTTGTTGATGTAGAGGTAGATTTTATTATTCTTTTTTCTAATTCATTGCTCTTGTTATCTGCTACTTTCCTCTTTGCTTTCTCACTTGCTAGGTCTGCCTGTAACTTTTCTATTTGGGTCTGCAACCTTTTCTTCTCTCTATCTTTCTTTAGCAATGATGTGTACACCAATTCATTGTTCTTCTTTGATACATTAATTTTGTCAGTATTTTTCAAGCCAGAAAAATCCAATTGAAAATTGGTTACCTGGTATTCAGATCGATCCATCTGATTTATTGGTTTGTTTTGAATTGTGGGAACAATAATTGTGTACTCCATGATTTCTTTATTTGTGTCAAATGTGGGTAATACCATGGTTGTTGCAGTCTCTAAAGTTACAGTAGACGCACTCTCCATCAGTTGCTTCTTTTCTTTTTTATTCAAGTCTAATTTCTTTTAAACTCTTCAATGAAATCATAACCTGGGGAGGTAGGAACAATGGAATGCTTGAATGGCGAAGGAATAGGAGTACTTGCAGTTGCTAATGATGTCGTACCCACACTAACTTGATTTGTGGGAGTTTCTGGAAATAACTCCTTTGTGGTACTGGTGGATCCATTGATAGTGTGACTTGGACCTGTCAAAATCCTTTGCCTCTTTTGATTGCCTTGATCACCTGGTGTTTCTGTGGTATCTTTTTTTGTTTTCCTCTTAGTATTGTGTGTAATTTGTCGTTGTTGCACATGTTGACCACTACTAGTACTACTACCCATACCATCACCACCAAGGGCATGTCCTAGTTGTGATTGTATCTAACCATGAGGATGAGGACTAGAAGCTCTAACAAATTGATTTTGTCTTGTATCCTCTAGGTCTACTTTTTCACCTCCAATCCCAAGGCCAAATTTATCAATTGTTTTTCTATGCTCAACACTTTGTATTGTCCAAGGGCCTCCGCCTTGTCCTTTGGACCCCAAAGGACCACCTTCATAACCAATTTTTTCAAGTATGGTTGCTCCTGAAGTATATGTTGAAGCATATTCTACTTTTGCGGCCTCACTTAAACCAGGTTTGTAATTGGCATGGCTTTGTTCTTCTTCTTCCATATCAATATCATCATCAGATTCATCACTTCCATCAGGATGCCCATGCTCTATATTCCACAATTTGCTAAATTCTTCATCTTCTTCGTTATTATCATACTCTTCAAGAGCTCTTGGATCACCTAGGTCCTTCCTCATAGACCAAAAGGCAGTAATTTTTGATCGTGACCATTTTTTATCTATAAGTTCCATCTCTAGAGAACCTGGAATTTTTACTCTACTAGATGGTTTATCACTTTTTACATAAATTTTTTTCTATGTCTTGATTGTCTTTTGGTGCAATGCCATAATTTCTGCAGACAATTGTTCAAAAGAAATACCATTCTCAACAACACTTTTCTCCATTGCTATTTTGACCTCATCCCAAGAATCCTTGTTTCTCAAGTTTTCAAGCAAGGGTTTACTTTGATGTTGAATTCTATTTGCAGCATTCCTATTGGCCACAATCATTGATTTAATGATGTCACATGGATCATACTACCAATGACAGATAGGATCAAAGTCAAAAAAATTCAAAAGATTATGTGCCACACTAAATGCTTTTCTCTCGAATGTGAACCCTCCACATGAAAAAGGTAAAGAAGGAAATAAGGTCTTCTTTTGCTGACTGAGAAAGTGTAGTTCATCAGCACTCTGCACCTGCCTTACATATTCCAATGCAAAAACCCTTTCTGTCACATGTATTGAAAGTTTGTATGGTTGTACTCCCAATCCATAAAATCTTAGCATAGTATATTCTTCCATTAAGTACCAATCAGCCAATTGTATTTATTTTCCTAGTTGCATGCAGTTTCTACATGACATAGGCAATCTAGGCATTGGATTATTTGTAATTACTTGATGCAATAGAGCCAAAAAGTAGTCTACAAAATGACTGTAGTTCCTTCGAGAATCATGCATCCTTATCTCATTGGTCCATTCATATACTAGAGCCATTTTTTTTCCCTCTGCATTACTATAGGGCTGAATCTGAAGCTTGTTGGTCTGAAACATTCCTCTAGATTTGAATAGAAAAAGATAGCACAAGTAGGTTGTGAACCTAAATGTCTTCGTGGAACCTACTTTAATCATTAAAAATTGTTTATGCATGGATTCTACAATGTGTTGTGTATAATTATATTTGACATGTTCTTTAGTATAATGGATATTATATACCATTTCAAGGAGGCTTGCACCCACTTCCAAATTGCTATCCAGACTGAGGCAAAATGCAAGCATGGAAATAGTATCTTGAACCCGTGGTTTAAAAAAATCCAAATTATAAGGAGGCTTATGATCACCTTTCAATTTGTTTCTATCCTTAACTATTTGATTTAAGAAATCATTTTTCAGCCTTTCTTCCACTACTTCATAATCACTAGCAAGCTTTTCTAGGTCAATGTGGTGGTTTCCAAATTCTTCGGTTGTAAACCCCAACACTTTTCCAGGTTCTTCTGCATTAATGGATAACAATTCTTCTTGGTTATCTTTATTAACAATTGCTCTTTTCTTATCATCATAATTTTCGGCACAGACCATGATAAATTCTGGGCAAGGGAAAACTTCATGTAACATCATGCGCCCTAATCCAGTTACCCACAGTGCACTGATACTATCAACTTTTGTTTGCTTTGCAGCCTTATTTTGAGATGAAAATCTAAGTTTTGAGGTACGCCTACCATAGATTTCAGGATCATAAATATCATGGTACCCATCGGTGAAACCTAGGGTTTTAAGCAATTTTGCATAATGCATTTTTTTATCTGACATTGTTGTAGTGGTACTGGTGGTAGACATGCTTGTACAAATGTGAAGTTGTGTAATTTGAATTCCCTAATAAGTAATACCTATTAGTCCTCCTTAATTTTAATGAATTCTTGAGTCTCTAAAGTCTAAAACCAAACTTCAAACTTTGACAAAATAAGATTTTAAGAAATGTCAAATGATGAAAGTTGAAATGTAGCCGCAGGAATTCTTTCACTTACCCAAATTATGAGTCTCGACGCTTGAAAAATGGAATGGCGTTGTTGGAAGTGGAACTGTGGAATCCAAAACAAGGTGGTGCACTGTAATGAGCAATCTGAAGATTGAAGACTTTAAAAATCACTGTACAATTTCAAAGTGCAAAGTGCTTTAAATGTTTTTTTCTCGTAATTGGAACATAAAAGTGAATGGCACGTCTTAGGACTTAGGAGTTAGGTCTACAAGACTACAAGTTGCAAATTCTTCACCGTTGATCTTTTTAAATCTAACGGTTATAGGGTGATTCCAGAGGTTTAAGTTGGGAAGCCTATTGCTTTGTGCATGTCATTATAGAATGCAACTACAACCATACATCAAATGTTCATCCAATAGTTGAAACTTGAGTAGTTAATGATATTAACTTTTAAAATAAACATTAATCACTTGACAGTGAGTTGACACTTAGTAGTACAAAGTGCTTTAAATACTTTGTTTCTCGAAATTGGAACATTAAAGTGAATGACACGTCTTAGGTCTACAAGTTGCAAATTCTTCACCGTTGATCTTTTTAAATCTAACGGTTATAGGGTGATTCCGAAGGTTTAAGTTGGGAAGCCCATAGCTCTGTGCATGTCATTACGGAATTTGATGGTCTATTAAATATTTGACCATTTTTTCAATTTTAGACTATATATTATAGCTATAAAATTTATTAGACCGTATAGTTTGACTTGCTATATTTTTATTAAACCGTAAAAAAATATTATATAGTATTTTAATTTATAATATATATCATTTTATAATTTTTATTATAAAAAGAAAATAGAATATAACTTTTTTGATTATTTTTAATATGAATTTAGAAACTTTTGACTTTTTTATAATAGCTATCATTTTTTATATTAATATATATGATTTATAATATTATTATAAAAATATATATTAATTTAGAATCTTTTCAAAATAAAACATAATTATTTTTAATTTTAGAATATATTTAACAAGATTTATTTTTAATACAATTTTAGAAACTTTTGTTAATTGTTAATTATAACAGTAGATTTTTATATTTATCACTAATAATTATCATTGTTTTCTAATTTTTCAAGATAATCCATTTATAAAAGATTTTATATAAAAATTCGTAAATTAAACAATTTTTTTTATAGGCATTTAAATGACCAAAGTCAAACCGTCATAAAATTTTCATATTGATTGTTTGCTATTGTCATAATCTTAACCGTTGATCATTCTGAGGTAATTCCAGAGGTTTAAGTTGGGAAGCCCATCGCTCTGTTCATTTCATTACGGAATGTAACTACAACCATACATCAAATGTTCATCCAACGGTTGAACTTGAAACTTTAGTAATTTACTAATTTATGATATTAACTTAAAAAAATTAACATGACACATGTGTTTTAAAGTCAATACCATAGGCATCGGTCTAACAATGCTTTATCGGTGGAACCCCCATCACAGCCCCGCCGATGGCTCGAAGGCGAAGACTCATAACTCATAATATTAACTTTAAAGTTTAAAAATAAACACTAATCACTCGACAGTTGACACTTAGCAGTACAAACTACAAAGTGCTTTAAATGCTTTGTTTCTCAAAATTGGAACATTAAAGTGAATGACACGTCTTAGGTCTAGACTCTACAAGTTGGAAATTCTTAATCTTAACCGTTGATCTTTCTAAATCTAACGATTATAGGGTGATTCCAGAGGTTTAAGTTGGGAAGCCCATCACTCTGTTCATTTCATTACGGAATGTAACTACAACCATACATCAAATGTTCATCCAACAGTTGAACTTGAAACTTGAGTAATTTACTAATTTATGATAATTAACTTAAAAAAATTAACATGACACATGTGTTTTAAAGTCAATACCATAGGTGTCGACCTAACAATGCTTTATCAGTGGAACCCCCATCATAGCCCCGCCAATGGCCCGAAGGCAAAGACTCATAGTCATAACTCATAAGGTGTGCTCCCAGTCCCCGATATACCAATAGAATCAACAAAAGTAAGCACATCGTTGTAACACATAAACATCGGTGGAACGAATGATTGCATTCCCCCGATGGCCCGATATAACCATGAATTCTCAAGTGCATATTGCATAGAGTATATTACTTAATAACTCAAAAGAAAAAAAACTGATTTGAATATATTAAATTATTAATAGATAGTGACACTGAAGTTCTAAACTCAGAAAACAACTCTTTACTCTTAAACGTAAATGAATAACGAAGATTCAAGGAATCAAGATTCAAGAATAGCACAACACAACCATTTATTTTATTACAACTGAATTTCAATGTCACATTATTACATATCTTTTTACAGACGAGTAGCACTGTAACTCCTATTTTGTATAAATAACATATGTCAGTGACTCAATGTGTCACTTTAGTACTTTACATAGACACAATTTAATAATTTATTCCAAGTTGTTGCTCATTACAATGGATTACAAATTGATTCCAATTTCCAAGCTTTGTTGCTGAAAACCTAATACACATCTATCTCTAAAAATAAATGTGGCTCTGAAAATAAATTCATGATTCCAAGCTTCTACTGGTGGATTTTCCAACCATGCTGGGCAAAGGGGGTTCCAATCAGTCCTGGGGAAATGGGAGCCATGAAGATACAAAACGTACTTATCCCCTTCGAGAACCAGAGTCATACAAAAGATGAAAAACAAATGTCTCTTTGAAAATAAATGCATGGGGCTTGCTTGGCCAACCATGCTGGGGAAATGGTAGTTGTCAGAATATAGAAGGAGAAACAAATCTAGTCCCATCTTTTACTTGCAGCCTCTATGCATTTGGATAGCACTTATCTCCATCAGAGCTGCTCATCCTGGTTCAAAACCCATCTAAAAATTCAGGTTAACCAAATCAACTTCTTTCCAATTCCACCCATTCTGAACTTGAAGGAAATTCGTCTTTTACTGATTACTCTATAACTACATAATTGTAGGTAGGAGAATTTACAGTACCCCCAATACTGCATCATCTTGTTCATGAATCCTTATTAACTCTAGAAAATAAAAACCCTTATGGCACTATCTACTAATCACTGAATCACTATCCCTATTTATGGGCCACCAGTGCCGCTACCAGCCTGTATAATTAAATTTTCTAATTTGATTGGCATCTTGCTACGTGCCAACTTGAACTCTACCTCAAGCTGACAAGCTATCAAAATCACTCATTCAAATGATATGAAATCATTACAAATCTTGTTTCATTAAAGCTATGAGTTGTCCAAGAAATTGCTTTGGATGTTCATATCACATATGGCATTAATTTTCGCCACTGCCACTGCCAACCACACTTTCTTCAAAAATATTGAGAATTTAAATGAAATGAAATGTACAACATCGAGATTCAAGGCATTGAAAAGAGTGAATGAGCGATGAATTAATCTAAACACAAAGTCTCAGAGATGAAAAAATAAGCATTCTCAATTTGACCTAACACTAACAAATAAACATTGAACAATTATCATGAAGAAACACAATTCATTCATAATTAAAAGGTAGCATTGATAAATACAAAGATTTAGAAATATATTATTTTATCTCTCTAATGCCAAAAATGTGGTTTCACAGACCTGTCACCCCACACCCTGTACAATCAAAATTCAAAAAGCGCTCAAAAGCTGAAACTACGCCCCCTTATCATTATGTGTCACAAATTCACAATACACTAAAGGATTCGTGTATGTTGTTAAACTGCTGGAGGTTTCGGGACTCTCTATAGTTCCAACTGCATTTCCATAACAAAATTATGAAATTCAACGCATTCTTCTTCTTCTTCTAAAACAAAAATTACCCTGTTGTACTCGGCATAGCTGGTTTTCTCTTTCCACGCCACTGAACGTAGCTGGGAAATGATGTTGAGTTGCTCTTCTTCAGGCCAATTCAAATTTGGTTGCATGAAGGCCACAATTTCATCTTCCCATACCCTAATATCACTGGAAGTACCATTTTGAGGAAACTCTAAGTATGGAGTTCAAAATGCTACCACCTTTCCTCGTATGCAGGCTCACTTAACTTTACCAATAGGAAGTGACAATCTGCTACTAAATCCATTTGTCCAAACTCCTTAATACCTTATTTAAGATCTATCCTTTTAGAGGATTTAAAAGATTATGTTAAATCTATCCAGTTGGTGTTTGAGAAGACATCCCTTAATGGCATCGTACAATTCATTAAATGAGTTGTCACTTCGAAAGTTGTGCATCCCGCCGAGGTCACCCAATCGCTGAGAAACAGAACTTTATAACCATTGATTTCTAGAAATCTAACGGTTCTAGTGATATTCTGGAGGTTTCAAATCGCAAGTCTAGTGCTTTAGAGATTTACTTCCGGAATGCAACTACAGTCGTCCATCGAACGACCCATATGATTTTTATTTCACGACTGGATTTTTTTATTATTTTGAGATTCATTTTAATTCGCCAATGAAAATATACTTTTTTCTTTGAAAAAAGGTTTTAATCGCCAATGGAAAAAAAATTCTGGTTTGAAAAATGGGTTTATTCGCCAATGAAAAATATTTTATTCGATTTAAAAAAATTGCAATTCACCGTGATTTTCCATAGACTTCCAGGGATTATAAAAGATTTGCCAATGGGGATTTTTTTTTCTCGAAAAATGAAAAAAATCGCTAATAGAATTAATATTTTTCATCGAGAAGTATACAGGATTCGCCAGGATTTTACACCTGCGCTGGGGGGGGAGGGGTTTCTTAAAGTTATCCCTGATGAGTACATGTATATTGCACATGCTTAAGAGATATGAGATTTGTTAAACTCTTACTATTTTTTATCTATTTTTATATATTTTGTCCTTCATTACAATCATATGTTATCAAGTGTGTTTCCTTTGTTTGTAGTGTAAGTGTAGTTCCCATTTCGCTATGTGTGATAATGTGTATATTGTATATGCCTATGAGATATGAGATTTGTTAAACTCTTACTATTTTTAATCCCTTTTCATTTACTTTATCCTTCATTAAACTCATAGGTTATTAGTTGTGTTTCCCTCAAGCAAATAATGTAAGTGTTTTTTTTCATCCCTTTTCCTTATATTTTGTTATGATATAGCCATATGTTAATAGGTGTGTTTACCTTCTTTACAATGTAGGTGTAGTTCTCAATTTTTTGTACATGTGTATGTGTATATTGTACATTCCTAAGAGATATGAGATTTGTTAAACTCTTGTGATTTTTCATCTTTTTTCATATATATTTTATCTTTCATTATAGTCGTATATTATCAGGTGTTTTTCCCTTGTTTACAATGTAAGTGTAGTTCCCATATTGATTTGTGTGAGTATGTGTATACTTTACATGCCTATGAGATATGAGATTTTTTAAATTCACTCTTACTATTTTTTATCCCTTTTCATTTACTTTGTCCTTCATTACAATCATAGGTTATCAGTTGTGTTTCCCTTGCATACAATGTAAGTGTGCTTCCCAATGCCTAAGAATGGAAATTATACACTTGTCACTCCTCTTTTTCTTATGTCACTCACTCTAGAATAAGTGAAGTCTATATATATGTAGGGTAAATGCAAAAATATGGGGGGCCAAAAAGTGGCCAAATTACTTTTTCATCTTGAAATAGCAAAAATGCAAGCGTGTTATAGTAAAATGTGCTTGTGTTATGGGTTGGTAGTGACCAAGCCTAGGCTCAATCATTACCAATCCATAATGTGAGCGCGTTATGGTTTAAATTTAAAAAACACGTGTATTTTGAATTCAAAAAATGTGCATTTTTTGAAATAAAAAACGTTTCCAAAATGCTAGCGTGTTATAACGTGCTCATGTTTTGGTCTACATTGAAATTTTTTTCTTCTCTTTTTTCTTATCTCTTCTTGTTATCTTTCAAGTATAAGTTGATATTTACATATGGATATATACTTTCTTATAATTTAAGTTATATTTCATGTGTATAGTTTCAGTATGTTTGAGAGTGGTTTCAAATCTCTAGGAATTATAATTAGTGCATTAATTAATACTCACTTATCTACATGTTATTTGTAGTAAAATTAAAGTTCTATATTAAGTAGATATATTTTATTAGTTAACTACTCTTAAGGATTTGAGTTTAGCTAGTTAAATATTTCTTAAATAGACTATTTATTCTAAATAGTTATTCTCCAAATTGTATACCTATCCTCTACCTTATTTTTGTAAGAGCATAAAGATCTAGTGTTTGAGATAATCATTATCATAATTTTGGCAAATTCTAAGCCAAAGCCTTTAGTGAAAAGTGGTATTCATGCAAACCTATGTTGTAAATTTATTTTTATCATATTTAGTTAGCTTTTATTGATTTATTATATTGTTATATTCTTGTTGGTGAATGTCTTATGGTAGCTACAATGATTCTAGAAAATAAAAACCTTTAATATGGTACCAAAGCTATGGAAATTTCACTTCATACAACATATAGGTATAAAGATAAAAAATTAAAGTTGTATTTCTTTCTACAAATAAGTTTCTAATTCCATAATTCAGTGACTTACTACCAATAACTAGACTTATTCTCTCACCTTGCCCTTTGTGAGATCTTGGTTGATAAGATAATAATGAATGTAGTGAGGTAATAAGAGTTGAAGCTAGTTTTTTAAATACTTTGCTAAGTTTGAATGATGTTCTAACAATTATTAAATATAAATTTTAAAACTTCCACACACATCACAATATATAAAAGGAATGTAGAAGGCCTTTCAACCATTTGATTGAGTAGTGCACTAGTAAGCAACTATCCCTAAGGATTTACTATCATCATACCTCTGAGATGGGATAATATGACTATGAGATGACATAATGCTTTATATTTAGTACCCTAAATACTAGATTGTGCTCACTATTTATGTTTGAGATAAGTATATTAGAGAGCCTATAGATCAAACACACCTAAACCTAGTATTTCTCAACACCACTCTAGTTAGTTTTTTGGAAGTTTTAATTTGAGACCAATTACATGCCTCTTTATCTTGTTTTAATTTCCAAAATTATAGATAAGTATTATTTAAGAAAAGTATAAAGAGATCCAATTACAAAAAAGTGTAAATAATACAATTACAAAAAAAAGGTAAAGTGAAATTTATTGGCTTGCCCAAAATTTAGCAAGTTTCTTGAAAAATCCCCATGGAAGTAAAAAAAACTGTTATTTGAAAATATTACCAAAATTACTTTCTCATAGAGGTGATCATTTTTTTGCATGTATTTCCATTATTTATAATTTAAATAATTTCATACAAAAAAAAATCCTATTATTTTTGTTCTAGAGAAAAAATTGTCCATAAGGAAATTACACCATTGTGATTTTCTCATTGACAGGATCATTTTAACATGCATTTTTAAATATATATTTTTTATTTTTTCATAAAAATTATTGGTTGTTTTTTAATAGCAACAACTTATTGCACTACATCATTATTTGTAGGAGTTGAGAAAATACAACACCACAAACCCCGAAGATCACCTGCATGCAAATAACCTGTCACAAAAGAAGAGATGGAGACAAACAAGCAAGGGTTCTTTGAAAACTGAAAATGTATATATCAGAGAGAATGAGAGAATGAATTGATATGAAATACAATGAGATCAATCCTTATAAAAAAGAGATCATGCAAACCCTAATAAAACCCTAATAGAATCCCTAATAGGATAACATTTAATAATTAATATAATTATTAAATGTCACTTTATGCAAACTAACGTGAAATCTTAAGAAGGGAATAAAGGTAACTTAATCAACATAATTAAGTTAAAACCTTTACTCTAACACCCCCCCTTAAGATGAGCAACAGTGCAGCTACAAAAAAATGCAGAAAAGCAAAGGTAACTACAATGCAAGAAGGCAACATGGGTCTCGGCAACTAGGCCAGATCAAGTACCCAAATACAACCAAATCTCTATAAAATGGAGAAATAGAGAAAACCTCATGGAAAAAAGCTCTACTCCAAAAAGAGAAAAAGAAATCCAAGAAGAGACATCGCTGAAGCAGAAGAAGCTGCAAACAACTGTCGAAAGATGACTACTATGGTGCTGAAGAACCTCCGCTAAAGATAGGATGATCAGGAACAAGAAAACAATAATCTGCATAAGTGCCCATACGACACTACTCAAATCATATGGCAAACAAAGGCAAACACCTGGAACAAAGATACAGATGGCACAAGAACCAATAGTCTAAAACACTGATCAAATGAGAATGGAAGATTCCTTCCAAGGCGAAACCAAGGAAGCATTAGCATGAACAGTATAATACCCCCCCATAATGGTGAACTAGGAGCCTGACAGATCAACTGAAATGGTGTGCAACACCCTGCAATGCATGAAGAAGATAAAACATCTAAAAGTGCACAAGAAAGCACCTGCAACTGAAAAAGTGGTGTGCAAAACAAAGCACACATGCATGAGGCTAGAATCATATGGATCCATGGTCGTCGTGGAGGGACACTCACCGGACAAAGGTGTGATGGCAAACAAAGGAAAACTACACAACCCCCCATGGTATGGATTCACTGTCGTCGTGGAGGGATACTCACCAGACAAAGATGTGATGGCAAAACAAAGGAAAACTACACAACCCCTCATGGCACTTTATAATATCAGTGCAAGTACAAAATATGGCACAACCTTATTTGCAAAATCCCAAAAAATGCATGTAAAATAGTGTGGCACTTTATCTCAGTGCGTTTACATAAAAGATAGCTTACAAATGATGCTCAAAATGTCCTCAAAGGACAAAATGCTAGAAATAAATGAAGAACAGCCAAAAACAAAGCATCCCATGCAAACAAAATGTTTCCAAGAGCAAATATGTCCAGGTAATCCACCAGAGTGTGAAAACACAAATAATTGAATAAAAGATACCTAGAAAAATGGCATGGATGAAACTGAAGAGCTCTAAAATACGGTTCCAATGCCGCTGAGATTGCGAAAAATGAACTGATCAAAAGTTATGAGCTTGAGACTGAAAATAGCCCCTTTATCTTCAACTGGTTGTAGAATGCACCAAAGGAAAAAAGAAGTGATGAGACCCACACCACTGGAAAGATGAGAAAACCAGCTTTCCGACGATATCTCGTTTGCCAAAAAACGATATTGTATGCCCAAGTTACGGCCTCCGGAATAAATCAGCTCCAAAGAGGAAAAAACCAGTGTTGGGTTAAATTTGACGGTCATACGGCCGTCGCAGCAAAATGACTGGGTTAAATTTGACGACCAAACGGCCGTCACTGTAAATGTGCGATTGGGCTATTACAGAAAAAAAAATGTTTTTTATATAAAAAAAACAATAAAAAAAGATTTGATTTTTTGTAAAAAAAATCATAAAAAAAAATATTACCGAAAAAAAATTTATTGAAATTTTTTTAAAAAAAAAAGTATGGGGTGGGGGAGGCACGTGGGCCCACCCCCACCATACCCCTTGCAGTGTAGTGTGGGTACACTGCGCAGGGTACTCTGCCTATGCAAGGTCCCAAGCCCTACCGGCCTAAGCAAGCCGTTAAAAGGCTTAACAAAATTTTTGGCTAAAATTTATTTTTTTTGGATTTTTTGAAAAAAATCTTTAAAAAGTACAATATATTTTTTTTGGAAATAAAAATGACGAAAAAAATGGAAAAAAAAATTTCCCAGCAAATGGACGTCCGTACGGCCGAAATGTAAAAAAAATTTGCCTCAGATTTCGACTTTGTCCAAAATGGACGAATGAACAATCGATTTAGGGGTTTTGGACCGCTACAGACACAATGGCAATGCCCGTTTGAGCTGAAAATGCTTCAAAATTGCAGGTGTGTCCTAGATCAAGAAAACAAGCCCTAAACCCTTGAAGCTCCAAGAATCTTCACAACAAGAATAGGAAGCAGCAGGTGTGGAGCTCTGATACCATGTAGGAGTTAAGAAAATACAACACCGCAAACCCCGAAGATCACCTGTATGCAAATAACCTGTCACAAAAGAAGAGATGGAGACAAACAAGCAAGGGTTCTCTGAAAACTAAAAATGTATATATCAGAGAGAATGAGAGAATGAATTGATATGAAATAAAATGAGATCAATCCTTATAAAAAAGAGATCATGCAAACCCTAATAAAACCCTAATAGAATCCCTAATAGGATAACATTTAATAATTAATATAATTATTAAATGTCACTTTATGCAAACTAACGTGAAATCTTAAGAAGGGAATAAAGATAACTTAATCAACATAATTAAGTTAAAACCTTTACTCTAACATTATTTGTATTACACAATCATTTAAAAAAGTGTACTTCTCATATATGTTCAAATTAATTCAGTTAGAAAAGGCTTATTACGTACTCCACATCCTTTGTCTGAGATTGAATGCACCTTATGCACACTTTTATAAAATTTGGGATTCATTATATTACTAACTATACATGAAAGAAGAGACACTAAAAGCAAGAACAAAGAAACATCCTTTTGCACACATATCATAAAACATTTGTCCATACACTATTAACGAATGTTGTGCTTTGAAGAAGAAATTGGAAGAGTTGGATCCTTACAATGATAAAATTGATAGGATAGTAGATTAAATTGCATTCATTATTTATCCTTTTCATGTGGTATTTGTAGTGTCACATGATACTCATCACCATGCATGAGGGTATAAATTTGGTTTTAAATGCAATCATATTTCATTTTCCAAGGAGTAGTGTATTATCATTCATTGTGGTTCACCTTTGCTCCTACACTTGGGGTACAAGGGTTAGGTAGCTTTATGTTAGGTGCATTCCTTTCCAAAAGGGATCCATTGGTATCTCGTTAAAATATTAGTGTAGCAAGTACACTAATATTTAAAGGGGAATATAGTACCCCTCACAATTATTGCATAGGAAATGGTCCCTTTTTAGTGATGATATCACACATTTATTAGAAAGTGTGACCTCATTAACAGTAATATCACATGAATATTTACCAAAGTGTGGCCTTCTCAATCTATGTTAGTGTCTCCTTTGTGGTGGTATTAGGCTTGATATCCCTTAAAATAATGAATTTTCATGGCATGTTCCCTTTGGTGGTAATACTATGATTAGAATTTCCTAAAGTCTGATCTATCATTCCATGATTTGTCCTCTCTTAATGGTGGTATCATGTGTGATATTCCATAAGGTGTGACATTCCATGTGTTGAGAAATTCCCCTTTGATATTTTTAAAGTACCCTTTGTGGTGGCATCATTTATAACATCTCCTAAGGCATGGCTTTGTGACATTTGTTCCTTGTGACATTAAAATTTGTGCACCCTGAAGTGTTTTTTGTCTATCGCATGTGATGTTAAATTTTGTGCACCCCCTGAGGTGATTTTTTTCCCTTGTGACCTTAAGCTTTATGCACTCCCTGAAGCAATATTTTACAATATAGTCGATGGATTTGGAATAATGCATCTTATTGGTTCATGAACTTGAGCACCTTTTAACATGGCCACCTAACATAACACAACTTTCTTACAAGTGGAGCCACGTGTTTCATGAGTGTCTTAGCATAACATAACTTTCTAGCCTTGTGGAACCCATTGTATTGCATGGACACTTAGAATAATGCAACTTGCTAACTAGTAGATCCATGTGGCTTGTGAGTGATTTAGCATAACACAACTTGATGGTCCTCACAAGAGCACTTTGTAATCTAACATACATTTGAGGTATGATGTTTGGTATTTGAGATAAATTTAAGACTGAGGTCTCTTTGCCTTACCAACTTGAATCCTTTAATATTGACCTTGTGTTTGTGTTTGTATGTGTTTTCTTATGTTTGCATTATGTTTGTATCATGTTGCATTTTGCTTACATTGTGTTCCCATTGTATTGTGTTCTTGTAATCTATGTTTTGTGTTTTCATGTTGCATTATATTTCATACATGTGTGTTCCTTTTTCCATCATATACCACAAGATAACACAAGATATACCCTGAGAAAACCTTCAAGAGGGAAAAACCTAGCCTCCAAAAACATCCATACTCCATATTATTTAGCAATAAAGTAATACAATTTATAATGAATACATAAGAAGCATCAAGCCTCTCAATGCATCCTCATGTGTCCAAGCACAAATCCACACATCTCATGTCATGATTCACATATGCACTCCTTAGAAAGACTCAATAATGACAACCCACTCACCCAACCAACCTTAACCACTAAACATGTGCTTGCTTTTATAGATTAAAGATCACACAAATGCAACCAAGTGGTAAGGTAAAACCATGTGCCACAAAACCATGTGAACGCAAAACCACTAACCCCTTATTTAATATTGGATACTAAGTTTTCACTTTATTTAATATTTCCCTAATATTAAATTATTATCACAAGTCTCCCACACATTAAATAATAATACAATGTTATAATACAACATAAAGTGGTCCCCAAAAAATTACTTAGTGTGATTAATCAAACCACCTAGGTGCATCATAACTAAATAATTCTTTAATTACAACATTATAATATATCAAAGAATTAATAGCCATTCCGATATTTTTTGCGTCACACGCTTTCTGGGTATTTTGGAAATTAGTTTATGTGGCTTTTAAGAGTCTTCTGAGCGAGCTTGTAACTCTAACAATATGGGTGGTAAGAATTTCCGTGTGGGTCCGACAGACTGTGAGGAGCTGAGGAATAATGCTAAGGTGTGGCCATTGTTGGAGAAGGGTGGCCTCACCCCTTATATTGAAAAATTTCATGGCTAGGACCAAAAGGTTACTAGGTATTTTACTAAGGAATGGAAGAATAGTAAAGTAAATCTATTTGGGAGAAAGGTTTCCATCAATGAGCATTTAATTGTTGAGGTGATGGGGATTTCCATGGAGGGTCTCATATTTTATAGGGATAGGAAACTCTTAGACCAGGCTGCGAAAAAGTTTCTGAAGATGAAGAAGGAAAAAGAGGACCTACGTAGGGTTTCTAAAATAAATTATGACTCCGAGAACATTACATTGCTCTAGAAAAAGGTGTTGAAGGTGATTATGGAATACATCACTCTGGATGGGAGATACACTAGGGTCTTTGGCTACCACTTCGTGTTCCTCAACCATTTTTGGCATCAGGTAAGGGTTTCTTTCCCTTTCTATCTATCCACCTCTTTGAATGTTATCCTTAATGACCATAGCATGAACCCTATTAGATAACCTATCCTTCATGAGGGCTTGCTTGTCTTAATTTTTGAGCATTTTAAAGCTATGTCGGCTCTATCCCAATTGTCCCCTTCTCCCCACTCTATTTTTTCTAAGGATGAATTGGGCACTACTTACACAAAAAAGGAGGAATGGGAAACGGATTTGGACGATGAGGTTTGTCGGCCCTCAAAGGTTTTGGGGAAGGGTAGTAGCAAAGGCAAGATGAAAGCTAGTGCCCCCTCTAAACTTGGCTCTTTGGCCTCTAAAGGAAGAGTTAAGGTTATTTTCCCAAGTTCGGAAGATGCTAAATCTAAGGCAAAAGGAATATCTATTGTCTCCCCCTAGGACAAGGCTAAAAGAAAGGATTTGGAGGATCCCTCTTATGATACTAATCAGGAGGATTCTCAGTCGGCCCCTTCGCTGGAATATTCTAGCCACCCTGCCACTGACAGAAAGGATAGGCCTCGTTTTCCTAGCGATCTTAAGGCAGATGACCATTACTTCAAAGTTGAATGTGAGTTTCCTGTTGACATCCTCGCCATTGCTCATAATGGGTCTGTGTATTTTTTCAGACTGATGAGATGGGTGTTTTTTGAGATTAAGGAAATTAAGCTAAAATAGAGGGCTATGAGCAAAAAGTTGGAAGGGCTTGATCTGATTGACCACACAACAAGAGACAAAGATAGGACGAGTAATTTATGGACTAAGGAAGAAAAGAAATACATGGTGGACTACCTCAAGAAAATAGTTGAAGATCTTCAAAAATTTAAGAGTAATCATGATGATAAGATTTTTGCTATGGAGGACAAGCTTAAGAATATTAAAGAGTCTATCCAGATGGCGATGAACATGAGCCGCAAGATATTAAAATCTACTATGAACACAATGAATATGATGGTGGATAATATGGAGAACGTCTATTAGGAGAAGATTGTTGTGGATCTGGATGCTGAAAAGGAACAAAGCCAGATGGAGGATGTTGGTCCAAGCAAAAGAACTAGAGATAATATGAAGAGAAAGTCTAACAAGGCCTCTGTCAACATTCAGGAGATAAAGAATGCAATGCTAAATACGAACAAACTGGAGCAGGAGGTGGAAGACATCCTAAGGAATTTGGCCTAGTGGTGGGCCTATTGCTGGTTTTTTTGGTCTTCTTTTCTAGCAGCTTACTATTCTCTGATATGTACTTGTTCATGCTAAATTTGTCTCTTCTTTGTTGTTAAAGGGTTTTGGGGTCCCTTCAAAACCTGTTTTTTCCGTAATCAAAAAAATTATAATATATCAAATTATGTAATGGTGTACAACACCATATCCCAATATTTTTTAGGCTTTGCAGCAGGAAACACAATAGCACATCAGGCAATTAGCATTGACTTTTGCACCAAAACTTAATGTATTTGAGTGCATGAATTGAATAATTTGGTTGGCACCCAACTCGACGTAAACAGGCATGGTCAGCTCAACGTCAGATTTGGCACCGAATTTGGCACTGAATTTAGCGTCGAGACATCATAGCGCCTCTGTTGGTGCCCAAAATTGCGTCGGGTAGTAGCATCTGAAATTGCACCGAAATGGGTGCCCAATTTGGCTTTCGGTTTTACTTCCATTTCTACTCCCATTTTTGCTTCTAGATTTGATTCCAATTTGACATCTAGTTTTGCCTCCAGGTTTGCTTCGAATTTTGCTTCCATTTTTGCCTCCAAGTTTGCTTCCAATTTTGCTTCCTATTTTCCTTCTAGTTTTGCTTTCGGTTCTGCTTCTAGTTTTGCTTCCAAATTAGCTTCCAAGTTTGCTTCCAGGTTTTCTTCCAATTTTTCTTCTGGTTTTGCTTCTAGTTTTTCTTCCTAGTTTGCTTTCGATTTTTCTTCCATTTTTGCTTCCATGTTTGCTTTGGGTTTTGCTTCCAAGTTTGCTTCCAGGTTTGCTTCCAGGTTTGCTTCCTGTTTTGCTTCTAGTTTTGCTTCTAGTTTTGCTTCTAGTTTTGCTTCTGGTTTTGCTTCCAAGTTTGCTTCTAGGTTTGCTTCTAGTTTTGCTTCCAATTTTGCTTTGAGGTTTGCTTCCAGTTTTGCTTCCGGTTTTGATTTCAATATTGCTTCTAGTTTGGCTTCCATTGTTGCTTCTAAAATGCTTCTTGTTTTGCTTCCATTTATTAATTTAATATGTTTTATTTCAATTTGATTAGTTAAATATATCATGCCTCTTAAATAACTAATATGATTATAGAGTAAGTAATTTAATTATTTAATTCATATGATTAAATAACAATATAATTATTGTAACATGATCACCATCTATAATTAAAACAAGTGAGTCAAATATTTATAATTTAATTGAATCTGACAACATCCATCCTGAGCAGTAAATTAAAATCATCGACCACTTTTAATATATATAAATTGACAAGTCAATACTGATAAGATCATCATCGTATATAACTAAAACAAGTGAAATTCAAATATGCCAGTACATAAAAAAATGTCAAAATGATACATGTCCAACAACTGACATAAGTGAAAATGATACATGTATAAATGATATAAATAAAATTGATAAATTATGTAACTCAAATTGATACAAGTCAAGATGATACATGTCAAAATGATATAGTTTCGAAAATGATACATGTCAATATGATACAACTCAATAATATAGTATTGTAGGCTGTGAAAATGATACATATGATAGTAACCATGAAAAGAGTCACCATAACGATATATCAACAATGATCCATGATGTAGTCTATATGATCATGAATGTCACTAGTTACTATCACCAACTACCTCATCATCATCATTTTCATTGACCTAGGTTTCTTCCATATCTGTATCATCATCATCCTCTACCATGTGATTTGTACAAGCAGAACCAATATTTTGTGGATCTATATCATGTTGAGGATCATCTTGCTCTTCTGGAACACCCATGTTCTGCAAAAAAAAAAAATTAAAATGAAAATTTATTATTGATTTCATGCAATCATTTATTTTTCTGTTATATATATAATATTACAACATATGAGATGAAACCATAATCATATTACATCATATCAAAGTGCACATACCATATTAAAATTTTAAAAAAGTTACAACTAATACTAGTGAGTCAAGAGAAACTCCAGCTTTCAAAAACAAAGCCAATTAGGTTGGAAAACTTGTGGATCAGGCCAACATTTGGTGGAAGAGGAAGAAAGATGACTAGAACTCTGGAGGCCCACCATAATGGATTTTGGTATTCAACCATGAGAGCAGAAGAGAGAGTTGATATCATGTATCAAAAAATTAAGCATGCATTCTTCTAGCTAGCGGAGAAGGAGATGATTACTTTGCTTCATTAGGCTAGTAGACGTGTGGATCAGGCCAACATTTGGTGGAAGAGGAAGAAAGATGACTAGAACTCTAGAGGCCCACCATAATGGATTTCAGTATTCAACCATGAGAGCAGAAGAGAGAGTTAATATCACGTATCAAAATATTAAGCATGCATTCTTCCAGCCAATGGAGAAGGAGATGATTACTTTTCTTCATTTTCATTTGCATAACCATATCATGGCATGAGAACCAAGAAGACCAAGGATGTCCAGTTTTATGTGGAGGTAATGGATGTGGTCCAAACTTTAGGAGGGGCAAGAAGGTCAATGTATGATCCTGATGAAATTGAGGAAGAACAACAAGAGAGGTACATGACTGCAAAAATTTAAAACATGTAAGAGAGCTATGGGAGTAGCCTCATCTAAAAGATTAGATTACATAATCATGGACTGTAGAAACACAAAACATGTAAAAAAGGAAAGATGCTAAAACTACAAACTGATTACATCCCACAAATAAGATCATGCTATCCATAATGCATGCACTCATTTTAAGGCATTCAAAAAAAAAAAATAGAGATATAGTCTCCCCACTAAAATACAAGCATACATAGTAACCAGGGAATAAATTTCTTTAACAATTTTCTCAATAACATACGATGATAAAACAATTAGTTTTGAATTAACAAGGATAAGGACAAGAAATTATGATTCACCTCTAGATGTAGAAGGGTGCTTCACTTGAGAACCCCCCATGTAGCTCTCCTCCCTTCCTCTCTTCATTCATATGACCACCAGTCTCACCTCAAACTACTCTTGCAAAATTTTTTTATCATATTCATTACGATTAGTCCAGGTTTCTTGTTTCTGCAACCCCCTCCTCCTCCTTCCCTTACAATCACAAAAAGCATAAATCCTTCACAAACAAAACCCCAAACTCTCAACATTCAAAATGGATATAAATTCAAAACCCCCAAAAAAAAACCCAAGAAAAACACAAAATAATCAAACACCAAAATTAAGATCGGGCTCCTCTAAAACCCAAGAAGAAAAAGAGAAAAAGAATCACATAAATATGAAAGCTTCTAGAACAAAACTATTCGACCACATAATTATGTCCAGAGGTCAAGAGATTGAGACTCGCGAAGCTTATTTCATTTTCACTACCTTGCCTCGCATTTTTTTCTTTCTTTAACATATCCTTGCAAGCTTAATGGCAAATTAAAAATAAATATTTTCATTGAAACCCCAACTATTACTAAAGCTTTCTCAAAAAGGAGCATCAATTTAAAATATATACATTCAAGGCCTTTCAGGGCTTAAAAAGACTAGCCTCTACACTAAACACTTTCCACAAACAAACAAAGGGCATTGCAATATAATACAAAAGAAAATAAAAAACAAAAGTAAATTGTGAACCAAGATGAGCACTGCATGCCTTGTTTTGAAGCACATAAATCCATTGTTCAAAAACATTTGAACCTCCACCGATCCACTGCAAGGAAAATCAATCACAATTTCATCAAATCCATGAAATACGAAGGCATAAATATATCCTCGTCCTCCTGTTGCTCCTCCTCCTTAAAGATTTGTCAAGCAAGTAAGAGAGCTATGGGAGTAGCCTCATCTACAAGATTTTGAACTAGAGTTTGATGTACCATTTAGAGAGTTTGGTTTTCATGGAGTTCTAAAAAATATACGATGATCAAACAATTAGCTTTGAATTAACAAGGATAAGGAAAAGAACTTATGATTGCCTTTAGATGTAGAAGGGCGCTTCACTTGAGCACCCCCCATGTAGCTCTCCTCCCTTCCTCTCTTCATTTATATGACCACCAGTCCCACCTCAAGCTGCTCTTGCAAAAAAAAAAATCATATTCATTACAATTAGTCTAGGTTTCTTGTTTCTACAACCCCCTCCTCCTCCTCCCCTTACAATCACAAAAAGCATGAATCCTTCATAGACAAAACCCCAAATTCTCAACAGTCAAAATGGATATAAATTCAAAACCCAATAAAAACACTAAATACTCAAACACCAAAATTAAGATCAGGCTCCTCTAAAACCCAAGAAGAAAAAGAAAAAAAGAATCACATAAAATTGAAGCTTCTAGAACAAAAGTATTCGACCACATATTTATGTCTAGAGGTCAAGAGATCAAGACTTGCGGAGATTATTTCATTTTCATTACCTTCTCTCACATTTTTTTCTTTCTTTAACAGATCCTTGCAAGCTTAATGGTAGATTAAAAATAAATGCTTTCATTCAAACCCCAACTATTACTAAAGCCTTCTTAAAAAGGAGCATCAATTTAAAACATATACATGCAAGGCCTTTCAGGGGTTAAATAGACTAGCCTCTGCACTAAACACTTTCCACAAACAAACAAAGGGCATTGCAATATAATACAAAAGAAAATAAAAACAAAAGTAAATTGTGAACCAAGATGAGCACCATAGACCTTGTTTTGAAGCACAAAAATCTGTTGTTAAAAAAAATTGAACCTCCACTGATTCGCTGCAATGAAAATCAATCACAATTCCATCAAATCCATGAAATACTAAGGCATAAACATATCCTCATCCTCCTACTGCTCCTCCTCCTTAAGGATTTTTCAAGCGAGTAAGAGAGCCTTGTCTTGAAACATATACTAATTCAATTTAACTATGCACAAATAAAATTTAAATATCATTTAATAAATTTGATATAATCTTATGAAAAAATTCAAATACCCACGTACTCTCCTCACTGGACTTCCTCCATGCATCAAAATTTTGTGGCAACACACGAGTCTTCCTTCTGTTCCTGGTGGTGTTGTGGTGACTCCCGCAAGTCTTCTACCGATGGTGTGTGACAGTGCGAGCACCACCACTGTCCTACAGCTCCTTCATCAGCTCGGTGTGGTAGAGTGGTTCTTACTACAGTCCCGTAAGTTACTTCTTCCTTCTCGGCGGTAGTGCGGTAAAAGCTTATGTGGCAACATTTTTATACATAGAGGAGGCCATGGAGAGAGGATGTGGATGACATAGAAATACTAAATTGTTGAGAGGAAAGTGGGTGGACATTGTAGCAGACAATAATGCTAATGACCAAGACTTCTAAATTTTCAGAGTTATTTGCAATCCATGTTTAAAAAATGATGATTCTTATGGCCTAAAATTTGAAATGCTTCAGTAATATTATGTTGTACTTGGACAATTGAAAACCTATTTTATTCTCCTAGCAAGCTTTTTTATTTTCCATTATAATTCTAGACCAAACAACATTTGTGGGGATGGCCTTTTACACCAATCTTAATTTGTATGAAGTTCACAAACCTGTTGTCAAGCAGTAAATTCCTTTTGTAGACAGGAAATGTAAAGGATTCATTTAAGAAAAGATAAGTAGTCTCTTTATGAGGGTAATCCACATGCAAAAGGTAAAAAACACATAAAAAAACAATTGTACAGTAGAAAATCAGATTCAATCAGTTATGTCTTTTTTTTCTTGCACAATTATTTGAAAGACATAGGGTATTCACCCTACATTTCCCTTGACAAAGAAAACATGTTCTTTCATTTATTTTTACTGCATATCTCAGAAGTGAAGTTGTTGCTACATAATGATGCACTGAGAAGATAATATATACAAAAAAATGGAAAGAAAATGTTTGAAATTTAACATGCAACCTACTATGTTTTTTTTCTTACTGGTGATAATATTTTATTTTATCAATAATAATGCAGAATTTATATCAACTTCAAAAATTAAGTCCCTCCAGCAACTTCTAAAATATTTTTGTTTAACCACCACAGTTCCCAACAAACTAGAAAATAACTACTGAATCCGCCTGTAAACAACCCTATCTACTACTACCCATACCCCATATTGTTTACATTTTCAAATAAAAAATAGGCCTTAACCCCAAAAAACGTACAAAAAAAACTAAGATATAAAGTGTATTTTAACCAAAATTGAGCTTCAGTTTACGTGGAAGTGCCTGACGTGCTACCCAATTGCATTGGGCATATTTCCTTGATTGGATTCATCTTCTTCCTTGGGCGCAAACCTTTCTTCTCTCGTAGCTCCTCTCTGGATACATCTTTGAGTCCCTTAATGACCGTGTCGACCTCCATTATTTCTACACAAAGTTTCAGGGCTTTCCATCCTAGCTCCGCTCCTCCTCTCCACATAGCTTTGGTGGTTCCTTCTGGCCACCTAATGAAGGGATGGTTTATCTTTGCTACTCTAGGGTCCACATGATCTTCCATGCTTTCGCTCACATCAAAGCCTTCTCCTAGTATAGCCCATTCCAAGATACTTTCTATATTCACTAAGAAATCCTTGTGTACCAACACCTTCATTACTTTCCTCACTTCCTCCATCGACTCTCCTAAGTCCAGCCCCCATTCCATGATCAGTGAGTACATATCCATATTTGTAAGATACTTCTGTGTCAAATCTTCGAAAGTACCCAGGATTTTTTGTACAAATCGCACCACCTTCACATCGTTGGAGAAGAACAATCCTCTCAGCCTCTTAACAGTTGTTTTGCCAAAAAAAGGGTCCAATTTTCTCCTTGAACGTAGAGTGAAATTGGCCTCCATTTCTTCTCTGGTACGCTAGCTTCCAAACTGCCTCACACCATAGACCTATTACATTCCTTGCCACCGTAAACTGAGAAGCATCAGACGAAATGCCTTGTATGTCTTCAAAACACATCATATTGTCAACCCTCACCATTAATGCCAAATGTGCATCCAACGCCACCAATAATACCTTCATCAATGCTTCAAGTCCTTCGGGAATTTAAAACACATTCCTCTATTTGCTAGTGTTAACTCCTTCCTACATTAATTCCACTAAAATCTTCTATTCTTATTTCCTCCTGATGCAGAGTTAGGAGGATTCAACAACATATCTCAAAATCCTTCAAAATTAATCCAAATCAATCTTTGTATAACACATTCTATTATTCATTCTATGTCACATCGGAAACATAACCATGGTAGCCCAAAAGAAAACTATTTCATTTTTCCCAAAACTGCAAACCCTAGATAGGGTTTAGACCTACCCTCACTAAAATGATCATAAATTATTCAAATATTAATGAACTTTGATGAAACTTGAAGCAAATGAAAGTAGATTCATATAGGAACAACATAAACTTGGTTTTAGACCCAAAATATATACTTTAAAATCCGTATCATCACATTCTTTCAGACTGTAAATTCTGCACAATATTGTTAAAATAGGCAGTCTCACCAAAATAATCATATCTCCCACAAAACTCAAAAAAATTGAATAAGAAAAAAAGAATTGGAAACTAAAAATAGAGATATTTCCATCCATATATGATACTCCATTATTTGAGTGCATACCAGGCCGTACAAAACACAACTTCAACCTGAAAACAATGTAAAATCAGAAAATGCACACAAACTTGAGGTTGCCATTCATCAAACTTCACAAATAATGTCTCCAACCTCTCCAATTCGAGTTTTGGAGGGTGTACTTATATATTTACAACCAAAACCAACTATTTTCAACCACCTTTTAGTTAGTTTGTTGACAAAACACCTTAATGACACTTTTGATAAGTTGCTTGACAACTTTCTTGAGCAACTTTTACAATTTTTACAATATGGAACAACTTTAAACATTATTTTACAAATGACTTCAAATATTACTTCCTAAGACTAAAACACCTAAAAAATGGTTTTATAAACCTTATTATAAGACCCAATACATAAAATAGAGCAACTATTTACAAATGGCCTCATGGAGTCAAGAAATCGAACAAGTGCTCCTGCACCAAACTCCCGAGGGCAAAAGAATTCAAGCCCCTTTGAATTGCATTCTTCTTGATCTTCCAATTCCTTTGCACTTTTTTCTTTGTCTTTTCAACCTGAAAATTATTCTTTTTCCAAAGCATTAGTAACATAATGAAATGAAACAAACTTTCTACCATAATACCTCGATCATTCATCAATCCTTTGCAAACCTCTATGACCAATTCATGCATGATCGTTCCCTTAGTCAAATCAACCTCTTCAAGTCCTGAAATCAGGTTTCTTATATCAATAATACATTCAAATTCTTGCCTTGGAATTTCTGCAACAACTTTAAATTCTTCATCTTCATGCTTAGGAACATCTTTGTCTTCATCTAGGAATTATTCATGTGCATCTTCATATGCTTCTTCTTCCTCTTTCATCTTCTCATTTCTTCTTCTTTTCACAATCTTCTTTATAGGCCAAACCATCTTCCTTTTCAATTTCAAATTCCAAATTTTCTCTTGTTTCATCATTTTTTCTATCCTCTTCATAGATTCTTGGAACTCTTTATCCAACCTCTTCATTTCTTGCTTCAACTCAACAATTTCCCTATCCATCTTTGCTTGTCTTTTTCTTTTCTTTCTCTCCTCCTCTGCCTGCAAATGCCTTCTCAAGTTCTCCATCTTTTCTAGATGGTCTCAGCAAGTATATCCTTGCTCACAACTCACTTTTATCTCTGCCTTCTCAATGGAAGCAATCAGGTTCTCACAAAACCTGCAACCAACCAAAACAAAACTACAAAACCACAATACCAAAACCAATTTCTTTCTCAGCCCAGACCTTTTGTTGAGCTTTGATACCAATCTGATGCAGAGTTAGGAGGATTCAACAACATATCTCACAATCCTTCAAAATTAATGCAAATCAATATTTGTATAACACATTCTATTATTCATTCTATGTCACATTGGAAACATAACCATGGTAGCCCAAAAGAAAACTATTTCATTTTTCCCAAAACTGCAAACCCTGGACAGGGTTCAGACCTGCCCTCACTAAAATGATCATAACTTATTCAAATATTAATTAACTTTGATGAGACTTGAAGCAAATGAAAGTAGATTCATATAGGAACAACATAAACTTGGTTTCAGACCCAAAATATATACTTTAAAATCCATATCATCACATTCTTTCAGACTGTAAATTCTGCACAATATTGTTAAAATAGGTAGTCTCACCAAAATAATCATATCTCCCACAAAACTCAATAAAATTGAATGATAAAAAAAAATTGGAAACTAAAAATAGAGATCTTTCCATCCATATATGATACTCCATTATTTGAGTGCATACCAGGCCGTACAAACTACAACTTCAACCTAAAAACAATGTAAAATCAGAAAATGCACACAAACTTGAGGTTGCAATTCATCAAACTTCACAAATAATGTCTCCAACCTCTCCAATTCGAGTTTTGGAGGGTGTACTTATACATTTAAAACCAAAACCAACTATTTTCAACCACCTTTTAGTTAGTTTGTTGACAAAACACCTTAATGACACTTTTGACAAGTTGCTTGACAACTTTCTTGAGCAACTTTTACAATTTTTACAATATGGAACAGCTTTAAACATTATTTTACAAATGACTTCAAATATTAATTTCTAAGACTCAAACACCTAAAAAATGGTTTTATAAACCTTATTATAAGACCCAATACATAAAATAGAGCAACTATTTACAAATGGCCTCGTGGAGTCAAGAAATCGAACAAGTGCTCCTGCACCACCTCCACCTCTGCAAAAGATAGAGCCCATTTCAATAGGGTATCTACTTCGGCAATGCCTATGCAGACGACATATTTTTGATTTGACTATAAATTTATTAATTAATTGAAAATAAAAAGTGCATTCAATTTTTATTTTCAATTAATTAATAAATACAGTCAAATCAGTTAATGGTGGAATGTGTTGCAAACATATGTCAATTAAATACCTGGATTACAAACAATAGCGTGAACATTGTAACCCTTGTTGATTAGAGTTGGAATTGATAAACAACAATGAATCCTATGCCTCCTATCACGCACATCTCCTTACCATTATTTGTCATTATTTACTGAAACACTTCTCCATTTTAGCGAGCTACGTCTGAAAATAAGGTTTCAACAAAAGGTTTTATTGTATGTTTATTAAAATAAAAACTCCATTCTGGCGGGCTATGCTTGAAAATAAGATTTCGATGAAATTTTTAGAGTATGTTTATTAGAGTTTTAGAGTATTTTGGTGGGCTATATTCTTGATTCAAATGGATTGTGACTGACATAATTTTTTGCCATGATTATCGTACTATCATCATCTCTTACTATACCCTCTGCGGTATGGTAGTGTTTTCCCTTCTCTTATGTTGTTTACCGCACTACTGCCTTGCTAAAGGCTTCTTGTTGCGGGGTTGCATTTTATACCGCTCTACCACATATGTTGCTCACCTTCTCGGCAGTATAGTAGTGTATGCTTTTGATCATTACCTGAAGAGTGTCGATGAGACAATCTTCTTTGTCTTACTGATATCCCAATGTCTCATCGACATTAGATCTTATGTTCCTCTGATGTTGGTTGTTGGTGTCAATGAGACAAGTTAATATCTCTTGCTGATATGTTATTGTCTCATCGATATTTTCCTTCGGTGGTATTTCTTTATATATCGGTGTAACTCTACCATGTTAGGGAGACTCGTGATTATCGTTCAATATGGTGGTGTTTTTCCCTTCCCTTTTGTTGTTTACCGCACTACCATCTTGCTCAAGGCTTCTTGCTACGATGTTGCGGTGTATACCGCTCTATCGCATATGTTGCTCACCTTCCCAGCAGTATAGCAGTGTATGCTTTTGATAATTGCCTGAACAGTGTCGATGAGACAATCTTCTTTGTCTTACTGATATCTCAATATCTCATCGACATTATATCTTATGTTCCTCTCATGTTGGTTGTCGATATTGATGAGATAAGTTAATATCTCTTGCTGATATGCCACTATATCATCGATAATTTATTTTCGCAGTATTTCTTTATATATCGGTGTAACTCTGCCATGTTGGGGAGACTCATGATTATCCTTGCGATATGGCGGTATTTTTCCTTCTTTTCAGTTGTTTACCACACTACCACCTTGCTCAAGGATTCTTGCTACAGGGTTGCAGTGTATACGCTCTACCACATATGTTTCTCACCCTCCTGACAGTTTAGCGGTGTATGCTTTTGATCATTACTTGAAGAGTGTCGATGAGACAATCTTATTTGTCTTATCGATATATCAATGTCTCATCGACATTACTTCATTATACCCATCAGTTGTGTTTTCCCGAGCACTTGTAGATATACCTTGTTGATGTGACGTAAGTGATTTTGTCCTCGATATGCCCGTACCTTGTTGACATTTCACTATTTTACATCGTTGATGAGACATATAAATAAGTCTCTTCAACATAGGGGTGTCTAAACTGACGCTAAAGCCGAAGGTAAAATCGAAGCTCAAGTTAGGAGGCTAAAAGTGGTGCTAAACTCGAAGCTAAACTCAGACCCAAAGGTGATGCCACACTCGAATCAAATATCGGCACTAAATGCGTTGATAATTCTGACGTAAATTAGCACCTAAATTAGCGCCAACTAGTCTTGATCGGCGCCAATAAATTCCAAAAATAGCGCCATTCCAATAAATAGCACCGACGTTTTCAAAAAACTGGCAAAAAATACATTAAAACATTGGGTGGAAGCAAAAAACAGAGCAAAAAATGGAGCAGATCACAGGGATTTATTGTAGTGAAAGGTTTTCCCAAGGGTGAATGGGTCGTTGTATCCCTTTCTAAAAATTAAAAAATTGATCTTGTATCCCTCTATCTACACTCTACTCATGTACCTACAAATCTTCAATCCCAACTCTGGGTCTATAGAAAAAACTAAATTTTTTGGTTTGTTGTATGGGGGTTTGTCTTAGGGTAATTGCACCAATCTATGACATAATTTTGGCTCTTAAGATGCCACTTTTTTTTTGAAATCAGCAAAATCTGATTTGCACTAGAAAATGAAGATAGTTACACTCAAAATTTCAAAATACGGAAAGAACAAAAATTGAAGTGCTCTGAGTCTAGTTTCTAAGTTTCTATTTTTTTTTGAAATTAATGAATATTAAGGGTCTCAAAAGTGAACAGGTCCTGTTTTTATCAAAAAAATTAGCATAGTGCCTGAGGGCTCCCCCCTTTTTGGTTAACTTTTTTTTAGAATTTCAAAACTCCCAATGGTGAGAAATTAACTAACACCATGTAGTTTATCCTCCTTCTTTTGGATAATTTTTTTAATGAGTATATAATATTTTTTGAATTTTCAAAGTGGACACATCCTGAAAAGCTGAAATTTGAGTGTGCTCCCCTCAATTTTCTTGCAAACCAATCAAAAATTGATTATTTTTGTTTTCATCATGTGTAGAATGGAATCTAGTTTCAAAAAACATAATTTGTTTCGCGTTCCGATGAACGTGTAAAAATCTATCCTAAACCTAGCACTTGTTGGTTTTTGACCAAAAAGGAAGGCATTTACAATTGAAGCCATGGATCAAAACCTTAATTAAATCAAAAATTAAAAAATAATTATATATTTAGATAGCTAAGAGAGAGGTTAATGCTATCACAATTTTTTTGTAAACTTGCATTGAAAGACGTGCAAATGAGATAGGGAGCACAGATGAAAATATGAGAAAATTTGGCAAATCATGTTAATTAACACGTCCAAAGCAGGCCATTTGGCAAGTGCCAAATGGATTGCTTTGCACAGAACTAGATTTTCACTTTCTTTGTCAAGGAAACTATATACATGAAATAAACATTTAAGTATAAGGAGTGCCAAATGGCCTGCTTTGCACAGAACTAGATTTTTGCTTTCTTTGTCAAGGAAACTATATACATGAAATAAACATTTAAGTATAAGTTGACATTTACATATGCACATTTACTTTCTTATACTTTAAGTTATATTTCATGTATATATAGGCAAGATGTTTGAGAGTGGTTTCAAATCTCTAAGAGTTATAATGCAAATTCTATTTTTTTAAAGATCTTAAAAATTTCAAACTTAGTCAAATTTCAGTAATCAAGAGGTCAAATTTTAGTACTCAAGAGATCAAATTTCATCTTTCTCTCTCAATCTCACTCATTTTTATCTCTTATTCTCTAGACCTCTCTCTCTCACTATCTCCATCCCTTTATCTAACAATATCTTCCTTGACCTCAAGAACTATGTCTCTACATGTCAATCTCTCTCTCCTTCCCTCTCCAATATCTATCTCCTTCCCTCTTTCCCTCTCTACATTTTTCTATCTCTCATCCCTCTCCTTTTATCTCTATATCTCTCTCTACTCTCTATACCTACCTATCCCGCCCTCCTTCCCTCTCCTCTCTTTCTCTCTCTCTTTGATTCCCTCGCTCTCTCCTCCCCTCACTACTCTCTATCTTGCCATTCTCTCTCTCCTTCCCTCTCTAGTTCTCTCTCTCTCACTTCTCTCTCCTTCCCTCCCTCCCTCTCTAATTTTCTCTATCTCCCTCTCTCTCTCCTTCCCTTTCTACTTCTCGCTATCTCACCTCTTTCTCCCCCTCCCTCTCTCCCTCTCTCTTCCTTTCACCCACTTTTCTCTCTACTTCTCACTATCTAACCTATCCCTCTATACATATTTCTCTCTCCCCCCTCCTTCCCTCTCAATCTATCCACCTTCCTCCTTATCTCTCTACTTTTAAGCTCCATCACACATCTCTATCACCTATCTCACTTTTCTCTTTCCCCTTCCCTCTCTACTCTCTTTCTCTCTATCTCACCCCTCTCTCCCTACCTATCCCTCCCTCCTCTCTCTTATCTCTCTCACCTCTCTCTCTCCATCCCTACCTCTTCCTACCTCTCTCCTTCCTCTATGCTACTGTTTATCTCCTCCTCCTCTATCTACCTAGACCTCTCTCTATTTTTATCTCACCTCTCTCTCCATCCCTACCTCTCCCTATATCTCTCCTTTCATATCTACTTCTCTCTACCTATTTTTCCCTCTATACCTATTTCTCTCTCCCTCCTTTCCTCCTCTCTCTCAATATCTCCACCTTCTTTCCCTCTCTAATTCTCTCTCTATCACCTCTCTCTATCTCTCTCCTCCCTCTCTACTCTCTCTATCTCTCCCTCCCTCCCCCTCTTTCTATCTCTCCTCTCTCCCTCCCCCTCTTTCTTTATCTCTTTGTCCTCTCTCTACCTATATCTCTCTCCTTCTATCTATCTCACCTATCCATCTTTACCTATCCCTCCCTCCTCTCTCTCTTCCACCAAAATTCACTCTACATCTCTTTGTCTAGCCTACCCCTATATACCTCTTTTTCTCTCCCTCTCTCTTTCCCTCTCTCAATCTATCTACCTTCCTCGTTACGCTTCTACTTCTCTCTATCACCTCTCTCTCTCCCCCTTCCCTCCTTACTTTATTTCTCTCTATCTCACATCTCTCTCCTTAAATATTCCTCCCTACCTCCTCTCTCTATCTCACCTATCTCTCCCTCCCTACCTCTTCTTCCCTCTCTCCTCCATTCTCTACTTCCCTTTATCTCCCCTCCCTCTCCTTACCTACCTCTTTCTCTCTCTCTATTTCACTCTCACCTCTCTCTAAATCCTTCTCTCCCTCAATCCCTACCTCTCCATCTATCTCTCCTTCCCTCTCCACTTCTCTATATCTCCCTTTAATCTCTCTACCTACCTACCTCTCTCTCTCTCCATCCCTAACTCTCCCTCGAACTCTCCTTACCTCTCTACTTATCTCTACTTATCTCTACCTACCTATCCCTCTATACCTCATTCTCTCTCTCTCTCCCTCTCTCCATCCTCCCCTCTCTCAATCTATCCACCTTCCTTCTTCTCTCTCT
>CM021110.1:386411309-386457327 GCA_007115665.2 Sequoiadendron giganteum
TATTGAGTTGTATCATATTGACATGTATCATTTTCGAAACTATATCATTTTGACATGTATCATCTTGACTTGTATCAATTTGAGTTACATAATTTATCAATTTTATTTATATCATTTATACATGTATCATTTTCACTTATGTCAGTTGTTGGACATGTATCATTTTGACATTTTTTTATGTACTGGCATATTTGAATTTCACTTGTTTTAGTTATATACGATGATGATCTTATCAGTATTGACTTGTCAATTTATATATATTAAAAGTGGTCGATGATTTTAATTTACTGCTCAGGATGGATGTTGTCAGATTCAATTAAATTATAAATATTTGACTCACTTGTTTTAATTATAGATGGTGATCATGTTACAATAATTATATTGTTATTTAATCATATGAATTAAATAATTAAATTACTTACTCTATAATCATATTAGTTATTTAAGAGGCATGATATATTTAACTAATCAAATTGAAATAAAACATATTAAATTAATAAATGGAAGCAAAACAAGAAGCATTTTAGAAGCAACAATGGAAGCCAAACTAGAAGCAATATTGAAATCAAAACCGGAAGCAAAACTGGAAGCAAACCTCAAAGCAAAATTGGAAGCAAAACTAGAAGCAAACCTAGAAGCAAACTTGGAAGCAAAACCAGAAGCAAAACTAGAAGCAAAACTAGAAGCAAAACTAGAAGCAAAACAGGAAGCAAACCTGGAAGCAAACCTGGAAGCAAACTTGGAAGCAAAACCCAAAGCAAACATGGAAGCAAAAATGGAAGAAAAATCGAAAGCAAACTAGGAAGAAAAACTAGAAGCAAAACCAGAAGAAAAATTGGAAGAAAACCTGGAAGCAAACTTGGAAGCTAATTTGGAAGCAAAACTAGAAGCAGAACCGAAAGCAAAACTAGAAGGAAAATAGGAAGCAAAATTGGAAGCAAACTTGGAGGCAAAAATGGAAGCAAAATTCGAAGCAAACCTGGAGGCAAAACTAGATGTCAAATTGGAATCAAATCTAGAAGCAAAAATGGGAGTAGAAATGGAAGTAAAACCGAAAGCCAAATTGGGCACCCATTTCGGTGCAATTTCAGATGCTACTACCCGACGCAATTTTGGGCACCAACAGAGGCGCTATGATGTCTCGACGCTAAATTCAGTGCCAAATTCGGTGCCAAATCTGACGTTGAGCTGACCATGCCTGTTTACGTCGAGTTGGGTGCCAACCAAATTATTCAATTCATGCACTCAAATACATTAAGTTTTGGTGCAAAAGTCAATGCTAATTGCCTGATGTGCTATTGTGTTTCCTGCTGCAAAGCCTAAAAAATATTGGGATATGGTGTTGTACACCATTACATAATTTGATATATTATAATTTTTTTGATTACGGAAAAAACAGGTTTTGAAGGGACCCCAAAACCCTTTAACAACAAAGAAGAGACAAATTTAGCATGAACAAGTACATATCAGAGAATAGTAAGCTGCTAGAAAAGAAGACCAAAAAAACCAGCAATAGGCCCACCACTAGGCCAAATTCCTTAGGATGTCTTCCACCTCCTGCTCCAGTTTGTTCGTATTTAGCATTGCATTCTTTATCTCCTGAATGTTGACAGAGGCCTTGTTAGACTTTCTCTTCATATTATCTCTAGTTCTTTTGCTTGGACCAACATCCTCCATCTGGCTTTGTTCCTTTTCAGCATCCAGATCCACAACAATCTTCTCCTAATAGACGTTCTCCATATTATCCACCATCATATTCATTGTGTTCATAGTAGATTTTAATATCTTGCGGCTCATGTTCATCGCCATCTGGATAGACTCTTTAATATTCTTAAGCTTGTCCTCCATAGCAAAAATCTTATCATCATGATTACTCTTAAATTTTTGAAGATCTTCAACTATTTTCTTGAGGTAGTCCACCATGTATTTCTTTTCTTCCTTAGTCCATAAATTACTCGTCCTATCTTTGTCTCTTGTTGTGTGGTCAATCAGATCAAGCCCTTCCAACTTTTTGCTCATAGCCCTCTATTTTAGCTTAATTTCCTTAATCTCAAAAAACACCCATCTCATCAGTCTGAAAAAATACACAGACCCATTATGAGCAATGGCGAGGATGTCAACAGGAAACTCACATTCAACTTTGAAGTAATGGTCATCTGCCTTAAGATCGCTAGGAAAACGAGGCCTATCCTTTCTGTCAGTGGCAGGGTGGCTAGAATATTCCAGCGAAGGGGCCGACTGAGAATCCTCCTGATTAGTATCATAAGAGGGATCCTCCAAATCCTTTCTTTTAGCCTTGTCCTAGGGGGAGACAATAGATATTCCTTTTGCCTTAGATTTAGCATCTTCCGAACTTGGGAAAATAACCTTAACTCTTCCTTTAGAGGCCAAAGAGCCAAGTTTAGAGGGGGCACTAGCTTTCATCTTGCCTTTGCTACTACCCTTCCCCAAAACCTTTGAGGGCCGACAAACCTCATCGTCCAAATCCGTTTCCCATTCCTCCTTTTTTGTGTAAGTAGTGCCCAATTCATCCTTAGAAAAAATAGAGTGGGGAGAAGGGGACAATTGGGATAGAGCCGACATAGCTTTAAAATGCTCAAAAATTAAGACAAGCAAGCCCTCATGAAGGATAGGTTATCTAATAGGGTTCATGCTATGGTCATTAAGGATAACATTCAAAGAGGTGGATAGATAGAAAGGGAAAGAAACCCTTACCTGATGCCAAAAATGGTTGAGGAACACGAAGTGGTAGCCAAAGACCCTAGTGTATCTCCCATCCAGAGTGATGTATTCCATAATCACCTTCAACACCTTTTTCTAGAGCAATGTAATGTTCTCGGAGTCATAATTTATTTTAGAAACCCTACGTAGGTCCTCTTTTTCCTTCTTCATCTTCAGAAACTTTTTCGCAGCCTGGTCTAAGAGTTTCCTATCCCTATAAAATATGAGACCCTCCATGGAAATCCCCATCACCTCAACAATTAAATGCTCATTGATGGAAACCTTTCTCCCAAATAGATTTACTTTACTATTCTTCCATTCCTTAGTAAAATACCTAGTAACCTTTTGGTCCTAGCCATGAAATTTTTCAATATAAGGGGTGAGGCCACCCTTCTCCAACAATGGCCACACCTTAGCATTATTCCTCAGCTCCTCACAGTCTGTCGGACCCACACGGAAATTCTTACCACCCATATTGTTAGAGTTACAAGCTCGCTCAGAAGACTCTTAAAAGCCACATAAACTAATTTCCAAAATACCCAGAAAGCGTGTGACGCAAAAAATATCGGAATGGCTATTAATTCTTTGATATATTATAATGTTGTAATTAAAGAATTATTTAGTTATGATGCACCTAGGTGGTTTGATTAATCACACTAAGTAATTTTTTGGGGACCACTTTATGTTGTATTATAACATTGTATTATTATTTAATGTGTGGGAGACTTGTGATAATAATTTAATATTAGGGAAATATTAAATAAAGTGAAAACTTAGTATCCAATATTAAATAAGGGGTTAGTGGTTTTGCGTTCACATGGTTTTGTGGCACATGGTTTTACCTTACCACTTGGTTGCATTTGTGTGATCTTTAATCTATAAAAGCAAGCACATGTTTAGTGGTTAAGGTTGGTTGGGTGAGTGGGTTGTCATTATTGAGTCTTTCTAAGGAGTGCATATGTGAATCATGACATGAGATGTGTGGATTTGTGCTTGGACACATGAGGATGCATTGAGAGGCTTGATGCTTCTTATGTATTCATTATAAATTGTATTACTTTATTGCTAAATAATATGGAGTATGGATGTTTTTGGAGGCTAGGTTTTTCCCTCTTGAAGGTTTTCTCAGGGTATATCTTGTGTTATCTTGTGGTATATGATGGAAAAAGGAACACACATGTATGAAATATAATGCAACATGAAAACACAAAACATAGATTACAAGAACACAATACAATGGGAACACAATGTAAGCAAAATGCAACATGATACAAACATAATGCAAACATAAGAAAACACATACAAACACAAACACAAGGTCAATATTAAAGGATTCAAGTTGGTAAGGCAAAGAGACCTCAGTCTTAAATTTATCTCAAATACCAAACATCATACCTCAAATGTATGTTAGATTACAAAGTGCTCTTGTGAGGACCATCAAGTTGTGTTATGCTAAATCACTCACAAGCCACATGGATCTACTAGTTAGCAAGTTGCATTATTCTAAGTGTCCATGCAATACAATGGGTTCCACAAGGCTAGAAAGTTATGTTATGCTAAGACACTCATGAAACACGTGGCTCCACTTGTAAGAAAGTTGTGTTATGTTAGGTGGCCATGTTAAAAGGTGCTCAAGTTCATGAACCAATAAGATGCATTATTCCAAATCCATCGACTATATTGTAAAATATTGCTTCAGGGAGTGCATAAAGCTTAAGGTCACAAGGGAAAAAAATCACCTCAGGGGGTGCACAAAATTTAACATCACATGCGATAGACAAAAAACACTTCAGGGTGCACAAATTTTAATGTCACAAGGAACAAATGTCACAAAGCCATGCCTTAGGAGATGTTATAAATGATGCCACCACAAAGGGTACTTTAAAAATATCAAAGGGGAATTTCTCAACACATGGAATGTCACACCTTATGGAATATCACACATGATACCACCATTAAGAGAGGACAAATCATGGAATGATAGATCAGACTTTAGGAAATTCTAATCATAGTATTACCACCAAAGGGAACATGCCATGAAAATTCATTATTTTAAGGGATATCAAGCCTAATACCACCACAAAGGAGACACTAACATAGATTGAGAAGGCCACACTTTGGTAAATATTCATGTGATATTACTGTTAATGAGGTCACACTTTCTAATAAATGTGTGATATCATCACTAAAAAGGGACCATTTCCTATGCAATAATTGTGAGGGGTACTATATTCCCCTTTAAATATTAGTGTACTTGCTACACTAATATTTTAACGAGATACCAATGGATCCCTTTTGGAAAGGAATGCACCTAACATAAAGCTACCTAACCCTTGTACCCCAAGTGTAGGAGCAAAGGTGAACCACAATGAATGATAATACACTACTCCTTGGAAAATGAAATATGATTGCATTTAAAACCAAATTTATACCCTCATGCATGGTGATGAGTATCATGTGACACTACAAATACCACATGAAAAGGATAAATAATGAATGCAATTTAATCTACTATCCTATCAATTTTATCATTGTAAGGATCCAACTCTTCCAATTTCTTCTTCAAAGCACAACATTCGTTAATAGTGTATGGACAAATGTTTTATGATATGTGTGCAAAAGGATGTTTCTTTGTTCTTGCTTTTAGTGTCTCTTCTTTCATGTATAGTTAGTAATATAATGAATCCCAAATTTTATAAAAGTGTGCATAAGGTGCATTCAATCTCAGACAAAGGATGTGGAGTACGTAATAAGCCTTTTCTAACTGAATTAATTTGAACATATATGAGAAGTACACTTTTTTAAATGATTGTGTAATACAAATAATGTTAGAGTAAAGGTTTTAACTTAATTATGTTGATTAAGTTATCTTTATTCCCTTCTTAAGATTTCACGTTAGTTTGCATAAAGTGACATTTAATAATTATATTAATTATTAAATGTTATCCTATTAGGGCTTCTATTAGGGTTTTTCCTATTAGGGTTTTATTAGGGTTTGCATGATCTCTTTTTTATAAGGATTGATCTCATTGTATTTCATATCAATTCATTCTCTCATTCTCTTTGATATATACATTTTTAGTTTTCAGAGAACCCTTGCTTGTTTGTCTCCATCTCTTCTTTTGTGACAGGTTATTTGCATGCAGGTGATCTTCGAGGTTTGTGGTGTTGTATTTTCTCAACTCCTACATGGTATCAGAGCTCCACACCTGCTGCTTCCTGTTCTTGTTGTGAAGATTCTTGGAGCTTCAAGGGTTTGGGGCTTGTTTTCTTGATCTAGGGCACACCTGCAATTTTGAAGCATTTTCAGCTCAAACGGACATCGCCATTGCGTCCGCAGTAGTCAAAAACCCCTGAATCGAGTGTCCATTCGTCCATTTTGGACAAAGTCAAAATTTGAGGCAAAATTTTTTTACCTGGGCGGCCGTACGGCCCACCCAGGGCCGGGTACGATTTTGCAGAATAAAAAATTATTTATTTTTTTATGTTCTGCATATATTTCTGTCAGATTTTTTATTAAATATTTTGCTATTTGCAAATATTTTTAAAAAAATATATATTTTTTTGGGCATATTATATGTGGGTTTGATTTTTGCGGACTGTTTGGGGAGGCATTTATTGTTTTGCAGGGTACCCCTATTGGCCAGTTGTACCTGCCCACCCCATCGTCCTCCGTCGACCCTCTGACAATTTTTGTCGGCCTCGTCGGTCCGCCTGTCGGTTTCTATTCTGCCACCCGCTGGCTGTCCCATCCGCAGCCCCACCGCTTCCCACTGCCGGTTCCCTAAACCCCGAGCCCCCTCTGCCTTCTGTCGCGGTCACATCAACACCCGCGGGTTCCTCTGCAGGGGGCTCCACCCTAGGGGCGGTGTCGTCGCCTTTTGCCACCTCCGCCCAGCCCACCTGCCACCCGCCTGGTGGCGGGTTTATTTTTTGCATTTGAGCCGCCCGCGGTCATATGGCCGACCGAGGGCTAGCACCCAGGGGCTCCACTTTTGTGCCCGGTTAGCATTTGATGTACCCCACAATGCCCTAATCAAGCTAATTTTTTCTTTTTTCCATAACTTTCCGCCATGGTGTCGAAAATTGGCAAACGAGATATCACTGGAAAGTTGGCGATCCCAATTTTCTGATGGAGTAGTTATTTTTCAGTGATTTTTCTGTTGGTGCATTCTACAACCAGTTGAAGACAAAGGGGCTTCTTTCAGTCTCAAGCTCATAACTTTTGATCCGTTTCTCCGTTTTTCACAATCTCAGCGGCGTTGGAACCATATTTTAGAGCTCTTCAGTTTTATCCATGCCATTTTTCCAGATTTCACTCCAGGTATCTTTTATTCAGTTATTTTTGTTTTCACACTCTGGTGGATTACCTGGACATATTTGCTCTTGGAAAATTTTTGTTTGCATGGGATGCTTTGTTCTTGGCTATTCTTCATGTATGTCTAGCATTTTGTCCTTTAAGGACATTTTGAGCATCATTTGTAAGCTATCTTTTATGTAAACGCACTGAGATAAAGTGCCACACTATTGTACATGCATCTTTTGGAGATTTTGCACATAAGGTTGTGCCATATTTTGTACTCGCACTGATATTATAAAGTGCCATGAGGGGTTGTGTAGTTTGCCTTTGTTTTGCCATCACATTTTTGTCCGGTGAGTATCCCTCCACGACGACAGTGAATCCATACCATGGGGGGTTGTGTAGTTTGCCTTTGTTTGCCATCACACCTTTGTCCAGTGAGTGTCCCTCCATGATGATCATGGATCCATATGATTCCAGCCTCATGCATGTGTGCTTTGTTTTGCACACCACTTTTTCAGTTGCAGGTGCTTTCTTGTGCACTTTCAGATGTTCTATCTTCTTCATGCACTACAGGGTGTTGCACACCATTTCAGTTGATCTGTTAGGCTCCCAGTTCACCATTATGGGGGGGTATTATACTGTTCATGCTAATGCTTCCTTGGTTTCGCCTTGGAAGGAATCTTCCATTCTCATTTGATCAGTGTTTTAGACTATTGGTTCTTGTGCCATCTGTATCTTTGTTCCAGGTGTTTGCCTTTGTTTGCCATATGATTTGAGTAGTGTCGTATGGGCACTTATGCAGATTATTGTTTTCTTGTTCCTGATCATCCTATCTTTAGCGGAGGTTCTTCAGCACCATAGTAGTCATCTTTCGACAGTTGTTTGCAGCTTCTTCTGCTTCAGCGATGTCTCTTCTTGGATTTCTTTTTCTCTTTTTGGAGTAGAGCTTTTTTCCATGAGGTTTTCTCTATTTCTCCATTTTATAGAGATTTGGTTGTATTTGGGTACTTGATCTGGCCTAGTTGCCGAGACCCATGTTGCCTTCTTGCATTGTAGTTACCTTTGCTTTTCTGCATTTTTTTGTAGCTGCACTGTTGCTCATCTTAAGGGGGGGTGTTAGAGTAAAGGTTTTAACTTAATTATGTTGATTAAGTTACCTTTATTCCCTTCTTAAGATTTCACGTTAGTTTGCATAAAGTGACATTTAATAATTATATTAATTATTAAATGTTATCCTATTAGGGATTCTATTAGGGTTTTATTAGGGTTTGCATGATCTCTTTTTTATAAGGATTGATCTCATTGTATTTCATATCAATTCATTCTCTCATTCTCTCTGATATATACATTTTCAGTTTTCAAAGAACCCTTGCTTGTTTGTCTCCATCTCTTCTTTTGTGACAGGTTATTTGCATGCAGGTGATCTTCGGGGTTTGTGGTGTTGTATTTTCTCAACTCCTACAAATAATGATGTAGTGCAATAAGTTGTTGCTATTAAAAAACAACCAATAATTTTTATGAAAAAATAAAAAATATATATTTAAAAATGCATGTTAAAATGATCCTGTCAATGAGAAAATCACAATGGTGTAATTTCCTTATGGACAATTTTTTCTCTAGAACAAAAATAATAGGATTTTTTTTTGTATGAAATTATTTAAATTATAAATAATGGAAATACATGCAAAAAAATGATCACCTCTATGAGAAAGTAATTTTGGTAATATTTTCAAATAACAGTTTTTTTTACTTCCATGGGGATTTTTCAAGAAACTTGCTAAATTTTGGGCAAGCCAATAAATTTCACTTTACCTTTTTTTTGTAATTGTATTATTTACACTTTTTTGTAATTGGATCTCTTTATACTTTTCTTAAATAATACTTATCTATAATTTTGGAAATTAAAACAAGATAAAGAGGCATGTAATTGGTCTCAAATTAAAACTTCCAAAAAACTAACTAGAGTGGTGTTGAGAAATACTAGGTTTAGGTGTGTTTGATCTATAGGCTCTCTAATATACTTATCTCAAACATAAATAGTGAGCACAATCTAGTATTTAGGGTACTAAATATAAAGCATTATGTCATCTCATAGTCATATTATCCCATCTCAGAGGTATGATGATAGTAAATCCTTAGGGATAGTTGCTTACTAGTGCACTACTCAATCAAATGGTTGAAAGGCCTTCTACATTCCTTTTATATATTGTGATGTGTGTGGAAGTTTTAAAATTTATATTTAATAATTGTTAGAACATCATTCAAACTTAGCAAAGTATTTAAAAAACTAGCTTCAACTCTTATTACCTCACTACATTCATTATTATCTTATCAACCAAGATCTCACAAAGGGCAAGGTGAGAGAATAAGTCTAGTTATTGGTAGTAAGTCACTGAATTATGGAATTAGAAACTTATTTGTAGAAAGAAATACAACTTTAATTTTTTATCTTTATACCTATATGTTGTATGAAGTGAAATTTCCATAGCTTTGGTACCATATTAAAGGTTTTTATTTTCTAGAATCATTGTAGCTACCATAAGACATTCACCAACAAGAATATAACAATATAATAAATCAATAAAAGCTAACTAAATATGATAAAAATAAATTTACAACATAGGTTTGCATGAATACCACTTTTCACTAAAGGCTTTGGCTTAGAATTTGCCAAAATTATGATAATGATTATCTCAAACACTAGATCTTTATGCTCTTACAAAAATAAGGTAGAGGATAGGTATACAATTTGGAGAATAACTATTTAGAATAAATAGTCTATTTAAGAAATATTTAACTAGCTAAACTCAAATCCTTAAGAGTAGTTAACTAATAAAATATATCTACTTAATATAGAACTTTAATTTTACTACAAATAACATGTAGATAAGTGAGTATTAATTAATGCACTAATTATAATTCCTAGAGATTTGAAACCACTCTCAAACATACTGAAACTATACACATGAAATATAACTTAAATTATAAGAAAGTATATATCCATATGTAAATATCAACTTATACTTGAAAGATAACAAGAAGAGATAAGAAAAAAGAGAAGAAAAAAATTTCAATGTAGACCAAAACATGAGCACGTTATAACACGCTAGCATTTTGGAAACGTTTTTTATTTCAAAAAATGCACATTTTTTGAATTCAAAATACACGTGTTTTTTAAATTTAAACCATAACGCGCTCACATTATGGATTGGTAATGATTGAGCCTAGGCTTGGTCACTACCAACCCATAACACAAGCACATTTTACTATAACACGCTTGCATTTTTGCTATTTCAAGATGAAAAAGTAATTTGGCCACTTTTTGGCCCCCCATATTTTTGCATTTACCCTACATATATATAGACTTCACTTATTCTAGAGTGAGTGACATAAGAAAAAGAGGAGTGACAAGTGTATAATTTCCATTCTTAGGCATTGGGAAGCACACTTACATTGTATGCAAGGGAAACACAACTGATAACCTATGATTGTAATGAAGGACAAAGTAAATGAAAAGGGATAAAAAATAGTAAGAGTGAATTTAAAAAATCTCATATCTCATAGGCATGTAAAGTATACACATACTCACACAAATCAATATGGGAACTACACTTACATTGTAAACAAGGGAAAAACACCTGATAATATACGACTATAATGAAAGATAAAATATATATGAAAAAAGATGAAAAATCACAAGAGTTTAACAAATCTCATATCTCTTAGGAATGTACAATATACACATACACATGTACAAAAAATTGAGAACTACACCTACATTGTAAAGAAGGTAAACACACCTATTAACATATGGCTATATCATAACAAAATATAAGGAAAAGGGATGAAAAAAAACACTTACATTATTTGCTTGAGGGAAACACAACTAATAACCTATGAGTTTAATGAAGGATAAAGTAAATGAAAAGGGATTAAAAATAGTAAGAGTTTAACAAATCTCATATCTCATAGGCATATACAATATACACATTATCACACATAGCGAAATGGGAACTACACTTACACTACAAACAAAGGAAACACACTTGATAACATATGATTGTAATGAAGGACAAAATATATAAAAATAGATAAAAAATAGTAAGAGTTTAACAAATCTCATATCTCTTAAGCATGTGCAATATACATGTACTCATCAGGGATAACTTTAAGAAACCCCTCCCCCCCCAGCGCAGGTGTAAAATCCTGGCGAATCCTGTATACTTCTCGATGAAAAATATTAATTCTATTAGCGATTTTTTTCATTTTTCGAGAAAAAAAAATCCCCATTGGCAAATCTTTTATAATCCCTGGAAGTCTATGGAAAATCACGGTGAATTGCAATTTTTTTAAATCGAATAAAATATTTTTCATTGGCGAATAAACCCATTTTTCAAACCAGAATTTTTTTTCCATTGGCGATTAAAACCTTTTTTCAAAGAAAAAAGTATATTTTCATTGGCGAATTAAAATGAATCTCAAAATAATAAAAAAATCCAGTCGTGAAATAAAAATCATATGGGTCGTTCGATGGACGACTGTAGTTGCATTCCGGAAGTAAATCTCTAAAGCACTAGACTTGCGATTTGAAACCTCCAGAATATCACTAGAACCGTTAGATTTCTAGAAATCAATGGTTATAAAGTTCTGTTTCTCAGCGATTGGGTGACCTCGGCGGGATGCACAACTTTCGAAGTGACAACTCATTTAATGAATTGTACGATGCCATTAAGGGATGTCTTCTCAAACACCAACTGGATAGATTTAACATAATCTTTTAAATCCTCTAAAAGGATAGATCTTAAATAAGGTATTAAGGAGTTTGGACAAATGGATTTAGTAGCAGATTGTCACTTCCTATTGGTAAAGTTAAGTGAGCCTGCATACGAGGAAAGGTGGTAGCATTTTGAACTCCATACTTAGAGTTTCCTCAAAATGGTACTTCCAGTGATATTAGGGTATGGGAAGATGAAATTGTGGCCTTCATGCAACCAAATTTGAATTGGCCTGAAGAAGAGCAACTCAACATCATTTCCCAGCTACGTTCAGTGGCGTGGAAAGAGAAAACCAGCTATGCCGAGTACAACAGGGTAATTTTTGTTTTAGAAGAAGAAGAAGAATGCGTTGAATTTCATAATTTTGTTATGGAAATGCAGTTGGAACTATAGAGAGTCCCGAAACCTCCAGCAGTTTAACAACATACACGAATCCTTTAGTGTATTGTGAATTTGTGACACATAATGATAAGGGGGCGTAGTTTCAGCTTTTGAGCGCTTTTTGAATTTTGATTGTACAGGGTGTGGGGTGACAGGTCTGTGAAACCACATTTTTGGCATTAGAGAGATAAAATAATATATTTCTAAATCTTTGTATTTATCAATGCTACCTTTTAATTATGAATGAATTGTGTTTCTTCATGATAATTGTTCAATGTTTATTTGTTAGTGTTAGGTCAAATTGAGAATGCTTATTTTTTCATCTCTGAGACTTTGTGTTTAGATTAATTCATCGCTCATTCACTCTTTTCAATGCCTTGAATCTCGATGTTGTACATTTCATTTCATTTAAATTCTCAATATTTTTGAAGAAAGTGTGGTTGGCAGTGGCAGTGGCGAAAATTAATGCCATATGTGATATGAACATCCAAAGCAATTTCTTGGACAACTCATAGCTTTAATGAAACAAGATTTGTAATGATTTCATATCATTTGAATGAGTGATTTTGATAGCTTGTCAGCTTGAGGTAGAGTTCAAGTTGGCACGTAGCAAGATGCCAATCAAATTAGAAAATTTAATTATACAGGCTGGTAGCGGCACTGGTGGCCCATAAATAGGGATAGTGATTCAGTGATTAGTAGATAGTGCCATAAGGGTTTTTATTTTCTAGAGTTAATAAGGATTCATGAACAAGATGATGCAGTATTGGGGGTACTGTAAATTCTCCTACCTACAATTATGTAGTTATAGAGTAATCAGTAAAAGACGAATTTCCTTCAAGTTCAGAATGGGTGGAATTGGAAAGAAGTTGATTTGGTTAACCTGAATTTTTAGATGGGTTTTGAACCAGGATGAGGAGCTCTGATGGAGATAAGTGTTATCCGAATGCATAGAGGCTGCAAGTAAAAGATGGGACTAGATTTGTTTCTCCTTCTATATTCTGACAACTACCATTTCCCCAGCATGGTTGGCCAAGCAAGCCCCATGCATTTATTTTCAAAGAGACATTTGTTTTTCATCTTTTGTATGACTCTGGTTCTCGAAGGGGATAAGTACGTTTTGTATCTTCATGGCTCCCATTTCCCCAGGACTGATTGGAACCCCCTTTGCCCAGCATGGTTGGAAAATCCACCAGTAGAAGCTTGGAATCATGAATTTATTTTCAGAGCCACATTTATTTTTAGAGATAGATGTGTATTAGGTTTTCAGCAACAAAGCTTGGAAATTGGAATCAATTTGTAATCCATTGTAATGAGCAACAACTTGGAATAAATTATTAAATTTTGTCTATGTAAAGTACTAAAGTGACACACTGACATATGTTATTTATACAAAACAGGAGCTACAGTGCTTCTTGTCTATAAAAAGATATGTAATAATGTGACATTGAAATTCAGTTGCAATAAAATAAATGGTTGTGTTGTGCTATTCTTGAATCTTGATTCCTTGAATCTTCGTTATTCATTTACATTTAAGAGTAAAGAGTAGTTTTATGAGTTCAGAACTTCAGTGTCACTGTCTATTAATAATTTAATATATTCAAATCAATTTTTTTTCTTTTGAGTTATTAAGTAATATAATCTATGCAATATGCACTTGAGAATTCATGGTTATATCGGGCCATTGGGGGAATGCAATCATTCATTCCACCAATGTTTATGTGTTACAATGATGTGCTTACTTTTGTTGATTCTATCGGTATATCGGGGACTGGGAGCGCACCTTATGAGTTATGACTATGAGTCTTCGCCTTCGGGCCATCGGTGGGGCTGTGATGGGGGGTTCCACCAATAAAGCATTGTTAGGCCGATGCCTATGGTATTGAATTTAAAACACATGTGTCATGTTAATTTTTTTAAGTTAATATCATAAATAAGTAAATTACTCAAGTTTCAAGTTCAACCATTGGATGAACATTTGATGTACGGTTGTAGTTACATTCCGTAATGAAATGAACAGAGCGATGGAATTCCCAACTTAAACCTCTGGAATCACCCTATAACTGTTAGATTTAGAAATATCAACGGTTAAGATTAAGAATTTCCAACTTGTAGAGTCTAGACCTAAGACGTTTCATTCACTTTAATGTTCCAATTTCGAGAAACAAAGCATTTAAAGCACTTTGTAGTTTGTACTGCTAAGTGTCAACTGTCGAGTGATTAGTGTTTATTTTTAAACTTTAAAGTTAATATTAAGAGTTATGAGTCTTCGCCTTCGGGCCATCGGCGAGGCTGTGATGGGGGTTCCACCGATAAAGCATTGTTAGGCCGATGCCTATGGTATTGACTTTAAAACACATGTGTCATGTTAATTTTTTTAAGTTAATATCATAAATTAGTAAATTACTAAAGTTTCAAGTTCAACCGTTGGATGAACATTTGATGTATGGTTGTAGTTACATTCCGTAATGAAATGAACAGAGCGATGGCCTTCCCAACTTAAACCTCCAGAATTACCCTATATCTGTTAGATTCAGAAAGATCAACGGTTAAGATTATGACAATAGCAAACAATCAATATGAAAATTTTATGATGGTTTGGTCATTTAAATGCCTGTCAAAAAAATTGTTTAATTTACGAATTTTTATATAAAATCTTTTATAAATGGATTATCTTGAAAAATTATAAAACAATGATAATTATTAGTGATAAATATAAAAATCTACTGTTATAATTAACAACTAACAAAAGTTTCTAAAATCGTATTAAAAATAAATCTTGTTAAATATATTCTAAAAATTAAAAATAATTATGTTTTATTTTGAAAAGATTCTAAATTAATATATATTTTTATAATAAATTATAAATCATATATATTAATATAAAAAATGATAGCTATTATAAAAAAGTCAAAAGTTTCTAAATTCATATTAAAAAAATTCAAAAAAGTTATATTCTATTTCCTTTTTATAATAAAAATTATAAAATGATATATATTATAAATTAAAATATTATATAATAATTTTTTACGGTTTAATAAAAATATAGCAAGTCAAACTATACGGTCTAATAAATTTTATAGCTATAATATACGGTCTCAAATTGAAAAAATGGTCAAATATTTAATAGACCATCAAATTCCGTAATGACATGCATAGAGCTATGGGCTTCCCAACTTAAACCTCTGGAATCACCCTATAACCATTAGATTTAAAAAGATCAACGGTGAAGAATTTGCAATTTGTAGACCTAAGACGTGTCATTCACTTTAATGTTCCAATTTCGAGAAACAAAGTATTTAAAGCACTTTGTACTTCTAAATGTCAACTCACTGTCAAGTGATTAATGTTTATTTTAAAAGTTAATATCATTAACTACTCAAGTTTCAACTGTTGGATGAACATTTGATGTATGGTTGTAGTTGCATTCCGTAATGACATGCACAGAGCGATGGGCTTCCCAACTTAAACCTCTGGAATCACCCTATAACCGTTAGATTTAAAAAGATCAACGGTGAAGAATTTGCAACTTGTAGTCTTGTAGACCTGACTCCTAAGTCCTAAGACATGCCATTCACCTTTATGTTCCAATTACGAGAAAAAAAACATTTAAAGCACTTTGCACTTTGGAATTGTACAGTGATTTTTAAAGTCTTCAATCTTCAAATTGCTCATTGCAGTGCACCACCCTATTTTGGATTCCACAGTTCCACTTCCAACAACGCCATTCCAGTTTTCAAGTGTCAGGACTCATAATCTAGGTAAGTGAAATAATTCCTGCGACTACATTTCAACTTTCATCGTTTGACATTTCTTAAAATCTTATTTTGTCAAAGTTTGAAGTTTGGTTTTAGAATTTAGACACTCAAGAATTCATTAAAATTAAGGAGGACTAATAGGTATTACTTATTAGAGAATTCAAATTACACAACTTCACATTTGTACAAGCATGTCTACCACCAGTACCACTACAACAATGTCCGATAAAAAAATGCATTATGCAGAATTGCTTAAAATCCCAAGTTTCACCGATGGGTACCATGATATTTATGATCCTAAAATCTATCGTAGGCGTACCTCAAAACTTATATTTTCATCTCAGAATAAGGCTGCAAAGCAAACAAAAGTTGATAGTATCAGTGCACTGTGGGTAACTGGATTAGGGCGCATGATGTTACATGAAGTTTTCCCTTGCCCAGAATTTATCATGGTCTGTGCCAAAAATTATGATGATAAGAAAAGAGCAATTGTTAATAAAGATAACCAAGAATAATTGTTATCCATTAATGCAAAAGAACTTGGAAAAGTGTTGGGGTTTACAACCGAAGAATTTGGAAACCACCACATTGACCTAGAAAAGCTTGCTAGTGATTATGAAGCAGTGGAAGAAAGGCTGAAAAATGATTTCTTAAATCAAATAGTTAAGGATAGAAACAAATTGAAAGGTGATCATAAGCCTCCTTATAATTTGGATTTTTTTAAACCATGGGTTCAGGATACTATTTCCATGCTTGCATTTTGCCTCGGTCTGGATAGCAATTTGGAAGTGGGTGCAAGCCTCCTTGAAATGGTATATAATATCCATTATACTAAAGAACATGTCAAATATAATTATACACAGCACATTGTAGAATCCATGCATAAACAATTTTTAATGATTAAAGTAGGTTCCACGAAGACATTTAGGTTCACAACCTACTTGTGCTATCTTTTTCTATTCAAATTTAGAGGAATGTTTCAGACCAACAAGCTTCAGATTCAGCCCTACAGTAATGCAGAGGGAAAAAAAATGGCTCTAGTATATGAATGGACCAATGAGATAAGGATGCATGATTCTCGAAGGAACTACAGTCATTTTGTAGACTACTTTTTGGCTCCATTGCATCAAGTAATTACAAATAATCCAATGCCTAGATTGCCTATGTCATGTAGAAACTGCATGCAACTAGGAAAAGAAATACAATTGGCTGATTGGTACTTAATGGAAGAATATACTATGCTAAGATTTTATGGATCGGGAGTACAACCATACAAACTTCCAATACATGTGACAGAAAGGGTTTTTGCATTGGAATATGTAAGGTAGGTGCAGAGTGCTGATGAACTACACTTTCTTAGTTAGCAAAAGAAGACCTTATTTCCTTCTTTACCTTTTTCATGTGGAGGGTTCACATTCGAGAGAAAAGCATTTAGTGTGGCACATAATCTTTTGAATTTTTTTGACTTTGATCCTATCGGTCACTGGCAATATGATCCATGTGACATCATTAAATAAATGATTGTGGCCAATAGGAATGTTGCAAATAGAATTCAACATCAAAGTAAACCCTTGCTTGAAAACTTGAGAAACAAGGATTCTTGGGATGAGGTCAAAATAGCAATGGAGAAAAGTGTTGTTGAGAATGGTATTTCTTTTGAACAATTGTCAGTAGAAATTATGGCATTGCACCAAAAGACAATCAGGACATACAAAAAAATTTATGTAAAAAGTGATAAATCATCTAGTAGAGTAAAAATTCTAGGTTCTCTAGAGACAAAACTTATAGATAAAAAATGGTCACGATAAAAAATGACTGCCTTTTGGTCTATGAGGAAGGACCTAGGTGATCTAAGAGCTCTTGAAGAGTATGATAATAATGAAGAAGATGAAGAATTTAGCAAATTGTGGAATATAGAGCATGGGCATCCTGATGGAAGTGATGAATCTGATGATGATATTGATATGGAAGAAGAAGAACAAAGCCATGCCAATTACAAACTTGGTTTAAGTGAGGCCGCAAAAGCAGAATATGCTTCAACATATACTTTAGGAGCAGCCATACTTGAAAAAATTGGTTATGAAGGTGGTCCTTTGGGGTCCAAAGGATAAGGCGGAGGCCCTTGGACAATACAAAGTGTTGAGCATAGAAAAACAGTTGATAAATCTGGCCTTGGGATTGGAGGTGAAAAAGTAGACCAAGGGGATACAAGACAAAATCAATTTGTTAGAGCTTCTAGTCCTCATCCTCATGGTCAGATACAATCACAACTAGGACATGCCCTTGGTGGACAACTTAGTGCAACTGGGAGTGCCATTGGTGGCAATGGTATGGGTAGTAGTACTAGTAGTGGTCAACATGTGCAACAACAACAAATTACACACAATACTAAGAGGAAAACAAAAAAAGATACCACAGAAACACTAGGTGATCAAGGCAATCAAAAGAGGCAAAGGATTTTGACAGGTCAAAGTCACACTATGGGTGGATCCACCAGTACCACAAAGGAGTTATTTCTAGAAACTCCCACAAATAAAGTTAGTGTGGGTGCAACATCATTAGCAACTGCAAGTACTCCTATTCCTTTGCCATTCAAGCATTCCATTGTTCCTGACTCCCCAGGTTATGATTTCATTGAAGAGTTTAAAAAGAAATCAAACTTGAATAAAAAAGAAAAGAAGCAACTGATGGAGAGTGCGTCTGCTATAACTTCAAAGACTGCAACAACCATGGTATTACCCACATTTGACACAAATAAAGAAATCATGGAGTACACAATTGTTGTTCCCACAGTTCAAAACAAACCAACAAATCAGATGGATCGATCTGAATACCAGGTAACCAATTTTCAATTGGATTTTTCTGGCCTGAAAAATACTGACAAAATTAATGTATCAAAGAAGAATAATGAATTGGTGTACACATCATTGCTAAAGCAAGATAGAGAGAAGAAAAGGTTGCAGACCCAAATAGAAAAGTTACGGGCAAACCTAGCAAGTGAGAAAGCAACAAGGAAAGCAACAGATAACAAGAGCAATGAATTAGAAAAAAGAATAATAAAATTTGCCTCTACATCAACAAGCAATGAGGTTAAATCAAATAAGAGAGAAGTGAATGACCTGAAGCGAAGGCTAGATGAGAGCAACAAGAAATATGATGAGGAAAAATCCACTTTAGAAAAATTAAGACTAAACATTATGAATGGAAATGCATAGTGGGAACAAAAATTGGAGAAACAGAGAAAAACAAATGAAAGATTGGAGACAGAGCTGATGGAAGCAAAAGAAGAAATTAAGTCTTCTCAAAATAAGTTATCTGCATTTTGTAGAGATACAGTGAGGCATATGAAACAAAAGATCTGGGATGAAATAATGCAGAGGTTTGATCATTTGTGTGACATGTTTCAATTGATTGATGCTACTAGACAACATTATAAGAAGCTCAACAAATATTTAGTGGACAACAAAAAGGTGCTAGAATTAGAGAAATCTGCAAATGAAGTTCTACAAACAGTCTACAAATCCAATGATAATGATATGAAATCAAAAGGGATTACTAATTGGATTGAAACCTCAATGAAGTTGTCATCTATCATTGAAAAGTGTTCGAGAATGTCTGGAACAAAGGAATATTTGCATTTGGTTGCAGACAAGATGAAGGTGGTGGATGAAAAGGTAAGGAGCTTCACAGAGCTTGGTTTTCAAGAGCCTTTTGACACAAATGAGCGATTCATTGGAAAGGATTCTTTCAGAAAGAAGATGGAAGGTGCAAGGAAGATTGATTTGGACTAGTTTCCTCAGAACCAAGATGTGAACTATTTGGATTCCATCAAAACACTGATAACCTTGAATGCAAAATTGACTGAAGAATTCAAGACAGGTTCCATTTCCAATTACAATCAAGAAATATTAACAAAAATTCAAGTCAAACAACATCAGTTAGAGAAAATGGCAATTCCACCACCTGAAGAGTGGAAATTGCTAGAAAAGTTGATACAGTGATTTGATTTATTATTTTCAATCTTTGATAATATGAGTTTCGAAGTTCCAACTCAGCTCTGTGCAGACTTGTCTTTGGGCATTGGCAAGATTTTGCATTGCTAATGCCAATATGTATTCCTTCATGTGAAATTCAATTAAAAAGCTCAAATTTAGACTTCAGTAATGTGATGATGTTCAATTATCTGGATTCTGTATTATTTATTTTATCATTTGAACTAGTGATGAACTGTTAGCTCATTATATTTACTTCTTGGTAGAGCTTCCATTTCCAAGTTATGGATGTTGAAATGTTAGCTCATTATATTTACTTCTTGGTAGAGCTAAAGCTTATAAGTTATGGATGTTGAACTGTTAGCTACTGTTATGTTTTGACTAAAAATCTTGATCAGTATCCACCAACTTACACCTCACCCACATCCCACATACTGCAAAAATACACTACATTTGATTTTATGATTAGCACAAATTGTAGGGATTTGTGTGACAAGATCCATTTTGTGGCCCACATTACTACTTGATCAATGATCATGTCCATAAATAAATCTAAAACCCCATGGTCACAACCCCTATTCTTGAAGAATTCAAATTCAATGTATTGACAAATTGAATAACATAAACAACCACTTTGGAGACAGCCAAATAAGTTAATAAATTATAAGCATATGAATCCAAAACACTTGAACACTCGAAAGCAAATCAATAAATATGTGTAACCTTCTCCATTGTATTGATCTTCAAAGTTCAAATGATATGCATTATAAAAATAGTTTATGATATGAGATGGATGGGCGAATTGGTGCAATCTATTATCTATCTTCTTACTATTTTCTACTCTAAAGTCTAAATAAAAATGATGTGATGATCCATTGATCTCCTATTGGGGTCTTGATCTCTCTTATATATGAGAGGCAACAAGCTACAAACCCCTTGCAAAAAGTCGTGACGTTTTGACAGCTAAACATAATTCAAATTATAAATAAAACAATTCCACAGGTGAATGCACCGATCCATTAGTCTCCAAGAAGAAGCCCGTGACCACTGACCACCTAATATCTGTTCAAGGCTTCTACTCCATGATAGGGTGCTCACCATGCTGTCAGCTGGCGTTCTTCCTTTGAATCTGATGGTTGTCCCGTTGGATCTGATTTTGACAAATCTACAGTTTGGCTAATAAACATATTGACTGCAGAGAGGTGATGGATGTACTCCTGTTCAGCATAGGTGTCCATGTTAGAGATCGCCTCTTTCATATCATATTCCAGAGACATTATTTTTTCAAGTTGCTTATGACTATTTTGTAAAATCATATCCTTGTCATTTATTTCTTGCAATGGAGCAGTCAAAAGCCCATCAAGCTCTTCCTTCCAATCATCATATTCTCGCGGGTTTCTAGTGCCAAAATGAAGTGTTGGGAGTGGGACTGAATCAAAGCAGTTGAAATCTTCCCTAAGCCTATTATGATATCCATTATGTGATTCTACCAACTTGTTATATGTCAGCAATATTTGTCCTTTCATGGCATTCTTATCTACAAGCTCCTTTTTTTTCTCCATCATTCTAGGCTGCAATCATTCATTCTCCACCAATGCAATGCATGTCTGATTGAATACTTCCCAATATTCAATAGCACATTTCATCATTTTATTGAACCTTTCTTTTATCATTTCAGATACAGTGTTATATTTGATGGTTTTCACTTCTTTCTCCAATTCTTTGCATTTCCCCTAGGATTTCAGATGGCAATTCTTCCAGTAGGCTGCATTAGCCAATGCATCAAGCACTCTCTTATCTTTTTCAAGCCATGGGGAGTACAAATCTGATGTGGAGGAGGAAGATGTTTTTTCTTGCTGATTTGCTAGCTCCTTCTTCAGTTTGTCATTTTCCTTAATCAGTTTATCGATTTGTGCTTTGGTAAATTTTGCCACATTTATGTTCAATTTTGCTGTCTCCATAGGGTTGGTATCCACTACTCGTTGAGCCAAGAGATGACAAAACACTTGATTTGGATTACTAATTATAGTAGGTCTTTTATCATGGGGATACAGTGACCAAATAAGCAAGGTGGCTTCGTCTAGGTTGTACCTAGATCCTGAATACATTTTGTCACTTGCTTCTTCTGTTAAGTTCATTGTCGTATTCCCTCTTTTTCTAAAGCTATCAAATACAATTGAAGAGCTAATATCCCACCCTAGCAGGAGCAACACTCCAACTTCTTGAAGCAATTCCCTACCTCTTTCAGGAGTGATGGACTCCATTTCCTTTTCTAGCTCCCTTTTCAATTCCTCTAGAGCAGTTGCCTCATGTTCAGGAGTGATATCTTGTATCTATTGTCTCATTTTTCTACCTTTATATTCATAAAAAAATGATTTAAATTCAGAATATTTAACAAAATCACAATCAGAAATAAACTGTTGTCCAGCCATGACCCTCACATCATCAGATAGTTCATTTGATGCCTCAAATCTTACAATATTCTTCTCTTGAGGGGGATCGTACTGTGCAATCACAGGAGCACTGATTTGTTTGACCTGCTCACCCTCTTCATCACTCTGCTCTTCTTCACTTATATTAGTATCTACAGAAAAACATACCTCAGGAGTAGGCTGTGAAGGTATGTAATCCAAGGGCTCTATGTCTTCAACTTGTACTCCTGAATAGGTTGCATGAGGTGCATCAAAAACAACTAGGGGAACATCCTTTACCAGTTCATTGACATGAGCGATGAGTTGCTCAATTCTTGTTAAAGGATCCTGTATCTCACCAAATGCCTTTGAATAAGATGGGACATTTTTCCTCTTCCATTCCTCTGCAAGCATAATCTTGTTATAGGTGGCCATTCTTTCCTTGGTGGAAGCCTCATCATGGTTTCTTATGACATCTTCGATTGAGAACAAATGTTCATAACCTGATAGCCCCTGCAATAATCTCACCTTGTGAATAAACCCTTCTGCATCATATTGTTTCCTTACATCACCTAGAGGTAGGTTGTACTGTGCTAATTTACCATCAATTTCTCCATATCCTTCATTGGCAACCACTTTAAAGTCTCCAAAACATAAGGTGTTGGGCATAATTGATTGTTTGCTATGTCCTTTGAGGTGTTTGGAATCAGATTTTGCCAATTGTCTCACAATTTCTAAAAAAACAATTCAGTCAGGAACTACTCGTGGCATCAAGTGTGGAGCCCCTTCGAAACCATAAACCCTTATCATTGTATAATCAGGGAAAGCATACCTGTCTCCCCAATTATCATTCACTTTATTTCTCCGGTCATTTTCCTTTGGTCTTATAAATCGTTGTACTTATGGGGATAGGTTATAGTTGCACGGATACCCCAGCAACTTCATCAATGGTTTTACAAAAAAATCTTCAAAATAAAGGTAATGAGACCTACCAAATCGGTTGTCCCACAATGAAGTCCACATTTGTATAGGTTTAAAATCTCCATTTTCATCTATATCTTTTATCCTTAATTCTTCACTCCAGACCTCTCTGACTTGTCCCTCATACAATAGCAAATGCATAAGCAAAGAATAGTGTTCAAAATTAATATTATCACTATTATTTTTAATCTTTTCGAGCCCTCGATGTAGGGCGTTGGCCAAGTAGCTAGCATAATCAAATGGCCTAGCATCCTTTCTCTGTATGTTTGCAGCTAAGACCATTGGGGCAATTGACATGAGAGGCGGAACCTCTACTCCCAAAACTTGACCAGCTGAATAATAGGTGTATCGAAAATACTCTTTGAACAAATCTTCATGGAAAGGAGGGTTTTCACTACTAGAGAACCTCCTGAGTTGGCCTCCATCATCCTTGGGCCTATGCAAAGGTAATTTCCATCTCTTGTAGCTAGTATCCATGTGGCGATACTCTGTCAAGAGATCTTTGAGCGTGAATGATAAATTCAGTGAACACTCTAACTAAAAGACATTAGAAATGAGATCCCTAGAAATAACAAGCATGTCACCCCCACCATGTGACTTAATAGTTATTTTCTTGGGGTCATATATGATAGCAAGAGATTTAATTAGCTCTGCGTTCACAAACACATTGGGCACCACAAGTCTTCCCAGGTTCAACCTCCATGGATTGCAAACTGGTTGGAACCTAAATTATTTTCTATAATGGTACATGAAGAGGTCGTACCGTCGTTGCGGTGTCCAAATATCCCCTAAGCCCTTGTGTTTGTCCCATAATCAATCCATGGAAGGATTCATTTGAGCACTCCTCTTGGGTTTCAGCCTCAACCCAGGACATTGATCTATCAGGTCTTCATTTAGGAGTCTCTTAGGATTTTCAGTTTTCTATTTTTTAGCTTTAGGTTTGTCTGTACTCTCTTCCATTATTTAAATCTTAAGCTTTTGAGTAAAATAGCTTCTCAGCTGGGTCTGAAAGTGAAGTACTTATGTGAGTCTCGTTGAGTCGCCTCCACAGTCCACCAGTCTTTTCTGCATCAAAACTCCAAGTTTTTGCCTTTCTGCTTCTGCCCTAAGCGAAATCTTCCAGGATTTTGTAACAACTATGCGATCAACTTGTGATATAATTCACTTCAATTCTAGTTCATAAATGCACTGCAACATGATGCCATAGGATGTCACATCAGTCTTTCACCGATAGCCACCCTCTCCATCGATGGACACCTATCCTTCGTTCTATCGGTGGGACGCCAGATAATGTTTCCCCGATGCACCATAGTTCCCCCGATATACTTTATGCATTCGATAATTCATGCCCATGGCCATGGGCCATGGTTATAACTCATGGTTACTTTTGTTGACAACTTGACTCTATCGGTATATCGGGAGAGCACCTTAGGAGTCAGCCCAATAGAGTATTGTTACATCGATACTAGGTTGTGAGCTATTTTTATCGGGCCATCGGTGGGATTGTGATGGGGTTTCGCCGATGAAGCGTTGTTAGGCCGATGGTATTGAATTTTGTTAGGAATGGGGGAAGGACTATGTCACTACAGAATTTCAAATTTTGTTTAATTACGCTGAAAGCGTTATACAGTGAAAGCAACAAAGGAATATTCATAAACTTTTTGAAGCTTCATTGAAAATGACAGGCAAGTGGAAGTATGTGCTCCTTAAAAATAACAAGCACATAAAATGTTTTTTTTTTTCTATTTTTCGAAATTTTTTAAATTAAAAGCTTCCCAATAAATAGTTGTTAATTTAAATACTTTTGGATTAAAATTACAAACTAAGATATGTATGCTTAAATAGTTTTTTATATATATTATTAATTAATATATATATAAATAGTAGAAATAGCTTTTTATATATATTATTAGTTTTTCATATATTTTATTAATTAATATTATAATAAACAATGTTAAGTATTGATAACTTTCAACATTCTTTATATATATTATTAATTAATATATGTATACTAGTATTTATGGATGCAATGTGAATGTAGGCTATAATATGGATCTTGTCACACAAATTTCTACAATTTGCATTGTTCATAAAATCAAAGTGTGGTATATTTTTGTGATTATTGATAAAATAAGATAATTCATGCCCATGGTCATAAATTATAATTCATGGTTACTTTTGTTGACAACTTGACTCTATCGGTATATCGGGAGAGCACCTTAGGAGTCAACCCGATAGAGTATTGTTACATCGATACTAGGTTGTGAGCTATTTTTATCGGCCATCGACGAGATTGTGATGGGGGTTCCGCCGATGAAGCATTGTTAGGCCGATGCCCGATGGTATTGAATCTTATATAATTTATAAAATATCATCAACTATGTTACTACAGTTTGACTTTGGCATATGTATTATGATTCATGAAGTGCAATATAATATAAAATATCATGGAGACTTGGACTGCAATATAAAATCAAATATTCTGAACTTGAAGTGCAATGATACACAATTTATTTGAATACAATATACAAAATCATCAGCTATAGTTTGGAATATGATTCAAGTTGACATGCAGTGCTTGAGTGCAATATAAAATAAGATATCATGAACATGAAGTGCAATGATTCACAATTTCAATGTTCATTGAATACAATATAAAATATCATCAGACATCAACTAGAGTTTGAACTTTCAAACAATGGAAACTGATTCATGAAGTGCAGAAAAAATACCTAAAACCTGCTAATTATCTCCCATTTCCCAAAGGGAGTTAGGGTTCTCAAACCGATCCTCATCTTCAGATAAAGTAAAAGAGTCATCTTGATTCTGAGACTACTCTGCAGTTTCTTCGGCCTGTGTCTCAAATTCAACATTCATTGTTTGATTTGTGTCAATTTCAATATCATTGTCATCTGTCCTAGGCCTAGTCCCACTACCACTACCACCAGTACCAGCGGGTGTTGGAATTGGAGAGCCTGTGTTGCACAACCCGGTCCCTCCTCTTTCACATGTGGACCTCTAGATTGCGAGTGCCCTTTCAAAAGGAATTTTTTTGACATTATACGCAGTTCCTTTCATCCTTAAGCAATTTTCCAAATTCTTGTCCAGTTTGTTTCTTAACTTTGATTTCAAAAACCCCAATGTATTGAAAACTCTCTCATCCTCCACCGACCCCAATATCATTATTTGACATAAATCAACAAGTTTGAAATATTCTAACATTGAACCACGCAATATTTCACTCTGACCTAATCTTGTCCAAACCTTTTTTATTGATCCCGGTTCAAAGGCCTTCTCCTTGCCCATGGATTTATACTGCTCCCTCATAGCTATTGCAAAAATACGAGATTGCTTTCTAAGCTTTTTTTCATCTAAAATTCCTTCTATTATTTTTTCATTGTATGTTACCTTTTCTGAAAACTGTTCGATCAAGATTTTTACTTGATCATGAAAATATTTTGGGTTATCTCGGTTTACCCAAAATTGAGGATACACAATACCCATGGCTTCAAGTATTTCATGTCGAGGGAATCTTTCACGAATCTCTGAGGAAAGAGATTTTGCAATTTCCTTCAAATTATCACTAAGAGATTTAACAATGCCATTAAATTCTTCCTCGTTAACAGGTACTTCTTTTCTAGAGCGCTTGCCAGTGCCTGTCTTACAATGGTACATTGGTATCTCATGTCCACGTACACAAATACATAAGTGCCCGCTTGCATTAAACTGTAAATAATTATCAGGATTATTCAAATCAGTAATTTTCTGCACATCAAATAATTTGCGCCTTCTTGTGTTAGATCTAGATATAGATGATCAAGGGCCAAGCATGTAATTTTACGTAGATTGGCATATTCATAAATATACATAGTTCTATCTTGGGCTTTCTTCACAAGATTGTTCATCTCATCCAGCATAGGGAGAAGACTAGCTAAAGTCAAGAGTGTCTCTATATCGCTTAACCTATGTAAGAGGTCAGGAGCTTTGTCTACTGTGTTGCGATACTCATACATCACTCCAATCAAGGATTGATATTCTGAAAGAACTCGTTGCATTGGTCCATGCAGGGAGATCCATCTAGTATCAACATCCTTGAGAAGCTTATTTCCAGGTGTTATTCCCTTAGCAAAATGTTGAAATTCAAGGAAACATTTGGGACTTCGGCAGAAGTATGCGTAGATCTCGCAAACTAGATTTTCAACTTTTGATACTGTAGGAAACTTGCTTACAATTTTGAATGCTAAATTCATTCTATGGGCCATGCAGTGAATGCCAAGCATGTATGGTGCACAAGTAGTTTGTAACTTTGTGCAAAGACCGCTCCTTTGACGTTGCATCACTACAGCTCCATCAACTCCTACACACACCAACTTTTTGGCAATTGTCAACTCATCCATACCTACAATTTCATTCAAAGATTTCTTAAATAGTTCAAATAGATTTTGCGATGTTGAACTGTCCTTCATTTTACGAACACAAAGAAGATGAGCTTGGCGAACATGTTGTTCTACAATATACGAATGCATACAAACCCAAGAAGTATTGTCTACTCGCAGTAACTTCATCTAAAGATAATGCAATGAAATTTGTCTCTTTTAATTTCTCCTTTAAATCTTGCTTTTCCACTGTAGCAAGATAGTTCGCCCATTCCCATCCAACGTTTACTGACCAATGTGAGAAGGGAAAGTGGGGAACACTCAAATAAAATAATAAATCAAAATATTTAGGGTAGTCTATCATAGGACACCCCTTGGACAAAATATGAAAAACAACACTCATCTGAACAGTTTTTGACAGATTTGCTGCTGCCATGGCTTTTCCAAAATGAGCCTCAAGTATACTTTCACATTTTTTAATCTTCGACATTCTATGGTTGTGCTCTCCATAATCTATGCCATACTTAACATGAAGACATTCTTCCTTTGATTTCCATCGTACGACTGATTGTTCCTTTTTGTCTACGATTTGTTTTTCGTAAACTTTGCCGATATGTTTTTTTATAGTGTCAAGCTTTAGCTGCATCGTCTTGTCTCTTCCACATTTCCAACTACAAATCTTACATTTGACCTCTGTTGCCCTTTCAATATCATTTTCGTTTGATACCCCCATTGGTTCAAGGAATGGGTACTTCGACAACCAGCCAATTTGAAAATTCCTTGTCATTTCCCACTCACGCCCCAATTTTGCTTTGCCTTTTCTTTTCTTACTACCAACATCATCCTCATCCAAGTCGATTATCTCATTCTAGCTATCTAGGGTATCCCTTGGAACATCTTCTGCGGTATTGCCATCCTCATTTGATACATTTTGATTTAACACAATGACAATCTCACCTTGACCTTCCTGTGGCGGAAGAGTTGATGATGTATCTCCATCTTCAATAATATTTGGTGGAAGAGTTGATGGTGTAGCTCCGCCTTGATATGATGGATTAGAAGATTTTTCAATTCCAAAGTAAGACTGTATGGTACCTCCCCGTTTCGGGCATTTTGATGGCCTCCCAGTCTCTTCATTACCCGCCTGCTCAGGAGTCTTACCCTTGCTGCTCGACATATTGATCTCACTTCGAATAAAAGTTGGAAAAAAATGTCTTCTTGTTTAAGAAGGACATACCGACAGAGAATATAGATCCCATTCCCTACTTAAAACTATGTTTAAGACTGAAGCAAGAATGGAAAACAGATAAAGAAATCTTATTATTATAACTAATAGTCTAATAACTAATAATAGTATGAAGAAATGATCACTCACCTTTGAGTCTATGTTTTCGGCTTTTGCTGACTTCTGAATTGAGAAGTAGAACCTTAGAACCGAACAAAATGTGTAAGAATAAATAACAGTTTCAATTGTATTTATATCAATCCATATTTGGTGAATTCCACGGGATTTTGAAATGGTATGTTAAAAATTTGGCGAATCTCGCATGCTTATACAACGATACCTTGAAATTTTCAAGGCGAAATAGGTCCTTATAAGCAACTATTTATAAATTTAATTGGTGAAATGGGTCTTCACAAGCAACTATTTGTAAATTTTAATTGGAGAAATGGGTCTTCATATAATGTTGTTTTAATAGTATTGGTGAATATGTCGGTGACTTTGACATGCTCCTCGGGATTCCAAGCGAAAATATTGATCGGTGCATTGGAAATGCATAGTCTGTTATGGCGAATTTATTGCCTAAACATGCCTCGTAAAAAAAAACTGTTGGCGAATGGACATGCATTGGACCGATAGTCCGTGAATTCTTGGCGATTTGAACACTCTGCAGATACAATAGATTCACCAAATTCGAATTGCCAGATTCCTAGAATTTGCCAATTGGCGAAGATTCGCCACTAAAGTTATCCCCGATACTCATGCACAACAAATTAGGAACTACACTTACATTGTAAAAAAGGGAAACACACCTGTTAGTTCGTATGGCTCTACCGTAGAAAAATATAAGGAAAAGGGATGGAAAACAACACTTACATTGTATGCAAGGGAAACACAATTGATAACCTATGACTATAATGAAGGAAAAAGTAAATGAAAAGGGATGAAAAATAGTAAGAGTTTAACAAATCTCATATCTCATAGGCATGTACAGTATACACATTCTCACACACAACAAATTGGGAACTACACTTACTTTCTAAACAAGCGAAACACACCTGATAACATATGACTGTAATGAAGGACAAAATATATGAAAAGGGATGAAAAATATTAAGTAAGAGTTTAACAAATCTCATATCTCTTAGGCATGTACAATATATGCATACTCACACACAACAAATTGGGAACTACACTTATATTGTAAACTAGGGAAACACGCCTGTTAACATATGACTATACCATAGAAAAATATAAGACAAAGGGATGGAAAATAGTAAATCAAAGATTAACAAATCTCATATATTAAAGTCATGTACAACATACACATACTCATGCACAAAAAAATGGGAACCACACTTACATTTTATAATTGAGAAACACAACTATTTAACTATGACTGTAATGATTGCAATATAAACCGTAGGCAAACAAAATTGCTAACCCGTGGTTGTAATGACTATAACGAAGAACAATATAAAGCTTATGAATGGAAAATGGTAAGATTTTAACAAATCTCACATCTTTTTTGCATGATCAATGCATTCAAAAGCATAAATTATATAAATAATCTCAATATAATGCATGTAGAGGGATACATGGAACAATATGGAAGTTGTTAGTCTGGAATCTATGTTGTTGCCTCTTCTTGTTATGTTGATCAATTATGTGCTTGTCACTCCTCTTTTTCTTATGTCGCTCACTCTAAAATAAGTGAAGTCTTCAAAGATTTCATGGCTATTTGAAATGGGAATTATTGTGATTTTTTTATGCTTGTTTGATATGGCATATTGAATTCTTGTCTTTCAAATTTAAAATTTGAGTGATATGATTTGTTTTGAACATTAAATTATGAGTTGATTGATTTGGTGGAATGTTTGCATTTGTTTCCATAATTTTTTCATGAAGAATGGTGGCCTTACAACTTGTTTTTGTGGATGCAAGTGGGCAAGGAGGTGAAGTGACCAGTACGTGTGTGGTTCATTTGGTGAGATGGGATAGATGTCTACTGATATGTGTTGTGGTTCTCATGTTTGATGAGATAACCAGATGCTTATACGTGTTGTTTTGGTCATGCTTCTATGAGAAACTTGGCTATAATAAGTTAAATTTTGAGTCAAAGGTGGGACATATGCGTTTGAATGGTGTTGACGTGGCAAGCCTATTTTGCTATGTAGCTATCCATTATCTGTAAGGGAGTATTGTGTTGGTGCGACAGTTGGGTTTCAATGTTTATGTAGGTGGGGGTCTACTTTTATGATGCGACTCTTTTATGAGCACCCAAGATCTTGTCAGTGATATGTCAAAAATACTTTGAATACAATCTGACTTGTTTGGCTGCCAACCTGTACATGTCTAGAGGAGAAGCATACCAATGTGGGCCCCAATGCACGCCAATCCTGTCGCACATTTAAGATCCCACACATGTTCTGGCTCCTCTCCACTAAGTTTTATTTTAAATAATTATGTGTTGTTTTTATAACAACAAATAGATTTTTTGTGTTCAACTATTGGTCCATTTGTGTTGAATATAAAAGCTAGACAAAAGAAAGATTTATGGTTACCAATAGGTATTTGGTCCATTTAGGTTGCATATAAGTTTCATTTTAAATAAAAATATGATATTCTACAAACAACAAATGATATTTTTGTTTTCAACTATCAGGGGTAGCATGATTAAGTTTCGGTTTAATCTATAAAAAGTCCAATTTTGGACACTTCAAGTAGATATGCTGATGTGGCAAGTTGAATGATGAGTCACACCTCCAAACCTTAATTATTAGTTATAGATAGATAAGAGACTATTTGAAATAATTACTACATACTCACATAATTAACCCCCACAACTATGGTGAATAATTCTTACTGAAAAACAAAATATGATGATCTTACGAAATAATGAAATAAAAATCAGTTTAATCAAAAGATTTAGCTCGAAGCAAATGAAAACGTTCAAAGTGGACAGTAAATTGCGATGGCATTCCACCAGCGGATGAAGGCTTGTGGAGTAAGGTACAATTATTTCCTGTCTTACATGCTAAATAGATTGCTCTCTTTATGTCACATCTCCCAGACGAATTTGTCTGGCTGAGGTCTTTTCTATGGTCGTCTTTTATCTTTTACAGACTAAGGTGGAGACAGCACCTTGAATTTTGTGGTCTATGTTTGAATACCTAATGTACCTTAGCTATTTCAAGTCGACCAGACCAGATAAGGTGAGAGATCCTGTCGAGAGTGGCGTGCAAAATACTTGTTAAAATGGAAGGACTGCAATCAAATTTTTCGTCTTCTTTCGGGGTAATAATGCAATCTCTTGTCAACATGCCCAATCGGTAGACTAGAGCAATGATGCACATGCCTCTGGTCAGGGTTAGGTTATACGGTCTCTGATCACGGCATTAGATGCATGGAACTCGACGCTCTCTCTATAAATAGTCTTCAAAATCCAATCTTTTCTCCTGCTTCTCTTCCATCTCAGCAATGGCTAGGGTTTCGGTGGATAGAAAATGTAGCATTATCCCTGCCCGCCCTTCTCTAGCACAGCAATGTAAGCTCACATATTCAGATCTGCGGCTGTTGTACATCCATTATTTATAGAAATGCCTCTACTTCTCCACACCCAGCGGCTGCACCATCCAAGAGTTTCAGTCCATGGTGGAGCGCCTGAAGAAAAGCCTGTCGGAAACTCTGGTTTACTTCTATCCGCTGGCAGGAAGACTGGAAACATGTGATGGCGAGGTGTATATTGAGTGTAATGACAGTGGAGCGGAGTTTATAGAAGCATCTGCGCCGGATCTTTGCCTCACACAACTCATGACGGGCAACACCCCTCATCAGTTCTTTCCTTACAATGGTGCTTTCAACATAGACGGCCACTTTCTGCCATTGTTAGCGGTTCAGGTAACTTAGCCCCTGTCTTTTCAGGAATGAAATGGAGAACTCTTCAAGAAGAAATTGTCTTTTCATTTTATCAACATTCTCTTTTTTTTAATAATAGATATTCAAATAAGACATCGTCTGGGTGTCTACAACATGGCTCTGCTGTTACATCAAGCGTCTTTGGATTTTTTAAAATTCTGATGATAATCTAGAGTGTGATACAAATGTAATACAAAATATTGATGAAATTAAACTAGCAATGGCATCTCCGTGTGCAATGGGCATGTCAAAGACATTTAGAAGGTTTTAGCAAAAAATTGTGGTTATATTCAGTGATTCTATTAAGGATATCTTAGAAAATGTTACACAGCAGAAATTCTAATTTTATTGAGCTGATAAAAGCAATTGTGGTTCATCAGATGGATTTATGTATAGTTGTTATAAAAAGCAACTACCTATGAATCCATGATATTGAAGGTTATACCCAATACAATTAGCTTCTTTTAGAGGATCTCTCATATATAAATATACATCATAGTTTCAAAAGTCGGACTCAACAATTACTCTGCTGACTCAAAAAAAATATTAAAAACCAGGATCAGGCGATAACTCAACAAAATTATCAAACATTAAAAATTGAATGTATGAACCATATTACTGATTTCCTTCATATATGGATCAAAATGAATGGCTTGGTAACCATGATCACACAAATAATGAACATATTGCATAACAAAATTGGGGCTCCACATTAAATGATTACTGAATATACTAAACAGTGACATCATTAAATATTAAAAACCACATAAATAACTTGTGCAACTCTGGTGTCTGTTATTATTTGCTTTTTTCAAAACTATTTATGTATAGAATTTAATTTAATTGTCAACAATTTAAATTTGTATTACTTGATACAAATAAATTGGGGACAGATCTCAACGGTTAATTGTATCCAAAGAAAATAAGTATTTTTCATTAATGATAAAAATGATAAACAATGTATCACTAGAACATTAAATCAAGAAATGAAATGGAGAACTTCTCAAGAAAAAAATGTCTTTTCATTTTAGCAATTTTTTTATTTTTATTTTTAATAGATATTCAAATAAGACATCATATGGGTGTCTACAACACGACTCTGCTGTTACATCAAGTATCTTTTGGATTTTTTTAAATTCTGATGATAATCTAGAGTGTAGACCATGATCCATCATGAGGAAGAAAGCAAGACAAGAGAACAAAAAAGTTTGAAATTTCTGTTTTGACTTTTTTGCTCTCTTGTCTTGCTCTATTCCTCATGATGGATCACGGTGTTTGATCCAAAACGTCCAAGGAAAAAACTCTCACAGTCAAAACAAAAAATTTTAAACTATAATATTATGGACTGTGAAAATCAGATGAACAATAATATATAAAATACATCTTTCTTGAACATAGATGAAGTTTTTAGTTGAGCCGATTAGTACTATATTATTTTTTGACATACATAATATGTTATTTAATATTTCTTGTTTTTTTAGAATTGATATTAATGGTTTCATTCAAAAAAAACAAAATTTTAACATAATGTTTTTTTATCATATGACTAAGTTGATAGATGGGATTGTATTGGCATTCATAGTCAACCACACAGTTGTTGATGGATCTTTAAATTGGCATCTCATCAATTCTTGGGCTCAACTATGTCGAGAACCTTCAAGCATTCCTCTCCTTCCACTACACACACGTTGTTTCAATACAACCTCTCCCATAAAGGTCAACTTACAACACAACAATACAAGAAAACAAAGGTTTGATCATTTTATCCCACCACCATTAAGTGAAAAAATATTTCATTTCACTCGGCAAACCATATCTCAACTAAAGGAAGAAGCCAATGAAGCATATAAAGAGAAATCCATCTACATCTCCTCCTTTCAAGCAGTGTTTGCACATATATGGCAAGGAATCACACGAGCTCGAGGAATTTCTCCTAGTGAAGAAAATATGTTACATATTTCAATGAATTGTCAACCTAAAATGGTCCCTCCATTGCCTTACTCATACTTTGGCAATGCTCTCCAAGGAGTTGGGGCAACCATCACAACAAAAGAGCTTTTGGGTGGTAGTAGAGCTTCAATAGCCCTAATGTTGCATCACATCATAGCAACACACCAAGATGCTCAAATTTGAGCTGAATTAAACAAGCCCCTAAGATTTATTGATTTGAATGATTTTATTGGAAATAATTTCATTATGGTGGGAAGTTCTCATAGATTTCCCATATATGATAATGATTTTGGATGGGGAAGTCCAATAGGTGTCAATAGTGGATGCGTAAATAAAATTGATGGAAAATTAACCGTGTATCCTAGACGTGACAAATTAGGAAGTATAGATGTAGAGATTTGTCTTCTTCCTCAAACCATGAGTGCTCTAGAGTCAGATACACATTTTATTCGCCCTTTTAATGATTGAGAACAAAGCTACTTTTGTAAAAGTTGTTAGGTTTTTCTTGCAAAATTGTAAAGGGGCATGCTTCTCCTTGAGACACTCCCTCTCTTATAGTTCCTTAATAACTAGGAAATCAATAGTTAATTATCTCTTTCGTATACAACTAAATATAAAGGTTGAATTTCCAAACATCTCAACTTTATATGTGGGGTTTTTGCTTGAGAAAGGGTTAAAGAGAACACAAAGGCATATCTACTTATTTTCCTTCCCTTATCACATAGACAAGAGAATCTTTTCTCATAAACAAATGGTGTCATAACATTGTTCAAATTTTTGAAGACATTATGTGAGCTCTCTAGAAATTCACTATTATAAAGAGAGATTCATCATATGATAAAATAAAAATTTTGTGTATAGTTTGTCAATACTAGAAATAAAGCAAGTCATGACACTATAAAAATGTATTGTGTAAAGAAATATATATATTTTTTGCAATCTATATACATATATTACATAAAGAAAGGAGTACATTAATATTTTTGGATCATACAATATAATCAAAGTAGTGTACAACCTATTGAAAATAGAGTGTACAATCATTATTGCATAAAGGAGGAAAGTTGATCCATCACAACCAACCTTCTCAATTTTATTATTCTATGTTTAAAACTAAAAATCAAGGAAGAATTTTTTTAATGATGAGTCAAACATAGACACCACATAAAAACTGTGGTAGTTAGATTACTTATATTTATGAATATGCATGCAAATATTTTCATTTATTTTATGAAATAAAATAGTTAAAGTTACATTTTTTGTAAATTTAAGTTGATTCATAAATAAAAAATATAAATAAAAAATAACACTAAATATAATGATAGAAATGTAGAAATGATGTAAAATAATATTAAAATAAAATTAAACAAGACATGCCTCCAATTTTGTTGAATGCTTCTAAAGCCCTTCCAACAAATTCGCTTTGTGCATATGCTATAGTAATCGCAGTCCATTGGACTTCACTTCTTAGAGGTAATTTTACAAATAGATCAATCCAAGATTTCACGCTTTTCTTAAATTTTCCGAGGGGTTTATCAAGCAAGTCGTGCCCCATATCATAGGCTTTCATACATTACATGTATGTAAATAGGATTATCAAAAAGTTTAATCATATATATGTATGTACATGTATATGTATGTATGTATATATATGTGTGTTTATGTATGTATGTATATATATGTATACATATATGTATGCATGTATATGTATATATATTTATATGTGTGTGTGTGTATGTATATGTATATATATACATGGGTGAACCCACAAAAGTGGTTTACAATTTGAGTGAGGAAGGAGAACTTCCAAAAAACTCACCCATGCAAAAAAAAATCATTTTGAGGGGTTCGAGTGAACTCAAGATTCAAACAAACCAAAAAGGGGGTCGCTCGAACCAAGGTTCGAGCGAACCAGGGTTTGAGCGAATGAGGGTTCAAGCAAACCACTTTGCATGTGGGAACTCACGTTTCCCATTGTGGAAAGGGGGTTCGCTCGAACCCTTAGGTTTGCTCGAACACCCCTTAGGTTTGCTCGAACACCCCTTTTCCCACCTTCGCACCCTTCGACACAAAAAATGTCCAGATTTTTTCCCTTCGAAGCTTGGGTTGAGGATGAAAATGGAGGACACTTCAAACCCAACTAGAAGATGGTTATCCTCGAAACAAGCTATCCAACGAATATAATTTGAATATGTTTTGGTTTTATTATGTATGTGTTTTTTTAATTTTATTAAACATAGGTTTTTCACTGAAAAACAAACTCTCTGTTCTGCACATGTGGAAAAATAGCAGATTATCAAAATAAAATTTTGAAAAATATGTTCGGGTTGGGTATTGATGTCCTTGATCCATTAAATTTTTTTTTTTGAATTTCGATAAATACAAAAAAAGTTATGTTGTATACATTTTGCCTATGTTTGAATTGTAATTGGGTTGACTTCAAAACTTGATTGAGGAAAAAATATTCAATAAAGTACTATAAAACCAAATGAAAGTGCTAGATATCATAGTTACAAATATAAATTTGGAAAAATTAGAATTTTATCCTTCATACAAAAAAATTTGTTGTATACGGTGAGCGTCACTCCTTAAAAATGCTTATTTAAAAAAAAAAACTAGTTTTTGAAGGAGATGGAAAAATAAGTGCAATCTGATTCCAAAAATATTGAAAAAAATATATTTAGAATCTATAGACAGCATCACAAATCACTAGTTTTCATCATCTTCAAATTCCTCACGGTTTAGTCGCTATAGGAGCCCAAAAGTGAAGATTTAGTTAAAAAAAATTAGTCTGGTGTCTGGTTTGCCCAAAAATTGTAAACCAGTATTGTGGGATCACCCACATACATACATACATACATACACACACATATTTCTATATGTATGTATTTATATATATATATATATATATATATATGTATATATGTGTATATATATATATGTATGTATATATGTGTATGTATATATATATATATATACATGCATATACATACATACACATAAGTACACATATACATACACACATACATACATACATACACACATACATACATACAAACATACATACATACATACATATGTATGTTACATGATAAAAGGAATTTGAAAACTAAGTAGAATAATATTATATGTTCATAATCAAGACAATTATCACAATAATTTAAACTATCATTATTGTCTTTCATAGATCTTGGAAAGTCTAGATTAGTTTCGACTTAAACATGATTGTTATTAGGATTGATTGTCCACTCACATATTTTCTATCAAGTCACTAATTCTTTTGTCATCTTTTTTTATATAATTCGTAAGTCATATGATCATATATAGTTATTGATTTAAAAATCCATAGTTATCAAGTTGCCACCCATTAGGATCACACATCTTAATGATCATGATTTGATGGTCAATAATATTTCTTAGTTATTGTTTTCTATTCATTTCTTCTATATAGTTATCAAGTATTTAACATTAATATAGTCTTCATCATTGTCACGATTATACTAAAAGGATGAATTTTTGTATGTCCAAAATTACTAATTTAAGAAAGGAAATTAGAATAAAATATTGACATATATTTGGGTTTATGTTATTCATTTCTATGGGCAATTAAATTTAGGGAGATCTATTATTTAAATCAAGCGGATTATTTTTCTCTCACCACATATGGATCTATTCTAATAAATGGGTGAAATTTTTTTGACCAAGATCCCTTAACTCCTATTACAACTTGTGTTCTATGCAATGGATCTAAATCAACAAATAAATTTCAACTTTTGATTAAGTTGTAAGAGAGATTAGTGTTCAAACATTGTTGTATATAAGTTTATATCCTCAATTAATTGTGAACTTTAAGTTTTTTCCCTTAAGGACCTTTATAATTTTTCAATGACCATGGTTAGGACCCCTTCATTTATCATGTGAAATATTATTATGCTAATCGTTATGGTTAATAGAGATGTTTAATTAAGACTCAAATGATATTATGTGAATGTTGGTACCTTAAGAGTAATAAATTTTAAGAGTAGAACAATGGAAACATAATATTTCATGTTAAGTTTTCTTGAAGTGAATCCATCCATATCTTCTAGCTATAAATTAATTATCCTAGTTTGGTGTAGTATATGACACTTAAGTTGCTACTCATTAATGATTAAGTAGATAACAAGAACTTTTGGGAAACTAAATATAAGACCCATGTCACATTTACTTACATAAACTAAACACCCTTTTTGCATATTGGTTTTTTGTTAAAGTGGATTGCATGAATAAATTTCTTTATTTTTGAATGCACATAATAAGATTGGTATAATTAGACCTTATATTGTGAGCATAGTGAATTAAATATTGATCTTATTGGTAGTCATAGAATAAATTGATAATAAATATGTTTTAGGTTATGTATCTTATAGTTAGAGATGAGGTTTTGATTGTGATCTATTAATGAGTACACGTTCTTGTAGGTCACTTTTAGTAATGGTAAGTTTACATGATGCTATATTGGACTTTTAATTAAACGATTATTATGTGGATAATATATGACTAACTATCATGGCTAATTAACTTGATGTATTGCTAGTTTGATCATGTATGAATAACAATCATGGTTATTTGATTAATGCATTGTTAATTATAATAAAGATTAAATTCTTGATTAAGTTGCAATGATAAAAGTATATTTCTTAGAAAATGGGTATTAGATACTCAATAGACTAAACCAATAACCTTTTGAATAAAGAAGAAAAACTTAGGTTCTAGTTAAACATGAGAATACTCACAATAAAACTCAAAAATCAAATACCTCCTAGAGTTTGTTTAAAAGGTAGATCTTTTAATTAGGTATTTGTCTCCATTTCATTTAAGTGGGTGACAATCGATGAAGAACTATTTGGAAAAAAATGAAGCCTAGAAAGGGTTGCATACCTACTCACATAGTTACATGAAACATATATTAGAAACTATAGTTACATATAATACTCCTTGATCTCATTTGGAAGTAGTGTATGTAGGTAGACTGGTGAACATAGGAAGTTCCCACTATGCATGATTTTAGGTGTGAGACTAGAAACTTTTATTAGAAAAAAAAAGTAAAATATATAACATAAATATCAAGATAAAATTTATTCTTTGTATACTCGAAAGAATCTTGTGGAAGTATTTGGTTGACTCCCCAAGGATTTAGGCTAAATTTTGAGGCAAGTTTCAAGCCTTTATATATATATATATATATATATATATATATATATATATATGAAAACCTTGGTGCACTCTTTATAGGGAAGTCTAATCTTTAGAGAGCATGACTCAGGACTTGGATAGTCTCGATGAGTCCAAGTCTTTCTCTAGAGCATATATACCTATCCTTTATGGATAGATGCTTGTCCCAAATGGATAGATGCCTATCACAAATGGATAGATGAACTCATGTCCCATATGTATAGATGTCTAACCCATATAGTTGGATGCTTGTCCTAAAATGAATGAATTCTTATCCTGTATGGATAGAAATACTTGAGTATACAAATGAATGAACACTTAATAATTTTGATTAAAAAAATTAAAGATAAAAAATAGTGATGATTTTGAGTTATACATTTTGGGTTCTTACATGATTGTACAATTGTCAAGAAAATAGACTTGACCATATGATGTAAAAAGGGAGTACCCTCAAAGAATGGCATTTATGTTTTTCAGATTTCAAAGCCACGAAAAAAGGCCTATGAAACAAAGTCAACAAAAAATCACAAGTAGCCCTTATCCTAGCTAAGCCTCTGAAAGGTAAAGGGAGTGTTCAAAAGAAGCAGATTTCTAAATCTGTACAATATTCTGATACGGGTTTTGAATCTCTAGAGGATGACTATGATGAGGATTGGCATGATACCAAATTTGTGGCTGATTTGATGGAAGTTATTTCTTCATCCCCTTCAGATGTGGGTGTGAAAAGAAAAGGAAGGAGCCTTCAAAGAAAAATTCCCCTAAGAATAAAACTAGAAAGCTTATTTCCTAGTTTGAAGGATCCTAGATTGGAGATGAGGAGGGTGGTTGTAGATTCTAGTGGTGAGGAAAATAGATTGTGTTTGCGCCTATGGTTGTGGTTGGCAAAGGGAATGGAAGGTGGTTGAGGAAGTTATAACAGAGAAGGTCGAGGACAAAGTGGAATTGGGTCACACCACTTTGACTGGCTCGACCAAGGATACTTTTGATGATGACAACATTAACCCTCTCTTGTAGGATTTTATGTACCTACATGTTGAAAGAGATAATATATAGGGTAGAGGACCTCGTAGTTGTGCACCCTAACTTTGCGCTACTCAAAATCCTACTTGGAAATTTCAAATCACTTGAATTTTTTTACAACTTACATGGCAAGTCCCCTACTTATAACTTTCGTTTCAGGGCCACATCATCAAATATGATTGCACATCAACATGATTTTTGTCAAGGTGTCTAAAAAGGCCCAAAAAAAAGTGCTACCAATACTTGTGCATTCACATCATGGGTAGTTGAGCGCTGATGTGGCATCACATGATTGGTTGTTTTTTAGATCAAAGGGATACATTTTGTTTAAGCTAGGGTGCTTATGTCACAACTATTGGGCATTATATAAACAACTACTATCACAACTATTAGGCATTATATTAACAACTACTATCACAACTATTGAAACATGCTCAACTACTGGGTCCTCTCCCCTATGATGTTTTAGCCTAGGTTATGAGAGAGAGTGTGGTGATCAATTTCAGATAAATCCAATGTTAAGGTTTGTGGGTTGTAGGATAAGGTAGCCAAGGAAGATTGTGACTACTCTACTTCTAGGTCTAAATATTTAAAGAAAATAATTATGGATAATGAGGATGCCATTAGAGAGCTCAAAATTTACTATGATCTCTACTTGTTGGATATTGAAAAGAAGATTCAAAAGATTAAAACAAGCATGGAGAATCTCTTAAAACTTAGCAAGTTATCTATTAAGAACAGTGAAAACAATTTAAAAATCATCATTGAGAAAATAAGGGAATTGAAAGAAGACTAGATTATTGAAGGTATCAACAAACTAAATGAACAGTTTACTAAAGTAAAAGGTAAAAAGAGTGTGTCAAAAGGTGAGAAAGGTCCAATTGCTCGCACTTGAGAGAGTAAAAAGAAGACCTTTGATGATGAAAAGGGGGAATCGTTAACCTTGGTCAATCAACATTATAGCTAGGAGTTGGAGGTGGTTGACCCTCAAGAATCAGAAATAGTTTATTGGTTGTTTTGCTTCTTTCTATTTTGTTGTTCTATTTAGTTTCTTTTTGTCAATTGTGTCTTAGCTATTGGTTGGCTATGTTGTTAACTTCTTTATCAACATTTTATAATTTAGAGGTTTGGGTCCCTTAAAAAACCTATTTTTCTCGATAATGAAAAACAAAAAAGCACAAGTAAGAAATAATTGCTACAAATAAAAATAATTAACTAGATCCTACAAAAATACTATAGAAAATATATCATTATCAAGTGTCTTAGTCATAAAAGAAATGCATATTTTTTACTACATGAACCATAATGATATTTTGTAAAGATATATTGTTAGCATATTTAATCATCACACATTATTGTATAGTTTTAAGGCACACTTGTATATTCATTGTAAGTACATGGATAATAATTTTATTAATTGTATATTCATTTTAATGATTTTGTAATAGGGTAAGTGCACCAATCTGTGACACAATTTTGGCTCTTAAGATGCCACTTTTTTTTTTTGAAATCAGCAAAATCTGATTTGCACGAGAAAATGAAGATAGTTATGCTCAAAATTTCAAGATGCGGCAAGAACAAAAGTTGAAGTGCTCCGAGTCTAGTTTCTAAGATACTATTTTTTAAAAAAATTAATGAAGATTAAGGGTCTCAAAAAGGGGGGTGGGGAAAAAGAGGTCTTTTTTTTATCAAAAAAGATAGCATAGCACCTGAGGGCTTCCCCCTTTTTGGTTAATGTTTTTTTAGAATTTCAAAAATCACAATGGTGAGAAATTAGCTAACACCATGTAGTTTATCCTCCTTCTTTCAGATAATTTTTTTAATGAATATATAATATTTTATGAATTTTCAAAGTAGACACATCCTAAAAAGCTGAAATTTGAGCGTGCTCCCCCCCAAATATTTTGCAAACTAATCGAAAATAGATTTTATTTTTTTCATCATGTGTAGAATGAAGTCTAGTTTCAAAAAATGTAATTCGTTTCATGTTCTGATGAACGTGTAAAAATCTATCCTAAACCTAGGTAGCACATGTTGGTTTTTTACCAAAAACAAAGGCATTTACAATAGAAGCCATGGATCAAAGCCTTAACTAAATCAAAAGAATATATATTTAGATAGCTAAGAGAGAGGTTAACACTATCACGGTTTTTTTATAAACTTGCATTGAAAGACGTGCAAATGAGATAGGGAGCACAAATGAAAATATGAGAAAATTTGGCAAATCTCGTTAATTAACACATCCAAATGGCCTGCTTTGCACAGAACTAGAATTTCCCCTCTTTGGTGAACAACTTTGATAATGCTTAGAGTGTACAGTTTATGATCGTAGATGGATAGTCAAGGTTTTACCTTTCATACCTTCTCTAACTTGTTACCGTATCTAGATAACTCTTTATCCCTTTGAAGTCTCTATTTCTCAGGTCTCACTCCCTCCCACACAACCTAGACTACTCTCTGAGTCCAATCCCCTCTCTTGGGTCTCTTTCCCTCCCACATAGGTACCTAAATAAGTCTATCTCACTCCAACCCCCTTTCTCACTCTCCCTCTCTCTCTCCCTCTTTGATCTTTTTCTCTCACTCCATCTCCCTCTCTTAGGTTGTTATCTTTCTGTCTTTGTCTCTCTCTCAAGTCTCTCCCTCCTACCCCCTCTCCCTCTCTTAGGTCTGTCACTCACTCACTCCCTCTATCTCTCTCCCATTCCCTCTCTCTTATTCACTCTATCTCTCTCCCTCTCTCTCTCTCTCACTCTCTCTCTCACACACACACACTCCCTCTCTCTCTCTCCCACTCCCTCTCTCTAACTCTCTCCCACTTTGTCTCTCTCCCTCTCTCTTAGGTCTCTCCCTCCCACCCCCTCTCCCTCTCTCTCTCTCCCAAGTATATTCATCCTACCCCCTCTCCCTCTCTCTCTTTTTCTTGAGTCTCCCCTCCTACCCCCTCTCCCTCTCACAGTCCTCCTCTATCTCTCTTCCACTCCCTCGCTATCTCACTCCCTTATTTGTCTCCATCTACCTCTCCATATCTCTCAAGTATCTCCCTCCCACCACCTCTCCCTCTCTCTCTCAAGTCCCTCTCTCTCATGCCCTCTATCTCTCTCTCTCAAGTCTCTCCCTCCCATCGACTCTCCCTCCCTCTTTGTCTCTCAATTCTCTCCCTTGTACCCCCTCTCCCTCTTTCAGGCCTCTCTTTGTCTCTCTCACTCACTCCCTCTATCTCTCTCCCACATCCTCTCTCTCTCTCACTCCCTTTATCTCTCTCCATCTCTCTCTCTTAGATATCTCCCTCCCACCCCCTCCCACCCTCTCTCTCTCCCTCTATCTCATGTATCTCCCCCCAACCCCTCCATCTCTCTCGAATCCCTCTATCCCGAGTACTCCCTCTCCCTCCCACTCCCTCTCCATCTCTCAAGTCTCTCTCTCACTCCTTGTATCTCTCCCATCCCTCTATCTCTCTCCCTCTCTCTCCTACTCTCTTAGGTATCTCCTTCCCAATTTCTCTCCCTCTCCTTCTCTCTCGGGTGTCTTTGTCCCACCCTCTCTCTCAGGTTTCTCCCTCCCACACCCTCTCCTTCCCTCTCTCTTTGTCTCTATGTCTCCCCCTCTCTCTCTCCCACTCCTACTCCATCTATCCCTCCCTCTCTCTCTCTCCTCTCTCTCTCCCATGTCTCTCCTCTCCCTCTCCCTACTCCCCTCTCTCTCTCCCACTTTGTCTATCTCCCTCTCTTTCTCACTCCCTCTATCTCTCTCCCAATTTTTATCTCTCCCTCTCTCTTGTGTGTCTCCTTCCCACCCTATCTTTGTCCTAACCCATATTTCTCTCTCTTTGTCAAGTCTCCCCCTCCTACACCCTCTCCCTCTCACAGTGACTCCCTTTATCTCTCTTCCACTCCCTCCCTCTCTCACTCCCTCTCTCTCTCCCTCCCTCTCTCTCTCCCTCTCTCTCAAGTATGTCCTTCCCACCACCTCTCCCTCTCTCTCTCTCTCAAGTAAAGGGAATAGGGATTAAGGGTTAAGGGTTGAGGGTTGAGGGTTGAGGGATTAAGAGGGTATAGGGGTTGAGGGATTGGGGTTTAAGGGTTGAGGGTTGAGGGATTAAGAGGGTATGGGGGTTGATGGATTAGGGCTTAAGGGTTAAGGGTGGAGGGTTGAGAGGGTATAGGGGTTGAGGGATTATGGTTTAAGGGTTGAGGGATTAAGATTGTAGAGGGGTTGAGTTATTAGGGTTTAAGGGTTTAAGGGTTTAAGGGTTAAGGGTTGGGGGGTTGAGGGATTAAGAGGGTATAGGGGTTGAGGGATTAGGATTTAAGGGTTGAGGGGATTAAGTTTAAGGGTTGAGGGTTGAGAGGGATTAAAGAAATTATGGGGTTAGAGTTAGGGTTCCCCAAAGAGGTTAGAGGGGTTGAGGATAGAGGGAGTATGAGGTTAGATGAGGGTTTTAAAGAGTTAAGCATTGAAGAGTTTGAGGGATTCTAAGAGGAGTATATAGAGGTTGAGGGATTAGGGTTAAAGGTTGGAGTTGAGAGTTAGGGATTAAGAAGTATAGAGTTGAGGATTAGGGACTAAGGAGGTTGAGATTGAGGGATTAAGAGGGTATGGGGGTTGATGGATTAGGGTTGAAGGGTTGAGGGTTGAGGGGTTGAGGGATTAAAAGTGTATAGGGGTTGAGGGATTAGGGTTGAAGGGTTAAGGGTTGAGGGATCAAAGGGATTAAGAGGGTATGGGGGTTGATGGATTAGGGTTGAAGGGTTGAGGGTTGAGGGGTTGAGGGATTAAAAGTGTATAGGGGTTGAGGGATTAGGGTTGAAGGGTTAAGGGTTGAGGGATTAAGATTTTAGATGGGTTGAAGCATTAGGGTTTGAGGGTTGAGGGTTGAGGGTTGAGGGGTGAGGGTTGAGGGTTGAGGGTTGAGAGTTGAGGGTTGAGGGTTAAGGGTTGACAAATTGAGATTGTAGAGGGGTTGAGGGATTAAGAGGGTATGGGGGTTGATGGATTA